>JADWOT020000003.1:9220036-9659942 GCA_036345935.2 Taenia hydatigena
TGTTGTGTCTCAATGTATTTGTCGTATATCCTTTTCCAAAGTCGATTCACAAATGCAATGTGACGGCTGCATTTTCCAAATTGATGCGATAACCATACGGGTCGAGTTCGTCGTGTTTATTGGACGCCGATATGGCTGCAGTGCCCTACGAAAGGGTAGTTGAGTATTTTCTTCTCCACTATAACTTCAGTAGACGCGATTTGAACAAACCTAGACCAACGTCGGAAAGACTCTGGTGCGACCGCTGCGTCGGCGTGCGGCTCACTCTATCGTCGCACAGCGTATCAATTCGCCGCCTTGATTAGCAGTGTTTCTTTAAGTCTCAGTTTGTTCCTGCAGATTCGAGGATGTTCCTCGAATGGAGTATTTGGTGACGCAGGTGATAGGTGGATGCAAACATCGAATTTTATCGCACAGAATGGGGACGACTGAACAAAAGAAGCAGCACATCAGCCATGTTTCCTTCAAGTCTGCAAAGGACAAGTATTTCTTTGAGGCTGTGTCACCGTCGAAAGGTGTTTTGGCAATCAGCGTCCGCTGATGGAATTTTGCTGAAACTGCTGGATGACTGCGAAGTAGGGTGCAAGTGGTGCCGCGTCGTGACTGCTGCGCTGTGGAGTGGTAGGCGAAAGGGCCATGTAAACGAGTGTGATGGTTATGGATGCATGGAGGAAGTGACTCGCCGACTGTTAGGCATGTATAAATGCACGTTTATTTATATTTGTAAAGTCTCTATTTATGCATACCATTTGCTTTTTATGCACGTTGAGGAGGTGTAACGCCTTAGTGCGAGGTGTAGTCCTTTACATCGGCCAGAGTCACTGTGTATTTTATGGGAATCCAACGCTGGTATAGGAGTAACTGTATCTCTTCTTTCCCATTTTCTACTCGTTCCACTTGTTTGTTGTCATCACTTGTTTGGGTGCCTTAACCCAGCGGAGTGGTATGCTTTAATTGTTGATAGTTGCAACTTTTGTGCTCATTGACATCTGGTCATGCCGTTAGCTGCATTTATCCATTTCGCGCGTCTTGTTATCGCTTTTCGCTTAGAATAGTAGATGGCATACGTTCGTGCATTAATCTTGTTTTATTCTAACCCAACCGTGAGAGGTCGCGCGTTTAGCGTGTTTGAATAGATATGCATATACTTTTTGAGAATTTTGATTGGAACAAGTTGTTAGTGTTCAGTACAAAGCATGTTAAAGTCGTAGTTACCATATTGAGTGTACTGGATGCTGGCAGGTAGAATACGGCAATTTGCTTTATAGCAAAATAGTGTTTTCTGCCAAAGTCGGAACAGTAAAATGGGCACTACGTACAGTTGCATGAAGTGAGCAGATTCCAATGTACTTGTGGTTAGAAAGCTTGCTGCTGCTTTACTTCTTCTCATTGTTTTGTGGAGTTGAGAAGGACCATATCGTGCTTTAATGCCCATTTTTACGCGCGCTCAAATTTTACTGAGTGTCAAGCAATTTCGTCGGTTCCCTCTGCTGATGTTATTTGTAAGTGAGAAGAAAGGCAGGAAATAGGACACGAGTTTGACTGTTTAGTGTTCCTCGTGTAAACCACGGAACTGTGCACATTTGTCATTGTCAAAAGAAGCATCGCGAGATGCCAGCATCCGAAATACTAGTGGATGGAATAGTTATTAGAAGCGTGTTGTCACGGTAATGACTTGGAAGGCAACCCACTGATTACCTCGGTTTGTTCACTCCTGCTGTAGCAGTGTACTAGGTCCGGTGTGGTCTTCGCCACCCTTGTCTTAGTCGTGATAGTGAGCAGCTTTGGCTTTAGCTGTTTTTGCCTTGAGGCTGATAGTTGGCTGACGGGTCGCGGACACAGGCAAAATTGCAGGTTTGGCGTCTCCCTTAAGTTGGCCAGATTGGTATTCTTGACAGCCAATAGTTGGTGGATGTCTTTTTGGTTACTCGCGCTCTTTTCACTTACCTGTTAATGGGATTATTTGGTTGGTAGAGGTATAAGTAGACAGGCGAAGGTGAGGCGATCTACTTAGTTCGTTGTCCATGGACATATCCACCAGGTTATCTTCATTAGCTTTGCTTCAGGGGTGTGAGGTGTGACGTTGGAACGTGAGTGGTCGTGCCGCCTCATGTGCATTAGAACATTTGACTGTCGGAGCTGCTAAAATTAACGCCTTTCTGACGCCCTCACGACGCATTTTTCTGGGCGCATTGCTTCATCTTGATTGCATTATTGCTGCTAAGACTGCTTAGGATGGAAGTTGCTCACAGTGGAAAGGAATAGGTTGCTTCGCCGTGTTAGCTGTCTTGTTTACGTTCAATACTTGTTCCATCGTTTCAATCACCCGCGCACACATGGCAGGTCTATTGTACATACTGTTGATTGACAGAGTGCTGTCATGCGTGTGTCCGATGCAGTGGAGCTGTAGGTGCACTGGGTAGTTTGGGGGGGAAGGGGAAGGGGGAAGGGTGGGTGTCACCGGCATTGGCATGCCCAAGGCATAGGGGCAAGTGGTTCACACGGGCCTCGAACCCTTTAATGCGACGCCGACATGGGCAAAGGCCCTGTGTGGTCCAGTTTGCACCCTAGTTCTGCGTCATTATTTGGCTTTGTGTCTGTCGCACGAGTGCTTTTTTTGCGGTGCGCCGCCGCCTTTCCTGTGGTATATGAATAGCAGTGATGAGAACCTGAATGGCACAGTCGTCGCAAGTCGCGTCTTGTCCCCGCCTTGCCTTCTGATCATAGTATCCTTTTCCCCCATCACACCTATCATGGTGTTGTTTCGAGACGATTACTTTGCGAATTATTTTACTATCTATTTGCGTCGCTGTTCCTTTTTATTCACTTGTTCGGTCATTTAGTAGAGATGTGGAGGTAGAGTCTAGGTGAGGCAGTAAAGCTAGTGTCGGCTGTCCAATGGCTTTTTACGTCATTGCGTTTATCTCAATCTCTTCATCCGCCGACCCACCTACATACCTGCCTATTAGTTGGTTTTTTCGACTATCCATCTGTTCGCTCGGCCCCTTCTGGACCTGGAAAACGTGTGGCGGTGAATTTGGGCTGCATGCGGTAGGCATATGAGACTGACCGAGACGGACCTGTGGACAATGAAAAGCTATGTTAGAACGCACCTTAGTGAAGCGAATGTAAAGCTACGGGGTGAGGTGCAAACACCAATTTGACGCTGGTAGATTACTAAAATTGCCGATTGAAAGAAAGGGAGGTGGGCAGTTATGAAGTCCTGTGGTTGCAAGAATGCAGGTGCTGCCGGAGATGGGATGCAGCAATGCTGAAGGGCTAGCTAGGCCACACTAGGCACCTATGGACGTCGAAGTGAAGTGGGCCATGTCAGTGGAGAGCTGTGCTGATGGCTTTTCGTGTGGCCCTGAATCCATTTCCCTACAAAGCGTGGGGAATGGCTACTCCAACGAGTAAGCATATTGTCTGTTGCACAAGACTTGGTCTTCAAGTAGGGGATTGCGCAAGACGGTGTTGGCTGGTTTAGTGTTCAAAATCATCAAACGCATGCAATGGAGTTGCGTGCCTCAACGCCGATCCAGACTAATCCACATGGACACGGGATCCATAACCGGGTATCAATATTGTCAACCTGCATTTCTCTTAGGGGTTGCATTATTTAAGTGGTCAGTGTCTATCCACAGGGTCGCAGGACTCATTCAGGGATCATTGCGTCGAACTGTGTCCATCACAATAGGCATGAGACACATCAACGAGTGCTTGACGCGTAGTGTTTTTACAATTGACCTCTGCGTCATTAGTTCTCCCCACTGTGCCATCATTCTTGTTTTTTGTTGGTGGGCATGAATTTACTCCTGTCTTTTAGCATGGGGAGCTCTCTCATTATCGTTAGAATGATTAACGATTTAATTGTGCCGTTTTCTGTATTTTTCATAGATTTTCTATTTAACCATGCTTAGCACTTTGCGAGATTTTGGTTAAGTAGTCTTTTTTAGGTAATTTTGAGGATGTCGATTGAAAGCCAACAATTCGTTATTCCCGTTATCCGGATGGTACTACCTGTTTGCTAATTCTCTCCATTTTCGCAGTTTTCTCGTAAAACCTGATGCTTTTGAAAAGTGGTTGAAAGGCGATCGTTTAGCAAGGTGAAGTCTCTTTTGCCTTTTGTTCGCTTGCGAAGAGTAGACAACAATCCATTCACAGACTCGTGGTAGAACGACAGGGCTTTTGTGTCTCAATTTCAACTGTCGTGTGTAAATGTAATTAGGTTGATTTCATTTATGAAATTGTAAGTTGCGGTGAATCTGCCAGACCGCCT
This sequence comes from Taenia hydatigena, assembly GCA_036345935.2. Lineage (NCBI taxonomy): Eukaryota > Metazoa > Platyhelminthes > Cestoda > Cyclophyllidea > Taeniidae > Taenia > Taenia hydatigena. The sequence continues at coordinate 9,224,316 of JADWOT020000003.1, forward strand.
TCTTGTGTTGTTTCATTTGATTACTGCGATTCTTCTTTGTTCGTCTGTAATTTTGCCTTTCTGAGAATATGCAAAAAAACGAGGCATTTTATTTCCGCAATTTGGTTCAGCAAGCACTTTTAGCGTAGCTTCCTTTTTCCCGTCTCCAAGCTTGCAACCAACTCATTGGTAGGTTCAAATTTTCTTTTTTTTTTCTCTTTTTAGCTTTTAACCTCCGAAATTAATGACTTTTTGGCGACTCAGACTTGCTTTCCGTTGTGAGCTCGTTGTTCTGTGCTACCTTTGCCTTGAGTCTATAATTGCTTGCTATTCTTAGAAAGGGGGATTTTCTCGAGTAGATCTCATGCGTTTTATTTGTAATGGTTGTTCCTTATCCAATTGCCTGGGTGACTCCTCGATGTGTACCGTTTTTTCTCATGGTGATCCCTGCGATTTGCGCTCCCATTTATAACTTCGTCCTAGGTCATAGACAGATGCAGCGTGTTTAGTATTTCTTACAACCTTTGAATCCGGCGTTTGTCTTCATGTGGTAAGATGAGTGCTTGTGGTCTACATTTCGTTGGCGCAAACCATTTGGAAATGTTTGATCCTAATTGCAATCCAGCTGACGACGACGACGCCGACGACGACGACCAGACCGCAGCACGTGTGTAGCGTGGTGTACAGAAGGGACAGTTGCATGGCTATCGTAGTATCACTTCTGCTTTTTACACATTCCGATTGTGGAGAGGATGCTTTAACAGGAATCGCACCTGAAAGTAATGAGTAGTTGTGTCAGTCAGACACTGGGAATAGTGAAGTTTGCCCAACAAATAAAGGGTCTCAGGAATTACCACTATGCGGGTAAGCTGAAGACCAACAATTTCAGGGCATCCACTGGCCGATAGACATCTACGCCTTTAAAGCGTCCACTTGATGACTAGGTTGATGCCTCCTGCTGGTACGGGTATCCAAGATTGTCGATGCCTCCTTTCACAAGAAACGTTGCTTATCACCGGGCTTCGTTGTACACAGGTGCTGCACTGGTGTGTGCCATTCTTGATAGATGATGTCTATTCCTTGTATAGCGTGACCTATCTCTTCCTGCTTCGCGTGACACCTCTGCATTATGAGTGCTCATGGGGGTATAAAACCAGCACCTCTGTTTAGACCTTATTTCCTTCTTATTGATCGAGACTTTCCCAAATCCATGCTTGCTGTTTCCGTTTCGCAGGTTCAAATGTCGATGGTGTGTGGATTGAATGGTGACGAGAGGTCCGCTGCCCAAAGCGGATTATAAGTGCAATTTGTCGGTGTGAAGTCTACGAAAACCACGCGTCAAGAGGGAAAGGGGACACTGGATCGATCACCTCTGTCTTCTGGCAGCCCTTTGATGTTGAACAGCACAAACTCTCTGGATCCTGATTCCCCACTGTTCGTGATACCTACATCTCCCTATCCAAGCTGTGGTGATATCTCCACAGTGTTGTGTGTTCCTGTTTATTTTTATAACTAGAAAATTTAAAAATGTTACCCATTTGTATGTGTTTCTTCGCAAACAAGGGAACATACCTAGCGATACAGAGTTAGAATTCTGCCTTTGGCATCACTTTACATGCAACTCAGGTAAGAATAAATTACATTTTATGATTCCTTACCATGCTTGTCGTGCATATAGTAACAACAGCTATTTACTATGCATTGCTTTGCTTTTTTATCCAAGATATTAGTCGTTAATGCGCAGTGAAATCGCTTTATACAAATATCTGTGGCACGCATATCTCTCAACTACGTTAAAATCTTAGTCAATTTAAGTTATTGAATAGCTTTAGGGTTGTAGCTAGAAGCCTTCAAAGAAGGCGAGGAAAGGAGTTATTTACGAAAGAGCTGCTCACCGCGTTCGACCGCCATCGGAGAGGTCAGAATGCTGTCAGATTTGTACTGGTAGCCTTGATCAATGTAAGCATAAGGCATAACATGGGTGAAAAGTGGCAAGCGCTTTGTGCTCTAAGTATTCCTTACTTTGGTCTCAAAGTGATTCCAATAAGGCTCCGATCGTGATCTTGTGTGGTGCCAAATACGTAGGTCTCCTCTGAAACTATGGCATTTGGTGTCATGCGGCTCTACCAAGAGTGTGCATGAACAAACAACCAGGGTGAATGGATATCGCACTTCCGCATGGTTGGTTCATTCCAATCTAACGTTAATTAGGATTTGGCCCCAAATGTTGGGTTCACTTCATCTATTTGCTTTTTCCTTCCTGTAACTCTGTAAATGCTTCCAACAAGTGTATGGAGCAAAGCTCTTCTCTCTCTTGATCCAGAACCGGTCAGAACTGAAACTCAACATTCTGGTTTTTTCTTTGGTTGTTTGCGGTAGTTTTTGTTCACAAATCAATTAATTTTGGCGCGTCTGTTATGTAGGATTTCCGTTTTGGCAAAGAAAGTTACGGCAGTTCTCGTTTTAAAATCGGACAACGCAGGTGTGGCCGATGTGTGGGGAGGGTGTCGATCGGGACAAGGAAAGCTGGGACACTCGGCTTCAGAGACGCGTTCTCTTTTACCTCTTTTGATCGAGAATTGCTGACAATCGAGATTCGGCAGCTTACTTCTTTTGGAAACTTATGCAACATTTCCTGTTATAAAATCTAGCAATGTGGGTGCAACCAAAATGCAAATTGTCTATATTGGCAAACAGAGTTGAGAGAATGCGGAAACAAAGGAAAATATGAATATAGGGAGGAATTTGTACACTCAGGGCAAAGATAAAGTGGTTTGTGTTTGAGCATATGGGACAAAGAAAGTAAAGCCGATTAGAGTAAATCAGGAAGTGCAGTCTTAAGAATAGATTGTTTGAGGGAGCAGGATGATATTTCATGCTTCCCAAACACTTGTCTTCCTTTCTCCTTAATAGTATTATGCAGGGGATTCGCTCTTTCCATCCATGCTCCTGCTTCCCCTTCCTTCTTACCCACGATCCATCCGTATGCTACTCCCATTCCTTACTTTGTTTGCGCACGTCGTTTCAATATTATCACATCTGTTACTCAATGTAAATCACATAGATAAAAGACTATTATTAGCCTCTTCTAGTGTGTCATTCGAAAAGTTAAATGTTTTTCGCTAAGCCAGTTTCTTTATATTTTACTCACTCGCATAGCTAGATGAGTGGAAGAATGAATCGGTGTAGAAAAGGATGGGAGAAAATAAGGAAGAAATGAAGAACATTGCAGCGTAGATCCATACGCACGACTTCTTATCTCTATGCCTCAATTTTTACCATTCCTTTGTCTCTTTCTGCTTAAAATCCTTATTACTTTGCTCCTATCGATGGCGAATGGAGCGCCATTGCCTTTCTCGTCAGAAAAGCCTTTTTGTTAACCCAATAGCAGTCTTTAGGGGTGATTTGTCGGTTCCTTAAACCTAAATTCAACCGTGCACTATGCTTGCTGTGCTGCACTTACTTTTCACGTCTCAAATCCCCAAGAAAAAGCAGCAGCATAAGGAGAACTGCTGGTGTACAACAAATTGCTCAATATTCATGTGCCACTGCGGAAGAACTGTAGCGCGGTACGCACGTCCGAGCTTGACTAATTTGGACTGAGCCAGAATAGGCAAGATTAGCGACCTAGGCTGGATTATGACGAGCTCGAGTAAGGCGCCTTATACGTTGCTATTTAAAATGACCCGCCTAATCAATTCGACACAACTCATTTCATTGAGAGTAGAGGTGTTCACTATAAATCGCGCAGACATTAGAGATCAAGGCACGCTGACTAGAAGTAGACCTAATGACGTCTTGGGAATGAATGGAGAGGAGATCTCTTGTCTACGCCTCCTCTCTCATGCGCTCTATGCACTTGCAGGTATTGCGTCTTACCTAATGTCATACCGTCTGTGCTCCTCGCGTAAAATACATACGGAAAAGAGGAGTGAATGATTCCTACAATTTAGATTCTTACCTTATTTTTTTACACTTTAGTGCCACTAGAGCATCTCGCTCCTCTGCCTCCTTTGAGCTTCTCTCACCTTCCCTTCCTACCTCACCATCTGCCGGTGCTCTCTTTGTAGGTTCCCTTTCATCTCTCCACTAGTCCCAATCTTGATTGCGACATGAGTAAATAATGCACGGATTCATGGCTAGATCAGAATAGTACGAGTTAGACTAGACCTGAATCAATCACGCTCTGCCCGAGACAAAATCGCGTTTTAACAAAGTTTAGCAATGATTACTATCAAATCTACATTTCTATCTTTCTGTCGCTTTGGTTTTTACTACACTACTTCGCCTCACTTCTATCTCCTTCTTCTACTCCTTCACTTAGCCTTTCAGGAGCGAAGGTGAGCGTGTTGCTTCTACTTCTTACTTCGTAATTTGTTAGCTGGTCGAATTTCTACCTGCTCACCCCACTATCTTCTCCTTATATTCGTTTTGTAAAGAATTTCTTTGCCTGGTTTTCCACTCTAGACCACCCTCTCTATTTTCACCATGTATCTACGCTTTTGTCTGTTTGCCTAAGTTTGTGTATGTTGCATTGTTTACCTTTGTTTCCGTCGTTTGGGTGGTCGCCTGAATTGATATCTCACAAAAACAGCTAAATCAAATCGACACTTTCGTGCTGGGCTCAATAAAATCTCTTTCGGTCGTCCATTCGATGGCTAGTTCTTTGGCCATTCTATCACAACTCTACACTTTGCTAACATTCTATCAGCCATCCACCAATTGACTTCACTTCGTCTATTTGCTTTTTCCTTCCTGTAACTCGACACTCTCACTTATTTCAGATTAAAGTGGACTCGGCACATGAAACTGGCAAACCTCATACACCATGTAGTGAAAATTTCTCTCCTGCAAGATGCAATACGTGTGAGTGAATAGAGTGCAGTAGGCGACAAAGGAGACAGTCTCCGAAGATGTGTTGGAGTAAGACATGAGAAAGGAGGCGTAGACAAGAGAGAGTGCTTGCCTTTCCATGTGTGTTTTGATCCCTAGTATCTGCGAGAAGGAGAAGACCTAAACTTGCATGACATGCAGTTGTATCGAGTTGATTAGACAGGCCAAATTAAAATATTAAGAAGGACTTAAATTCAATACATAAGACGCCTGTGGGGACGGGGTATGCTCGGTAGATGAGAGCTTAACGACCCGCCCCTAGTTATTACTATTGAGCTAACGAAGGGGCATTTCTGATGCGTACTCCTACTTCTGTGCTTGGAATAATTGTTGTTTTGCATTCGGAACGGCAATTGTGGTCTATGCGTTTTTTCGGCAGGAGTTAGGTAACATGAATTTTCAGCTGAATGAGACAGGGGATGATTAAGGTAGATGCGAAGAGATGAAAATTCGCTGGAATAGAAGGAGTAAGAGTGGAGATGGACAGTTGAGGATTGGAAATAAGCGTTGTAGGATGACTCTCCACATTGCTCTGGTGTAGCCTTCTTTACTGCTTTCTATATTTCTACCATCTATTCCTGAACTGATTTAATCGCTTACTCATCTGGACACGTGTCTAGGCAAAATTTGAAGATTTCTTCCCAATGACACGTGAACTGCCTAGTCATAGCTCTCTTTCCATGTGATCATGCTGGATATCGAATATGAAAATATTGAAATGACGCATGCAAGTGAATTCCGGGAGTGGAATGTAGCACTGGTAGAGGAAGGGGTGTTAGCATCAAAATTCACCCCTAATTTCTATGATATCTACCTGTTTTCCCCCTTTCAGCATCTCTAAAATTAAGGATTGAAAGCCTTGGAGTGATGAGGTGATGGAGAGGGTTGCAACGGAAGTAAAGGATACAAAGACGGCTGGGGGCAAGAATGAAAAGAGGCAGGAGAGAAGCACCGACGAATAACTGAATGGCATGAACGGCGAGGTGGTAAAGGAAGATGAATAAATGTAGGCGTGGAACACGTAGAGCAGCATTTCTGACAGTTTGTCGTGTGGTAGATTAATTTAACCTGACACGTGTAAATCGATTGCAACACGTGCCGTGTGGTGTCGCTCAGTGCCGTCTAGGTGTGGACTTTGGACAGAACTACTAAGAGGTGGTTTTGAGGGAGCTGGCGCCACTCACTTTTGTGCTTTCGTGACTTGATTAAGTTATGTGCATCTTAGTGCATGCAAAGGAGGAGGAGAGAATGAGAAGAACCACCGATGCTAATGTGCTTTGACTTAAATGCGCTGCCTCGTTGTGACTGCTTGTCCTCGGCTTTTCTTGAGAGGATGCCTGTTATGCAGTGACAACGCATTCCTTGCGATTACTATGGCTCGAGCGAAGGTGCGTTTCTGCCGATCAATCTAATTCCATACCAAGATCCATTGTTGCCTTGCACCAGGGAGTACAATGGTGACGAGCAAACATCACCAACCTGGGCGAGGCAACGAAAGAATGATTGGGTACGAGGCGAAAGCGAGAGGTTCACGGAGGGTAAGTAGAGGAAAGGATGGGAAAGGTCAACATGGGGACGTCTCTGCATGGTGCTGGGGCACTGAATTTCTTATTTTTTCTTTCTGCATGTTCTTAACTTTCTCCATTGGCCCACTTTCCTAGCCATGTATTTAAGTGGAGTATACAGAAATCGATTTTGTGGAAGGAATATGAATTCCTGTCAAACGCTACACTCGAGGACGCTACTCATATTTCTACCCTGATTAGTGAAACACACAAGGATATCAGTTGTGACGAAAATTAGGATAAGGGGAAGGAAGGGAAGATAAAGCAGGGGAGGAGGGGAAGCTGGTGGCATAAGTTATCCATAATTTTTATACTTTTAATCTCTTCTGGTCTTTTGACGTTAAAACGGTGAAGTGTAGGATTGGGGACATCAGAGAGATTGAGAGGGAAGCAGTGGCGATTGAGGCTGAGAAGTAGACCAAAGGTGAGCAGCTGACAAAGGAGTACTGAAGCACTGGTGAACAATTTAGCGGTTGAAACGACGATAACCTGGGAAGCAAGATAAATGGTGGAAGGCAGCAGAACGCCGTGTGATTGTTTTTTTTTTTTCACTTGATTGATGGTTCGTGGTGTCTGGTGGTTTCTTAGAAGCAAATGTCATTTGTCTTTGTGCTTCTTTACTTCAGCTGACACTCGTGCATTATTGAGCGTGTAACGGAGGCGGAAGGGAATGCAAAAGACTATTGATACTTGTGTGCCTTAAGTGCTTCGCATTATCTCAATTGTCATAACTTGATTTCCTTCCCACCATGGCGATTAGATAAGAGTGCGATGGAGAAGCAACTTAAAAAGTTGAACTTCCCCATTTTTGGCAGCATAATAATCGGATGTTGGAGTGCTAAGAACTCGCAGCAACAAATAACAGTGATGACGAAACAATCGCTAACACTTACATCAATTAGGAGAATTGTGAAGGCTCGCCAAATAAGTGTCACCCATGTGGGATAGCTAAAAACATGCTTTCCAATCTATCAGAATTACCTTTTCTTCTATTGAATGGACCGTAAAGTTGCGCGATGCATTTCCGATTGCTAGCTAACTGAGTGAATGTCTTGTAATGAGAAGCAGTTTTGCATTGCAGTGATGGGTGGTCAGACTCACAAATCATTCGGCCATTGCCTTAATAGTCTGCGTTTCATATCTTTTTTCAATCGCGAACAAAGCCGTTCCCTACAAGTCCCTCCAGAAGACCAAACTTTTGCCGCTGCAGTACATCTGATTGGTAACATTTGAAGAAATTGTGAAAACCTGATGCATGGCAGCGCAAGACCTCTTTCGGCAAAATAACCATCTTTAAGCCTTTGCGTTTCGATGAGATCTAGACATTGCATTAGTTATTTTATCCGTTATCCTTCACATCCTTTGAAATGATGTCCTTCATCACCTCATGTCGTGTGATGATAGAGTGGATTGAATAGGTATGGAGATCTGAGAACGTGAAGTTTGATGGAAATGATGGTAATGGATTTCGGGTTGCCTGCTCCAAGAGCACAAGTAATTTGGCGATGATATGCCTTCTTCAAGTGCATTAGTCAACCTATGTAGATTATGATTGCAGACTGTAGAGAATCACTAAGAATGACACCATTCTAAGGCACAAATTTGGGCGTAGAGGTGTACAAAATGTTGCCTACTGGGATCGAATAACATGCAATTTAGCATTTTGGACATTTGTCAAGTCTTCATTCATCACAGATTTGCATTTCGCCTTAAGCAACAAAATTTTACACAAAAAGATCTTTGGTTCTATCTGCATTGAAAATGATTATCTTCTGTTTTACTTCAATTGTGCTTTAATAAATGATATTTATCGAATTGGACCACTTTTGCTAATCGGTTACCCATTGTGCTTACACTGACCTCTACATAAAGCGAAGCAGAATGACCTTTCACTTTAGATCTTTGTGGCACGAATATTTTCAACTGGATTTACACTTTTAGACAAGATCCCAAGTCAGAAGGCAATGATTGGTCAACCTCCGCCAGACCGTTAATAATACAACCATGCCAACTTCTACTGCGTCCAATCAGCGCAGCGCAGCATGCGCGTAAATGGCTCATTTAAGCCAATCGCCTCCGAAGATGTAGTGGGCAATAACGCAGCATTGTGTATGTATTGGGCATCTTTAGATTTTGCGAAACCCTTGCCTGACAATTTTTGCAAGCGTGTGCATTTGCAATGTTCTCCACAATCAACTAGCAGTATGAATATAGCCTTTTGATAAGGCTCTGCAAAACCACTGAACCTGCCAGAAATAACGAGCGCATTGGCTCAGTGTCATGTGCGAAAATCCCTTTTAGTTGCACCCTGACTTATTTATCTTTTTAAAAAATGCAATTAGAGATTGTTGCTTGCGTGAGCGAAGCCATTCGACTGAGAACCGTCAAATTGTAGTGCTGTGACGAGAACATCACCACGTGACAGACGTCTCCACGCATACATACCCGAGAACTATTCACCCTCCTCCTTCCAACCGCCCGCCTTTCGCTATCTCTGCATTTAGGAAAACATATTTTGGCTTGAATCATGATGATTCAAAGCAAACTGACTTCGCGACAAGTTCTGTTCCCTTTCCTGATGGGGTAGTTGTTTGATTTTGTGTGCACCTCACTGCCAGCCAATACTTGAAAGATAGCTTTGATGTCAAAAGCAATCGAGCGTGATCTATGCCACAACACAGCAAAGATTCAAAAGCTCTCACGCGTTATGATGGATATCAATAAATTCCCTTCGAAGGACGAATTCGGTCAAAGCTATCTTTGGCTCTTACCTATCAATGATAAAAAAGGCGACGTTTACCTCCTACTAACATCTCGCTCACCTTCAAAATTGCACAAATCTACCCTAAAGTGCGAAAAAGCAACGTTCAGATTCGCGATGACAATCCGCGTGGAGGTCAATGGTAATGATAGTGTAGGTTAGCGACCACGCACCGAAAACTCGATAGCATAGCACTCAAGTTGGGTTCGCCGCCACACATTTACTGTCAGTATTAATAGCTCGTGATATGAGCACGTAAAATTACGTCCATTGTGATTTTAAACAATGTCAGTGCGGTCTCTCCTAGGTTAAATGGTGTGAAAATGAATAAAAGATGTGGGATTGCAAGGTTTGGTACCAATAACAGCCTTTTATTTGCAATCGCATTTGATGTCTGTCAGCCGAAGAGCAGTGACACGAAGTCTGCACTGCAGAAAAGCTGACGACAATACTAGGTGTGGCTAAAACAAGCAACAATGAGGCTTTGAATGTGGGATTCGGAGGTGGCCAAGTGTATGCTGCCAATGGGAGGGCAGGAATTGTGCACGACGAACTTGGGATTCTTTACAATCTAATTTGCCATGGGAAAATCAACCGAGACATAGCAACTAAGTCGTTTCTCCTAGACGACAATGTGGATTCCAAAGCATGCCACCGAATGATTTTGACCTTCTTCAGCAACGAGCCGCACTTGATTGGGCAACACCCGTTTTCATTGACAATTTGACACATCGTGGTGATGGAATCAAGCATAACTGAGAGGAGGGCAGCTGACGCATCAATTGTGACCCACAACAGATCTCTATTCTCCTTTCCCTTAGGCCTTCACAAGTGTTTGTTCAATGCCTTCCTGAACTGCATGTCATTGATTTACTTCAAAGACCTATATGGTTCTCCTAGTAGTTTACTGTTTACACTTCGGCTTGGGGCTTCTAAACCAGCGAAAATGGGTACAGGACAAGGAAGACAAATGATATTCCTACAGTAGGAAACTTTGTTGGTATTTAAACCTATGCCTCATCCAACCACCGTCGACCTTGTCTTAGCCAGTGAGTGAGAAGGAGTTTCCTCGTCCCATTTCTCTTTGAAGAAAATGTCTTTTGAGCGTGCGCAAACTTACCAGCAAGCAGGAATTCAACTTCAGGACAAATGGTCAGAATTGTAGAGCGTGCACGCCCCTCATCTCATTGTGCTTTACTATACGCCAGCTTGATATTTTGCGCCCCTTCACACGCTTGAAGATCGTAAAAGCAACATCTTGCCACCTGCATTCAGCAAGGCCATTTCCACTTGTATGATGCATTAAAAAGGACACCGAATTTCGCATTTCGTGGCATAAACCAACACACATTGCACCAGCGTTAGATAAAATGAAAAGAAAAGTCAGCACCAAAGGAAAGAAGTGGAGCTGGTAAGGGGCACAGGTAGGTGTTGGCATAGCCCACTTCACTGCATGAACTCACATTGTCGCTGGAGCGATATTTCGACTCCTCTTGTCACCTCTGCCGAAGTGTACTAGCACCGAGATCATAAAACGGACCCGAGCACAGCGGCGACCAAGAAGAGTATGCGCAAGAGTGAAGTAGAGAGGCTGCTTTTGATGTGGATAAATATGTCTGTCACCTGATGCAATTCGCTAAGTGTCTGGAAGCATCAGATTAACTATTGTGAATGCTTAAATCAGGTGGAACTAAAGACTTGATTTTTGGTTACAATTGATGTAGCAGTTGCCCTCCGTTCTGATGCACTTTATTAGAAGAAGCAAGAAACTTGCCAGAATGTCGGTGAAAACCAATGTTGTCTCAACCATGATACAGCTCGGTACCTTTCCTTGCAAAGAAAAATAATAAAGGATCTTACTTTCCCTTGCAGTATTCCATTTGGTCAAGTTTGTGGTTGCCGCAGTCATCGCTTCATGACAAGTAGAGACTAAGTCCCAAGGATTTCCATGCGATATGCTATCTGGAGGTTCATATTCATTTCATCTCATTTTCTACTCCACCCACTTTGTGTAGCAGCGATGCAATCCTCACTTACTACGCGAAGGTCTTGTCTAAGAAGAACCCAAGACCACCATCCTACCTACCCAACAGAGAGGAAAGGCTTGAAACCAATAAGTAGTTAGCAAGGAGGCGCATGTAGAAAGGTGTGGCAGAGTGCGAAACCCTTCGGTTGTTGATTGTCTCCCAAGTCCTATCACTTGTATTACTCGCACTCTACCATAGTCAACTTTTGTCATTTTGCGCCCTGGTTGTCAAATCAGTGCGTTCTACACATTCGAGAAAGTGGAAATAAAGCACATCGTACTTTTACGCAAATGGGTTTATTCGTACTCTTTACATCAGCTGCGCCATCCATGCGAAGGTATAAATGAGGACGGTAACCGCCTTACGACGATATCACGAGACTCCGTGGCAAGTGCACCAACGCAGAATGCAAATGAAAGCGTAATCAAGCGCACCAGGGGACACGAAACCAGAAGAGAATGCTGAAATGGGATCCGACCTCAAATACAACCACGAAAGCTATTGAGTCAGGTCAAATCTCACACAGCACCTGCATCACTTCATTCCAGACCACCTACACCACCTCCTCTGCCGCTCAGTGCTGGTGAATTTTCTTCACCTAATTTCCATCACATCACAAGTGTAGTTAGCTTGAAATAAAGTGCTGCAGATGATGTGCTGGATTTCACTTGCCGCAATAATTCCCACGTCTACACATACAACTGAGCTTCTTTTCCTGCAAGCACTTCTGGTTTGATTATACCGTCACATGCATTCTTCGTTGCTATGGGACTCGTCACCTCGGCGTGGGGCAGTCCAAGCCAGTGTGGCTCTTGCGTGTTGCCTCCTTCTCATCAAATGGCACTTCACTCACTCACTTGATTCAAGGGATGTACAAATGCACTCATTCAGAAGAGGTGTGGATCCACTTCAGCTTCAAATTTCTGGTTGTAATATTCGGCAGGAAGGCTGTAGGTGGCACCAATTTGACTGCTAGAGGGCGGAAGAGGGACTCACGAAATTAGGTAATAGTTTGCGAAAGATGTAAGTTGTAGGGCGTAGAAGACGATCCACAATCTACATTCAAAGGGTTTCGTCATTTTAAGTTGTACAGAAAGTTAGGGAGTAAAACGCTGTTTTGTGCGCTCTACACTGCCTCTGCTCTCCTCTATTCTTGATTAACGAGGTGACTGCTACAACTGAGGGTTCTGCTCATCGACTGAGAATGTGAGACTTTCATCTTACCTAGACAGGCAGCGGTGACATCGAATAGATGCATTAACTTTTGCTTGGAGGTATTTGACTGCCATTACAAATGGCTGTTTGCTACTATGAATGCAAGTTTATGGGGATGAGTCGCCATTTTGTGTTCTGTCCAGGTGAAGGACTTCAACATGTTGTACTTTTGCCTTACCGTGCTATGGACACTCACCTGCCTTAAGCATACCCCAATAGCGTCACTTTGCCAACTCAGAAGTTGTAGAAATATGCGACGTCTGAGTGGGCAAGGGACGAGGCAATTCAATAGACAGCAGTAAAAATGAATAAAATATGCGCAATTGCAATGTCGGATACTCACAGCACCCGCTCAGTTGCAAAATCATTTGATTTTCGTCAGCTAAGGGCAGTGATGGGGCACCTTCACCGCAGAGGTGCTAACGAAAAAACAATGAATGCTGGAGTTAGAGAAATATAATTTAAACAAATCGAAAGTTGATTATTTACGATCGGCGTAAGCGACGATGGAAATAACACCTTGGCCCTGCCGAACGAACACCGCCTTGTAAGCACACGTTGCTGAATTCCTCCAATTCCGCACTGCAGCATGTCCAGCACATCATATACCTTCATTGAAATTCTAGCACAGACCTGCATTTTTAGTCAAGCTTATCAGATCGCAAAAAATCGGCGAATTTGAAGAATTTCGAAAATCCCTCATTCCGCTTTTGAGGCAATCACAACGGCTTGTTCGATGTTTCGAGCCAATGCGCAAATCGCATCAGAACGTACTAACACATTCATCCACATCAAATGCATGTTGTCTACTTCGCGGTCATCCTATCCGACTGCTAACCACTTTGCAAATTCCAATTTATGGTCTCGGTCCGAGTACTCTTTAACAGAAGTCACGAGAGGAGTGAAAACATTGCTTCAGCGATGATGTGGGTTCATACAATGAAGTCAGCTCTGCAATCACCTGATTTTCTTCATTCAAACCCCATTCGGTACCGTTTGGTATCGTCTAACGGCAAAACCGTGGGAAAGATTGATTGATAGTCTGTTGGGGACCAAAAGAATGAATTTGCAGAATGTTTGCTGCCACGCATTTAGTGTCGGTTTAAACAGATAGTGATGTTAGCGCAAGCTTTAGTAAAAATAGCAGCAAAGACAATTAAAAAAGATGTGCAATCGCAATGTTGGGTACAGATTGCAGCCTTGAATTGCAGTCGCAATTAATATCCGTCAAGCGAGGAGCAGCGACACGAAACCTGCACTGCTATTAAACTGACGAATCGACTGCATTCAGTTGGTAAGCATGAAAACGAGGCTTTCAATGTGGAACCCATAGAAATGATCAAGTGGGCACCGAACTTAAAGCAACAGGAATTAAACACGGTAAAATTGCGACATTAATGATCCCTTTGTCGTAGGATGGAGGAGCCAGACCTTGCTCATGTCTCCTAGATAACAGTGCAAATCACAGAGCGTGTCGCCGAGCCAACACAAACTTGCATACAAACGCTGCTGACTTCGTTCATCCCCACACCACATCATGACCGGCATATCAGCCACCTCTGATACCACTGACGCATTGACTGTGACCCAAGAAGCAAATCTCTATTTCCACTCATCTTATTTGTCCCGTACCTCCAAACGCTGCAGTAGCTGGTCCTCTCTCACCGCTCGTTCGATGTGCTCATGCCAAATTTATAGTCTCGGTTCGAAGACGCTTCAACGGGAATCACGAGACGAGTAAAAATATCACACCAGCGACGATGTGAGTTCATACAGTGAAGTCAGCTATGCCAACACCTGACAGTCCCCGCTCCAACTCCATTTCTTTCCTTTAAGCTGCTTTTGCGACTGTTTCTTCATGCCACACAATGCATAATCCAACGTTTTTGCCATTGAAACGTGCAATTTAGAAATGGTTTTGCTGAATGGAGAGAGCAGGACGTCCTATTTGCAATCTTCAAGTGTGTGCAAAGGAAAGCACTACATCAAGATGGCACAGAGTGGAAGCACAATGAAAGGAGGGATCTCCACACCTCTTCACTTGACCAAGTTAAATGAGGCTCTGACGGATGAGGCCGTAGAGCACAAAACATTTGCTGCTACCTTTTATTACTTGGAACAATCATGACTTTCCATGGTCTACTTCATTCTAATGTACATTCAGCGACAGAGTCGCCTTGCCTTTGGGCGCTGGTTCAGACGCTCCAACGATTGCTTAGGTCAAATCCGGTCACTTCCATTAATGGTGCAGCTGGAAATACTGACCCTTATTGCATACGTTAAACTCACTTTCTATCGCTCACGTCAAAATTGGTTTAGTAGGTCAAATTCAATCCGCAAATACTTTGCAAACTGACGTTCATATTAAGGAATACCAATTTTGCCGTAAAATGGCATAACTTGCAATTGCCTTAAGATGCTGTGGTTTGAAGAACCGTAGGACTTACAGGTGATGTGATTTCTCAGTGGAAGGCAACAAAATTCGTTGTTCAATGACATTGAATTTCCAATTTCCAATTGGATGTGGATGAATAGGTTGTCGCGTACTGCTGTGATTAGCTGAGTACCTTTGTCAAGTGGAAATGGGGATCTGCGTCATAAGTCACAGTTAGCGCGTCAGTAGCACTCTATTCTGATGTGCTAAAATTCGACGGCGAAGGCGTAGGCGAAGCCACTACACTGAGAACCGTCGAATTCCAATGCCACGAACAGAGCCTTCCTACGTGGCAGTCCTCTCAATGCATCTGTACACAAAAGCCACACAAATCAATATTACACATTCCAGTAAGCTTTCCTAACTCTTGTGTTTCAGGAGATGGTGGCGGGACAGAGCAAAATAAGCCTCCTTTATTACATCTATTTGACATCTCTTTATGCTACTAGTGGTTAAAAGCAGTAGTGCCATGGCGTCCTTCATAGAAATGATGCTAGACTTCGCTCCGATGCCGTAATATCAGCGCAAAGACCACATACCAACAGTGTGCAGGCTTGTACTGTGATGAGAATATCCCATACTTCTCGGTTGAAGGAGAACTACGACAATCGCAACGGCTATGTCATTCACTTTACACACCCTTCTCCACAGCATTTGCAAATTCCACCATCAAGTCACCGTGACCTTCCTAAGTTTCAGTCCTAATTAACTTCAGATCTAGTTGGTATGGCAAGGCTACAGGTGAAATTGCAAGTAAAGAACATGGTAACTGCCTTTACAGCACCGTGTCGCAATGTTCCTCATCCGTGCCACAGACAAGCAGCAGAACTGTAAATGAGTGTGTTGTATCAATTGTAATACGGTACACGACAGATTGTGAAAACCCTTTGCCGAGGACCGTAGATCGTTCTCCACTTTCTCTCACTTGCGATTCTCAAACTCCACCACGAACCTTCCTCTCCACACATCTCCTTAGTTCCTGCGTCGCTCAAGCCTTTTAGCCTTCTGGTCATCAAACTAAAGCCTTCAACATACTTTCCGCCAAATTCGCAACAAGAAACGTTAAACAAAAGCAAGTCTACACCTCATTTGAGTGAGTTATTTGTACATCTTCAATGAACTGAGTGCACCATGAGAAGTGGCACTTGGTGCGAATGAAAAACCACCTTAATGCCACTCCGGATTCGACTGCCTCACGATGAGATGACGAAACCCCATAGCACCTCTGTCCATTAAGAATGTAAATGTAGACGTAATCAAACGCATCAAAGAAATGCAGGACAAAAGTGGATGCTGAAAGTGGGAACCAATCTTAAGTGTCAATGTGGAACTTATTGAGGCAGGTCAAACTCTACACGACACCCGCATCACTTTACTTCGAGTCGCCTACATCTCCTAATCCACCACTTAGTTTTCCATTATTCATTGAGCTGATTTCCATTGCACCAGCACCATCCATGGAGCATTACTGATTGATCCCGAGATGGCCATCGATGGAACTCGGATGTTCGGAAGAATCAGATTTGTAGCCATAGGGACAAAAAGTTGTGGATTACGCGTATTCATTAAAAGTGACCAATAAGACGCCTGAACGGTGCCCGTTGATAACTAATCTATCAGTCATTCAAACAACAACCTCATTAACCATCAAGTGGCACCCCGACTGCCTCAACCACCATCTGTGTCGTTGCCAGCTGTGAACCCTACTTTTATTCATCCAATGGAGAGTAGCCGAGCGAAGCAGCAATTCAAAGCACTCCACGCACTACCAGAAATCGCAGCCCATTTTATGAACAAAAACAAATTCAATCAAAATTACTTTCAACCTTAGAGTGCCAGCGTTGAAGACTTCGTGGTCGAACACCTAGAGACTTCTTGCCGACTTCTGGTATTGTGTACACGCACTTTGAAAGTGAAGTAAGATGACGTTTCGATTCTCGATGCCGTACTGTCTTGAGGGGAACAGAACTGAAAGCGCTGGTTCATGAAAGTGATTTCTCCCATTTGACAACGCTATAGTTGGACTTGCTACCACACATTTACTACCCGTGACGTGAGCATATGAAATGGAATTCACACAATCCTTTTGCTAAATTTTGGTATTGTGTACCCTCACTCTAAAAGTGACGTAAAAAGATGCTCCTTTATACGATGACACACTGTCTAGAAGCCAAAAGGGTTGGCGGTGTTGGCCGACGAACACAAACCATGAACCCAATTCCTCCCATTCCACAAATCCACAGTTAAGTCTCCTGCCACGGATCTACTGCCAGTACGAGTAATAACTCGTGACGCAGGCACATAAAGTGGCGCATCTCGTCAGTAAAACAGCTACACGGCAGTTTGTTTCAAAGAAGGTGCAAGGATGAATAGGAGGTGTTGGGATCTAATGGGCTCCTATTAAATAAAATCGCGTTTCATATACGTCAGCTGGTTGGCAGTACAAGAAACCTGGGTGCTGGATGGCTGATGAATTCACTGGATTTGATTATTTTGCTTCCGATTTATCAGCCGCCTTGTTAATGCTTACTGAATAACTCCAAACATGACATATCGCCCAACTGCAGGCAAGCCTAACTCATTCCTGAGTGACTGAGTACAAACCGTCCATTCATCCACTCCAGACACAGGCACCAAGAGCTGGACAACTATGGCTGCAAACTACTTCGGCCTGATTTACCACTTCTTAGTGCAAATCATCAAGAGCCAAGTTCCATTTTGAAAGCGAAGAGCCCAAATCAAAATTCCATTTTCACTTCCTTTACTCGGACACATTTATTCTGCGAAATGTAAAACAATCGAATGCTTTAGTTGGCAAATTAAAAAGTTAATGCCATTGAACAACGAGTTTCGGTGCCTTCCACTGAGAATTCACATCACCTGTAAGTCCTACGGTTCTTCAAACCACAGCATCTTAAGGCAATTGCAAGTTATGCCATTTTACGGCAAAATTGGTATTCCTTAATATGAACGTCAGTTTGCAAAGTATTTGCGGATTGAATTTGACCTACTAAACCAATTTTGACGTGAGCGATAGAAAGTGAGTTTAACGTATGCAATAAGGGTCAGTATTTCCAGCTGCACCATTAATGGAAGTGACCGGATTTGACCTAAGCAATCGTTGGAGCGTCTGAACCAGCGCCCAAAGGCAAGGCGACTCTGTCGCTGAATGTACATTAGAATGAAGTAGACCATGGAAAGTCATGATTGTTCCAAGTAATAAAAGGTAGCAGCAAATGTTTTGCGCTCTACGGCCTCATCCGTCAGAGCCTCATTTAACTTGGTCAAGTGAAGAGGTGTGGAGATCCCTCCTTTCATTGTGCTTCCACTCTGTGCCATCTTGATGTAGTGCTTTCCTTTGCACACACTTGAAGATTGCAAATAGGACGTCCTGCTCTCTCCATTCAGCAAAACCATTTCTAAATTGCACGTTTCAATGGCAAAAACGTTGGATTATGCATTGTGTGGCATGAAGAAACAGTCGCAAAAGCAGCTTAAAGGAAAGAAATGGAGTTGGAGCGGGGACTGTCAGGTGTTGGCATAGCTGACTTCACTGTATGAACTCACATCGTCGCTGGTGTGATATTTTTACTCGTCTCGTGATTCCCGTTGAAGCGTCTTCGAACCGAGACTATAAATTTGGCATGAGCACATCGAACGAGCGGTGAGAGAGGACCAGCTACTGCAGCGTTTGGAGGTACGGGACAAATAAGATGAGTGGAAATAGAGATTTGCTTCTTGGGTCACAGTCGATGCGCCAGCAGCACTCTATTCTGATGTGCTTAATTCGAAAAAGGGGATGCGTGGCATAATGTGAATGGAGGTGGATGATATGCTGGTCATGATATAGTGTAGTAATGAGCGAAGTCAGCAGCGTTTGTATGCAAGGTTGTGTTGGCTCGGCGACATGCTCTGTAATTTGCACTGCCACCTAGGAGACATGAGCAAGGTGTTGTGTCCGCAGTCGGTTACGTTGCTTTAAGTTTGGTACCCACTTGATCATTTCTGTGTGTTTACATTGAAAGCCTCGTTTCCGTTCTTACCGACTGTTTTTAGTCGATTCATCAGTTCAATAGCAGTGCAGCCTTCGTGTCACTGCTCCTCGGCTGACGGATGAATAGGATGAATAGGAGGTGTGCGATCGCAGCGTCGGGATCTGATGGGTTCCTATTAAATAAAATCGCGTTTCGTATACGTCAGCTGGGTGGCAGTACAAGAAACCTGTGTGCCGGCAAGCTAACAAATTTACTGGATTTGATGAGAAAAACACAAATGAGACTTTGAAGGTGGAACCGAGGAAATTACCAAGTGGATGCTGACATTGCGACAACTGGATGTTGTGGGAAAAAGCAGCAAAATTGGTATGACTTACTGTGCATACAATGCCTTCGTCATTTCTCCTAGACAGTAGTGCAACTCATAGATCATGACGCCAAACAAACAGAGTCCTGTATACAAAGGATTCGACTTCTCCTGATGCTGAACTGCATCGTGATCAAAGCAGCACCCACCTCTGTTGACACTCTGACTCGCCTCTTGACTTTGGGATCTAGATAATAGAATGCAGAGCAAGTTACACACTAGTTGTGGCCCAAACAACAAATCTCTAACTTTCCTTGACTTGGGAGCTCACAAAGGTTCTACGATGCCTCGAGACACTCAGCAAATTGCATCAGAACGTACCACCGTTCTTATCTAAATCAAATGCAGCTTATGGGTTTCACTATTCCGTCCGCATATGATGCACACAGGAACCTGTTTCAATTTTATAAATAAGCTAAGACGTATTGAAATGCTACGCGACCAGTTGCATTTCCCTTGGTGATAAAGTAGTCGTTTGATAATTTGATGTGTGTGTGTCGGTGCGGGAGGCAACATCGAAGGTAATGAGTAGAGTTGGAGGCAGGACAATCGATTGTTGGCATAGCTGACTTCACTGTATAAACACATTGTCTGTGGAGCGATGTATTCATCCTCGTGATTTACATCAAAGTGTACTCGAACCATGACTATAAAATGGACCTGAGCACAAAAAGCAAGCAGGGAGAAATAACAGGGTAGTGAGGTGAAGAGAGTCGTTTGGATGTGGACGAATAGGTTGTCACGTGCTGCTGTGATTAGCTGAGTGCCCTAGTCAAGTGGAAATGGGGATCTGCATCATGAGTCACAGTTAATGCGTCAGTAGCACCCTATTCTGATGTGCTTAGTTCGAAGGCGAAGGCGTAGGTGAAACCACCAGAATGAGAACCATCAAATTTAAATGCCACGAAGAGAGCCTTCCACGTGACAGTCCTCTCAACGCATCCACACACAAAAGCCACTCACCCTCCTCCTTCCAATCGCTAATCCTTTCCCTTCTCTACATTAATCAAGACATATTTTGTCTTACAATCATGATGACGCTAAGTAAATTGACTGCGCTGCGTGTCACTATTCATTACTTCCAAATCAAATTTACACATTTCTGTCGGCTTTCCTAACTCTTATGATTTAGCAGATGCTGGCAGGACAGAGTAAAGTAAGCCTCTTTTATTACATCCATTTGACATCAAAACCATCTTTCTCTAAACTTTTCAAATCAGCTAACTCATCTCCTTACTGGCGGAACATGACGTCAAATCTTGCCTCGCGAATCAGAAATGTGGCACGCTAGAGATGCTTCCTGTCGCATTTTAGCTCCGACGCCCAGCTTCTTCTGACACGACTTTGTTCTGCCAGTAGACGTCTTTTTCCAGTACATTTAGGTGTAGACGAATCAGAATTGCCACCAATGTGAGCTGGTGAGGGTGTGTAGGCAGTCATGCAGACCATGCAATGCATATTGTAGAAGCGATTGTAGAATGGCTTCCTTCTTACTATGCAAAGGCCTATTTTCCTATCATTCTATCTCACATCAGTGTGAAGGTGTGTAAGTCCACTTAGGAGCAATCACTTCTCGCAAATTTCATCTCTGACTGTGCGTCACATGTGAGAAAGTGCTTCCATGTCTCTTGCTTACTTCGACGTCGCGTACTTGTCAAGTGGGTTCATTGTTATGCAGTTGTAATAAAGGTGTACGAAAGCATTTGGGAGGGGCGGTAACTTCTGAGGCGACAACATGCTTTTACTATGCATTCTCTGAGGCTGGTGAGTGTTGAGGTCAAATTTGGGCAAAAGTGCATGTGCTACGTATCTTACGACAAGTGAGACAACACGGTGAATTGGTCCGCCCATGGGAGTACTGAATAACAGACTCCTTCTCAGCACATTCGTTCACAGTGTTGATGCACGTGTGCGGTACGTTAGTCGACTTGTATCATGATGCTCTGAGGGCAGATGGTGAAGGCTTTACACCCTTCAGAATGTTGTCTGTAAATACATGTGATTAAACTACACATTCAGGAGGTTGATAAGTCGTCACGTCGTCTTCCCTTTATGCATTGATGGCGTGGTTGTTAACACTAAGGAATTCGGTGATCGGATGGAAGGTAAGACCTTTAGTTTGCCTCAGATGCATAATTTCCTACTTCAAAGTACTTAGCTACGTTGAAATGGCTTTTTTATAATTCTGAATGAAATTTCAATGATTATCAGCCACACTGCTCTAGATGTAGTATCAAGGGTAATGCTTGAGTCAACGAGAGCCTTTGTTTGAAAGTCATCATGCCCTGTCACACTTTCCCTTTACTTGGTCAAAATGCTTGCATCGCTTTGTGCTACTAGTGGATATAAGTAGTAGCGTCATGACTTTCTTTGTATAAATGATGGTAGACTGCTCCTTAATGCCACAATAGCGCAAAGACCGCATACCAACAGTGTGCAGGCTTGTACTGTGATGAAGATATCCCAAAATTCTCGGTTGAATAAAAACTACGACAATTGCAACGGCCATCTCATTCCCTTTACACACCCTTCTCCACAGCATTTGCAAATCCCACCATCAAGTCATCGTGTCCTCCCTAAGTATCGGTCAAAATTAACTTCATATCTAGTTAGTACAGCAAGGCTACAGGTGAATTTGCAAGTAAAGAACGTGCCAACTGCCTTCACAGCACAGCTACCACAAATTTACTAACGGTGTAAATAACTCGTGACGCAGGCACAAAAAATGGCGCATCTTGTCAGTAAAACAGTTACACTGCAGTTTGTTTTAAAGAAGGTGCAAGGATGAATAGGAGGTGTGCGATCGCAACGTCATGAACTGATGGGCTCCTATCAAATACAATCGCGTTTCATATGCGTCAGCTGGAAGGCAGTACAAGAAACCTGTATGCTGGCAAGCCGACAAATTTGCTGGATTTGATGAGAAAAACACAAATGAAACTGTGAAGGTGGAACCAAGGAAATTACCAAGTGGGTGCTGGCATTGTGACAACTGGATATTGTGGGAAAACTGCCAAATTGGTATGACTTACTGTGCATACATAAACTTGGTCATGCCTCCTAGACAGCAGTGCAAATCACAGAGCATAACGCCAAACCAACAGAGTCCTGTATATAACAAATTTTCGACTTCTCTCGATGACGAACTGCGTCGTGATCATAGCAGCCACAACCTTTATTGACACTCTCGTGTCTTGCCTCTGGAACCTAGGTAATCAGAATGCAGAGCTAGTGACACACTACTTGTGACCCAAGCATCAAATCCCCATCTTTACCTGACTTAAAAGCTCACAAAGGTTCAACGATGCCTCGAGACACTGAGCAAATTTTATTGGAACGTGCCACCGTTCTCACCCAAATCAAATGCAGCCTATGCGTTCCACCATTCCATCCTCTCTCACTGCTAGCCGCTGTGCTTGGGCCCACTTTATGGTCTCGGTTCGAGTACACTTTAACAGAATTCACGAGAGGGGTGAAAACGTCGCTTCAGCGATGGTGTGGGTTCATACAATGAAGTCAGCTATGCAAACACCTAATTTTCTTTACTCAAATTCCATTCGGTATCTTCTGGTTTACTTTACCTGTTCCGCCATCTAATGCAGCTTTCGTGTTTGTTTGTCCATGCCACCGAATGCACAATCTGATGATTTGGGCACAAATTTTAAATGCTAACGAATCGTCATTATTTACATAAGCCCCGCATATAAACGATTTTAACTTCTCTCGATGTCGAACAGCATCGTGACCAAAGTAGCACCCACCTTAATTGACACTCTGACTCGCCTATTGCCTCTGGAATCTAGCTAGTAAGAACGCAAAGCAAGTGAAGCACTAATTGTAAACCAAACAACGAATCCCCATTTCCCCTTGACTTACGAGCTCACAAAGGTTCTACGATGCCTCGAGACACTCAGCAAATCGCATCAGAACGTGCTACCGTTCTCATCTTAATCAAATGCAGCCTATGGGTTCCACCATTTTGTCCTCTCTCACTGCTTGCCGCTGTGCTTGGGCCCACTTTATTGTCGCGGTTCGAGTACACTTTAACAGAAGTCACAAGAGGAGTGAAAACATCGCTTCAGCGATGATGTGGGTTCATACAATGAAGTCAGCTCTGCAAACACCTGATTTTCTTTACTCAAAATCCATTCGGTTCCTTTTGGTTTCGTCTACCTATTTCGCCATCTAATGCTGCATTTGTGTTTGTTTTCCATGCTACAAAGTGCACAATCTGATGCGATAAACACCTATCCTAAATCTCAAAAAGACCTCATTATTTACATAAATCTGATGTCACTGGTCTGACTGTGCTCATGATTGTGTGCCACTCGTAATGTGTACCGGTCGTCAGCTGCATTAATCGTGGCAGAAGCAGGCGATGGTGTAGTACGTGCAGCATTTCTACCGAAAGTCAAATTATGCCAAAAGGCTGAAGGGTGTGCAGAATTCGCCACCTGCCCTCACAGCACCATGTTGCATGTCCTCACCCCGTGCCACAGACATGCATCGCAACTGTGAATGGGTGTGTTGAAACAAGGAGTATTATCTAGTGCGCCACCAAAGTGAGCGGCATCATCGTGTTGTCCCACTTGTCGTGGAATACAGGGTACTTGCAATTTTGCTCAAGCCTTACCTCAACACTCACCTGTCTCAAAGAAATCGTAGTAGCTCAACAGTGTCGTGCCAGAAGTTATATCCCTCCTAATGCTTTCACACGCTTTTATTACAAATGCATAACATTAACATCACATTTTACAAGTATGCGACGTCTAAGTAAGCATGAGGCATTGAAGTACTTACCCACGTGTAATAACACCCTGAGATGCAAGATGGTAGTTGCTGCTCCCAAGTGGATCCACAAACCACAGCACTGATGTGAGGTGAAATGATAGGAAAATTGGCTTTTGCATGGCGGGTATACAGCTAGTTGAACCGACTTGTAGCCTATTTACAATTGTAACTATCAGCTGCGTCGCATGGACAACTTCGCTGCCAACACACCCTAACCTACTTGCATTGGCGGCGTTTCTGATGTATTTGCATCTACGCATCATCATCTTCTGCACCCACTAAAGTCAAACCTACTTGGAGGAGATGTCTGGAGGTAGAACGAAGTTCTGTGGCAGGAAGCTCAAAGTTGTAGATAAAATGCTACATGAAGCATCTGTGCCAAAAAAAGTTACTCATTTGGAAAGCAAACTATGGTGTCATATTCTGCCTGCACGAAAGTGAATTAATTTAACTAGAGCGTATAGAGTAAGATGGCTTTGCTGTCAAATGAAATTAATGAAAATGAATGAAGTTTAGTCATCACCTGCCAGCATCTGCTAAAAGAAAGGAGTCAAGCAAGCTCGTTAAGGTAGGTGGAATTGCTTCCAAAGCGTTGATCAGTGGGACGACGCCGAAGGCGCACAATGTCAAACGACTACTTCATCAGAAAAGTGCAAATAAAACTTGTCGCGCAGTCACTTCACGTAGTACCAGTGTGACTGTGAAGGAGAATATGTATTGCTAAACGTAAAGATAGCGAAGGATCAGCGGTTGGAAGCAGGAGTGTGAGCATGCGTAGAGAGGACCGTCACGTGGAAAAGTTTTCCTCATGGCCATGAAATTTGATGGTGCTCAGTCTAGTGGCTTCGCCTACACATGCAACAATCTCAAGTTGACAATCCTCTCTTTTCAAATGACTACAAAGTCACGGAGAAGATTGGGAATTTATTGAGAACTTGAAGAATGAATTTGCAGAATGTTTAATGAGCTACTGTTCTAGATGGCTCAAAATGATTAAAATGTGGGCAAGCATTGTGGACTTGGCATTGGGATGGACAAATCTCTCTAATCTTAACAAAACCTCATTGGTTGCATTATTCTCGTTCCTCTTTCCTCTCTTATCACTTCCTCTTGACTTAGCGACCAGCTATCAAAATATTAATGTGAAGTCCCTGAGAACAGAGTTACGTCCTCTAAATTAATGAATGAAGGGCAGTTGAAGGAGGTTCGCTCGAAGCAGCGATAACTCTCATCGCCGTGCCTCGTAATGCCGACTCAAGCTTCCGGCTGAAAGGGCCTCCGCGTAAGACTCAAGATGGTTGATTTGGTTGTTTGCACGTACCATTCCTCTTGACTGAGTGCAAATTGATCATTTTAGTGAATCGCTTGAAGACAATCATTCGCTTAAAGAAATTAGAAATTTAAAAATGTAAATGCTCTTCCGCCTTGAGTAAAATTACAAGGAATACTGTTAGTCCCTTCTATGAACGGCAAAAGAGGTCTTTTTATTTCATAAAGAAACGTTGGCATTGTCTGCAGCTATTCCTTCTTTTAAGCGAACTATGAGGCGAAACATTTGGCATTATGTTTAGGATTGGATAAGCGTCCTTTTAGGGTGACAATTCTGCCGCATTCCCTTGAAAGCTGATTGTGCTCATGGTTGTGTGTCACTCGTAATGAGGCAAAATCCTCACTCATCTCGTAACTTCTGTTGAGGTGTGCTCGAACCGAGACTATAAAATGGAACCGAGCACAGCTATCGCCAGCCAGACGGGACGAAAGCGTGAGGTAAAGAATCCGTTTCCGATGTTAATGAGTGTTTTACAAACATTGCTATGTCATTTTTCTGAATGCTTTGAGACATCAGACAAATGATTTCGAGCACCTAAATCAAGTAGAAATAGAGGTTAGCTTCTTGAGTGAGAATTAATATGCCAGATGATCTCCACTCTGATATGCTTGATTCGAAATACCGGATGTGTGGTTGGCTATTTCGCACTATTATATTTCGCCTATTTGAACCGCATATAACCGGAAAATGGTATTCTTTCTTGAAAACATAGACTCAAAACAGCTCACGTCAAAAATTACCGAACTTCCCTTTGAATTAGCGTTACAAATTTGCCAATATCTCAACGGTTGTGATCTGGTCAGTTGTTGCATGGCTATTCATAAGATGGAGCGGAATATCTTCAATGCCGAAGTTCTCCACTGTCCTACACCAGCAGATTAACACGTGGACCTGGCTTGACAAATGTCTTCTCAAAAAGCTTTCTCCTCAACCTGCGCCAAATTCTCATCAAAACGCACTGCAAGCTATTATGTATTACAATGCCCAGCTTGAATCCCTCCAACGCACTTTAACAGAGCTGCAGCAGATGCGAGACCAAAGGCCTGTACACCTTTGGCTTTTCAGAGACCCACACCTGGCTTGGCTGTCGCCACGTGAATTCACAATTTGCCTACATCCGCCAGAGCTCTTCGTTCTCAGCCGTCATTCATCTAAAAATTCTTTAAAGAGCACAAATGGTGTTGCAAACGGCAGGCTTATCTTCGTAACAACTTGTGTCGAAGGCAGCATGCATACTATGGACCGACAACTCATCTCAGTTGATTTATCCACGAGCCCGTTGACAAAAACTACGATAAGTAGCGTCTGATGAGGTTCGAGGGATTGTAGGGTGATAGTTAGAGCATGGTTGGAGAAGTGCGAGAGATCCACTGCATATATTAAGCAGTCGCAGTAGTCAGGCGCATCCATACACTCAATCATGATCTAACAATCACCCTAGAATCACTCGAACCTCATCAGACGCTACTTATCGTGGTTTTTGTCAATGGGCTCGTGGCTATGTCAACTGAGATGAGTTGTCTCTTGAAATTCCTCCAGAACCTTAGACATCACAACCGCCATCTCCTGGCTACCATGCAAACCAAATGGCGGCTATGTTGTATCAAGAACTTTAATCCAACCTATACCGACTGGAGCAATCTGTTGAATTGGGGTCTCTACGACGTGCTCTCTCAAAGAATTGAGAATGCTCAAGTTGATGACTCTGCCCACCCTGTGTAATTGGATCCACCACTTATGCAACACTGATGATGTGCTTTTATACCCTCGTTTTTGATACTTTTGGCTGGGTGATTTGATAAGGGTGACTTTGGAAGCTCATGCAAATGCCAGTTTAAAAACGCCTCAATCTGCGTTGTGGCAAAATGTCTACAGGAACTGCCTTAACATTGCAAATTGCCTATTCCCTGAGTTGTGGGAGTTTTGATCGTTGTGCTCGAGTGGTTTTGCAATCAGCATTGGAGAAATGCAAATAACTGCATTAAATGACTAAAGCATTATGTTTCCAGTGTTGGCAGCTTGTGCGATTACCTGCCGCTTAACGAGTAAGACGGATCAATTTGGTAAGAAACAGCAGATTACGCCACATGCTTTAGGTTGAAGATGAATGCCACTAGAAATCACCCTCAGTGTTGGCGTGATTAATTGAATTTGCTCCGGATGTGCTTTGCGGTCTTTTAGTAAGTGTAGCAATGGCATTGATGGGACCTTTTGTCACCAAACTGGAATCCAAAAGGGTAGTTTCCTGCGTTTACGAAACCGGAGAGTAAAACTCGGAAATGACGTGCATGACCATGGTGTAATAGAAGTCAATGGCTATGGTGAATGAAATCGACAAGCCTCAGTCATGGTAAGACATCACAGTGTAGCGGCAGTAAGTTCACAACCCATTTTTCTGCTGCAGCTCTGCACTCAAATTCAGAGGAGATGAATGTTTCATCACGGACGCTGAAAAAAGCTCATGAACTAATACTTAGACACCAAAACATTATAGTGGCGGTATGTTTGAGTGTGTGACACGATCAATGGATTCAATTGATAGCCTCACCATTTGAAAGTCAGCAGCGCTTTCTGTCTGGTGACTACACTGCCATCACGCTGGACCGTGGTGCATGTTGGCGGCTAATGATTATAATTATTACTGGCACGACCGGAACGATGTGCTGCATTGTGGTGTAGGTGAGGGATGCGCTGAATGTGCTTGTGGAAGTGATAGCAACCACCCACAACGATGAGACTGTACTGTCGCCTCACAATGCCAGTGAGCTAGAAATGCGGTTGAAATGCGAGTGGAATAAAAGTGTTACTCAAATGACCTTAGTAGTAGGTTACTGTTGCTGAGTATGACAGGAAGACCGGTGTGAGTGTTGAAGGGATTCATGCAGCATATCCGGTATGGGCATTTTCGATTGTGGTAAGGAAAGAACCAGCACATACCACATGGGTGGGACAGCAGGCTTGCTTTTCGGTGAAGAGAAGGAAAGAGAAAGGAGGGACGGAAGGAAGAAAGGAAGGAAGGATGGATGGATGGAAGGAAGGAAGGAAGGAATGAAGGGAGAAAGAAGAGGTAAAATGTGTCACACATGCGTGACGGTGGTTGGTAGCCGTAAGATAGAATGATAAATTGGTGAAAATGGTTCCCGTTGGACTTGAGGTGGTGCATTTGAAGGAGTAGCTTCTACTTTGAGTCATTGCCTTATTGGTAGGGCCGTCTTTTTGATGAGTCTCCACATCTGCCATAAGGTGTTGCTCCCAGTCGCCAGAATTGTGCCAATACGTGAGGCTTCTCATTGTCAGCACTGTGGTGTCCTTCATGAGTGACAGTATTATTCGCCCTGTGGGGAGCAACATACTCCCCATAAGTGAACTAAAGTCTTTTCAATTTGATTAATTGAGCAATGGTTTTTTCAAGCAGATTCATTGAACGAAAGGACTTGCAGTGGGTAGGGGGCACAATTGTACTATTGCCGCCAATGCTACTGCTGCTGCTGCCGCTGCTGCTGTTCCTAGTAGTAATACGAACACTTCCGTTATTATTATTGCTGCTACTATTGGTACTTCCTTCCTTCCTCCCTTCCTTCCCTCCGACTATGCAGGGTATGTTGATTGATTAGAAGTGGAGTGGAGACACCACGCCTCCATGGAATACTGTCGAGTTCATCGAAAACCTGTGAAGCAATAGAGACTGTTGGTGCTGCATTGCCCTCAACTTCGACCATGTGCTCGTGTGCACTGCAATGCTTGCTGACAATTGTAAACACTCCGATTCCGTTATCACCTGGACAGTTCAATTTCGAGTCGCTTTCATGCAAGCAGTTTTGATGGGCAACACGAGAGACACAATAAGGTCATCTTTTGCTCAACATGTGGAAGATTCAAGTTGGTTCGCATAAATTACTCGGCCAAATTCATCACCCTCCTGTGCTTATTTCTCTTGGCCTCCATTTTTCGCTCACCTCTTCTTCACCTCATTCTATCCATTCGACGCACTATCACGTATACCTCAATGCAGTCGGTCTCCCTACAAATCACGCGTCGCGCACGCTCAACGAGGTCAAATGACACAGACACACACACACACACACGTGTGAAGTGTGGTCACGCGGTCCTCCTTCCCACCCACTCACCCACTTACACACCCACCCACTTCCACAGCAATGATCTCGCAGGCCTGCCCACGCTCACGTCTCATGGTTTAAGGTCAACAACGCCAGCATTACCAAACTCGTATCAATCTACACGTTGTGATTTTGTGTACGTGGGCTTCGTCTCCCTCCCAACACCTGCGTATGCCTCAATGCATTCTGCTATTCTTCTGCATTCTCCAACGCTGTCAATCATCCATCCACCCACCTACACGTACCAGTCACTTCGTCCCGTCACAGGGCCACCATCACTGGCTTTTCACATCGCCTTTCCTCTTCGCATCCCATAACCCATAACCACGTCAGCCGCTGAGACTACAGTCCCTGCTCAATCACACGCCACCCTCTTCCACTCCCAACACTTCACCCTCCTGCTCTCCCAAACCTTCTGCATCACAAACCAACCTGCTCTGCCACACTCTCTTATGCAGTAGGAAAGTACACCTCATTACATCCTCTCTCCACTCGTCTCACAAGACCCTTTCTTTATTCCTCAATTCAACCATCCAAAACAGCCTATTCCATATGTGGAGGTGGTGGAGGTGGAGGTGAAGGTGGAGATGGAGGTGGTGGTGGTTCACGATGCACGAGTAATTCATGCCCTCCGACAGGTGGCTCCCACGTAGATGACGACGCGGTACTGTCAGCACTCCTCCTCAAACTCAAATCGTAGCACGCAAACTCCAACAACTCTATTGTGTTGCAGTAGCCGGATCCGAAGCACTTGCAGTACCGTAGACGCCACTTCACACTCGTGGTAGCCAGTGGACTATTCTCAAAGTCCTTCATACTGTCCACGAAAGCGGAGAGCACCTCCATGTCTTCTTTCGCATCACGCACGCCGTCTGTCACGACTGTAATGATTAGTGTCTGATGCGGTTTCATAATGTCAGGAAGACTAATGGGGTTGTCCATCAAGTCAAAACCCCTCTCCAGTATGTAGATAAAACAATCATAATGGCAGAGGTGGTCATGGAAGTCCTCTTTTAAAATGCGCACTTTGGGCAGTGCAATTGCCTCAACTTCGAGTGTTTACAGCAAGTCAATGTCAAGTGCACACTGATACCAAATTACTCTGTGAGCAGTGACGTGCGGTTGCGGCATGAACTTCCACAGTTACGCTGCAGAGAGTAAAAATGTTTGGGCGCGCTTGTAAAGTAGTGTCTGGGAAAGCGCCACTTAGCATTAGTTACACTGTCCAATCTGTGATGAAGTTTGCTCGCACTATTTTCGCACGCTTTCGCCTCCACATACTACCCATCTTCATCGCACTTTCTACAATGCACCGCTTCATCATTGTGTACCTTATCCATTTCTCCTTACTGCATTCACTAAAGCCACGATAACTACTCGGTAGCCGTCGTCATTCAGACTACGATCCTCAGGAATAAAATTTAGAGAATATTTTACGTTTTACGATAGTGCTAATGTAGTTACAATGCACCGATTCGTGGTGGTCATGTCAAATTGTTGGAGGCTTGTTTGTTGCTGTTCAACCATGACAACTTGTGAAATGATAAGATTCGGTACTAGTGTGATTGACAAATAAGGTTTAGGGAATGTTTTATTTGTTCCGATGATGCTAATTCAGTCACGATGCACCACTTTTGGTGGTCATTGTAACTTGTTTGAGGCTTGTTGTGGGCTGCGTGAATTGTAGCCAAGTTGCGTTAGATCACGGTTTGCACCATGATCTCACACAACTCGAAATGGATTCCTGGTCACATTCGCAGTCGCACATCGCGCCTCCTACTGCGTGACTTCGCAACACAATTGACCATTACTGCAAAGGAACTAGTGGAGTGTGTGAATGAATTGAACTAATTGCCATAAAGCTATCGAATCGCCGTTTGAAGTGGATGAATGGGAATAAGTGGGTGGGTGAGTGGATGGATGGGTAAAAGGAGAGCAAGTGGACTGGGGCGTACTCATCGAAATCTCAATAGTGCTTGCTCTAGCAATCAACTATTCTTGGAGTGAGCAAAACCAGGCATATGCAAATCGCCACATTTCCACACGCATGTTAGGATGATCCGCCTCACGAAAATTCAGTCTGCAACGCAGTCATAACCACATGGCTACATTACTGAGTACGTGTGACGGCTGTGTAAGTTGGCAAGGTAGAAGCATTTACATCGCCTCCTCCTTAATTAGGCCATTCCGATATCAACTTCATCACTCGCCATCACCATCAATTTGATATGTTAGGCGGGTGGTCGAGTATTATTTACAAAAGCACACTTTTCACTGCAAAACTCAAACCAGTTGCCCACTTATCTAGACTTTGGCGCGCTAAGCATTCTGCCAACGGATTAGTGCAATCATCAGAGTGGTGCTATGTAAATCAGTCTCCTGTATCCACTCACCTTCATTCTAGAGCGTGCGCATTTGTAAATGCTGACAGTGATTCAGAGAATAAGATTGCATCGAGGTATGGATAGAATCACTGCCCGTATTCGGTATGGATCAGTGTCAGCACGATTGGTTTTAATTCTCTAGGCAAAGGGTAAAGAACACCTTTTCTAATGCGATTTGTAAATCACCGGAAACGGGTTGCTCTCTTGCCTCCGGCAACCTTTTCCTAAAAATCAGGGCTATGCGAAAGGTTCACAAGTCACCTCCCTAAGTCAACTTGACCATCCTCTAATTGAGTGCCAAATCCGAATATGTCATTCGGAATCACGTGTTATTTAGACCAGATTCTTCTGGTGTTAAGCAGACGACTTAAAAAGGTAGGTAAACAGGAATGAGTTGAGGTGATTTGATCGCCCTCATTTTCGGGATTGGGTCTTATCGTGGGCCGAAATTAAAAAAGACAGAAGTAGGTACGGGTGGTTAAGTGATCTACCAGTGTGGGTACACGTGCATAAAATTGGAGCCCAATATGTGTCCATCCTAGTCGCCATGATATGCAAAATAATTACTTAAATGATTCTCGAGACACAGTTTAACATCGTTTAGTCATCTTAAACGGTTGCTAGTGAGACAAATGCATGTTGGAGTGATTGGAGTCCCATAAATCGATGACGCGTTCATGGTGCCATAAGTTAACATGAATAACATGAGCGTGTAATATGTTCGAAGCAGTTCAGTGTCTAGGCCAATATACTCGTCCGCATTCACAAGTACACTTCCACTTTGACGTCAATGGCCGCTGCATTCAGCAAGACAATGGCAATTGGTGTATACAAACACGCACACATGGTTGCATTACTGAGAGCGATAGAAGTTGAGGTGTACTTGTGAGGCCACGTGCAAACGTCGGCATAAGGGATGGGCTACTTCGTACACACTATCTGCTCTCGTGATCTCGGCTCTCTCTGCGATCCGACGCCTTTGCCGCCTCGCCTCAATATTCTTCAACGCTTCCCTATTAGGTGCTACGCCGAAGTCTTCCCTCAGGATATGATCACTTCACTCCATCACTCGTTTGTCGTTGTCGTCGTGGAAGTAATGATGAGTGGGGAGATCTCTCAACTCCAGCAATACATAAGGCGGTTGCTATATTTATTTTGTTGGACAGCCTCAGTGGTGCTAATTTAGCCACATCGCACTCCATTTGGTGGTCATTGCAACTAGTTGCATGTCTACACCAAGCCCAGCTTAGTTGTTGCCATTTTACGCTACGGTCCAAACGGGCTTGTAGTTGCAATCGAACAGCCAAGAGTTACATCATCTCGGCATTCTAATGATGCGGTGAAGACGGAGGTGGTGCTACAACTTACCCGTGCAAATAAGTTTGTCTATCTAACTTTGCTATTCCTTATACCGTTAAGCAAAATCAAAACGTTATTGAAGACTAATAATGCTTAAAATGGGAGGTCAGCAAACTTTCCTTGACTAATCACGACCAAAGTTGCCCTGAGCTTTGTTCTGGGAGATTCGAGGGCGGTTTAATGAACATTTTTTCCATACATTGACATTCATTTTTACAAGACGGGACGCTGAACGTTGGAAAAAATTAACAAAGCATATTTCAGAACGTTAATCCCCTTAGTACCTGACAACATCAAAAGCGTTTTTAAAAGTGATTTACTAAGTGCGAAGTGGATAAGTGGAGAATGTTAGATTTCTTGAACGAAATAAATGCACCATGCTAGTCAAACCAGAGTCAGTTAAACACGTCTGGCAAAGCTTTACATCACAGTAATCGTGTCACTTTACCCTGTGTCTGTAAAGTTGTCAGGAAAAGAGCATTTACTGCCATCCCAGCCAAGCAGCACTCTCTTATGTGTCGTCTAACACATTTACGAAACATACTACTGATATTTTGTAAGTAGCGCCATTTTATTAGCTATTCACTTCCAGTGATGCGAACATTGTGAGCGAACTCACGTCGATGTGAATGTACTTGCGCATTTATTAAGCCTTTTAAAACTATCTAAAACAGTAGTGTGCCTAACATTCTACAAAATATGTGCATTAGTTTCCAATTAATTATAAATCCACTTCTATGTTTGCCAATTTAAAATTGTTACATGCGTGGACAAAGCCACTAGACCAAGAACCGTCAAAACCCAGTTTCATGGCATAACACTTCCCAAATGACAGTCCACTTTGCGCATCCGCACACAGGACCTACTTACCATCCCTCCCAATCGTTTAGCTTTTAATATCTTTAGAATTAGCAAGACTCAGCACACTTCCATAATTCAACTAATATGGAACAGAAATGACTGCTCGATAAGTTTCGTTTCTACTCCTCATAGAGTAGTCGTTCAATGCTTCGTATGTGTAAGGCATCATTAAGCAAAACGAGTGAAGTTGGAGAGAGGACAATTAGGTGTTGATATTAGCTGGCTTCGCTGCATGAACCCACATCGCTACTGGAGCGATATTTTCACTCCTCTCGTAACTTCTGTTAAAGCGTACTCGCACCGAGACTATAAATAGAAATTTGCAAAGTGGTTAGCAGCAAGATAGGATGACAGTGCGAAGAAAAGAAGATGCATTTGATAAGAATGAGTGTGTTGGTGCCTTCCCCTGCGATTTGTAGACTGGCTCGAAACATCGGACAAGCAGTTGTGATCGCCAGAAAAGCGAAGTCAGAAATTGCCAATATTCTCTAAATTTGCACATTGTGTGCAATCCTGCCATTCCACAACTCCATGGTTGGACTTGCCGCCACGCCTTTACTGTGAGTGTGAATACCTCGTTAAGTAGGCATATCACATCACGTCCATTGTGATTTGAAAAACGTTGGATGAATGAGAGCACCCTTTCAATTGCAATAGCGCTTGACTTATATCAAAGGACAAAGAACTGGATTTGATTAGAACAAACTGAAATGAGACTTCGAATGTGGATTCCACAGAAATGACCAAGTAGATGCTAGCGTTGTGTCCTAGCAGGACTTATACATGGCTTGCATGGGTTCTTTACGAGCTGTAAAACAGAAGGGAGGGCAAATGACGCAATAATGGTGACAAGTGTGAACAAGTTCTTCTAATTCTTCAAGGTAATCAGCGATTCAAATTTGGGATAAAAAAAAAATATTCCTCCAAATCAAACGCAGAATCTCATTGCTAGTTGTTGCGTTTGGGCATTTTTATAGTCTTACTTCGAGAACACTTGGAATTCGGCGCTTAAATCTTGCATATTTGCAGCATTGATCTACACGGCACTTCGAATTTCGCGCGCAGTTATTGTATACTGGAGGCATTTATCTTCACGAGACTTTGAATTTGGCGCTCAACGCTTGTATATTTGCAGCATTGATCTACACGGCACTTCGAATTTCTCGCATATTTATTGTATATTGGAGGCATTTATCTTCACGAGACTCTGAATTTAGCGCTCAACTCTTGTATATTTGCAGCATTGATCTACACGTGACTTCGAATTTCTCGCACAATTACTGTGCATTTGATGCAATTATCGTCACGAGACCTTGAATTTTGCGCCCAAATCTTGTATATTTGCACCAATGATCTTCGCGGGACTTCGAATTTCGCGCCCAATTATTGTAAATTGGAGGCATTTATCTTCACGAGACTTTGAATTTGGCGCTCAACTCTTCTGCATTCGCAGCATTGATCTACACGACACTTCGAAATTCGCGCACAATTATTGTATATTGGAGGCATTTATCTTCACAAGACTTCGAATTTAACGCTCAACTCTTGTATATTTGCAGCATTGATCTACACGGCATTCCGAATTTCTCGCACAATTATTGTGTATTGGAGGCATTTATCTTCACGAGACTTTGAATTTGGCGCTCAACTCTTGTATATTTGCAGCATTGATCTACACGGCACCTCGAATTTCGCGCACAATTATTGTAAGTTGGAGGCATTTATCTTCAAAAGACTCTGAATTTGGCGCTCAACTCTTGTGCATTTGCAGCATTGTTCTTCGCGGCACTTCGGATTTCGCGCACATTTATTGTATATTGGAGGCAATTATCGTCACGAGACTTTGAATTTGGCGCCAAAATTCTGCATATTTGCAGCATTGATCGACACGGCACTTCGAATTTCTCGCACATTTATTGTATATTGGAGGCATTTATCTTCACGAGACTTTCCATTTGGCGCTCAACTCTTGTATATTTGCAGCAGTGATCTACAGGGCACTTCGAAATTCGCGCACAATTATAGTATATTTGAGGCATTTATCTTCACGGGACATTGAATTTGGCGCTCAACTCTTGTATATTTGCAGCATTGATCTACACGGCACTTCGAATTTCGCGCACAATTACTGTGCATTTGATGCAATTATCGTCACGAGACTTTGAATTTTGCGCCCAAATCTTGTATATTTACACCAATGATCTTCGCGGGACTTTAATTTCGCGCATTAATATTGTAAAGTTGAGGCATTTATCGTCACGAGACTTTGAATTTGGCGCTCAACTCTTGTGCATTTGCAGCATTGATCTACACGGCACTTCGAAATTCGCGCACAATTATTGTATATTTGGAGGCATTTATCTTCACGAGACTTTGAATTTGGCGCTCAACTCTTGTGCATTTGCAGCATTGATCTACACGGCACTTCGAAATTCGCGCACAATTATTGTATATTGGAGGCATTTATCTTCACGAGACTTCGAATTTAACGCTCAACTCTTGTGCATTTGCAGCATTGATCTACACGGCATTCCGAATTTCTCGCACAATTATTGTGTATTGGAGGCATTTATCTTCACGAGACTTTGAATTTGGCGCTCAACTCTTGTATATTTGCAGCATTGGTCTACACGGCACCTCGAATTTCGCGCTCAATTATTGTAAGTTGGAGGCATTTATCTTCAAAAGACTCTGAATTTGGCGCTCAACTCTTGTGCATTTGCAGCATTGTTCTTCGCGGCACTTCGGATTTCGCGCACATTTATTGTATATTGGAGGCAATTATCGTCACGAGACTTTGAATTTGGCGCCAAAATTCTGTATATTTGCAGCATTGATCGACACGGCAATTCGAAATTCGCGCACAATTATTGTATATTGGAGGCATTTATCTTCACGAGACTCTGAATTTGGCGCTCAACTCTTGTATATTTGCATCAGTGATCTACACGGCACTTCGAATTTCGTGCACAATTATTGTAAATTTGATGCAATTATCGTCACGAGTCTTTGAATTTTGCGCCCAAATCTTGTATATTTACACCAATGATCTTCGCGGGACTTTAATTTCGCGCAATAATATTGTAAAGTTGAGGCATTTATCGTCACGAGACTTTGAATTTGGCGCTCAACTCTTGTGCATTCGCAGCATTCATCTACACGGCACTTTGAATTTCGCGCACAATTATTGTATATTGGAGGCATTTATCTTCACGAGACTTTGAATTTGGCGCCCAAATTTTGTATATTTGCAGCATTGATCTGCACGGCACTTCGAATTTCGCGCACAATTATTGTAAATTGGAGGCATTTATCTTCACGAGACTTTGAATTTGACACTCAACGCCTGTATATTTGCAGCAGTAATCTACAAAACACTTCGAATTTCGCGCACAATTACTGTGCATTTGATGCGATTATCGTCACGAGACTTTGAATTTTGCGCCCAAATCTTGTATATTTGCACCAATGATCTTCGCGGGACTTCGAATTTCGCGCAATATTGTTGTAAATTGGAGGCATTTATCTTCACGAGACTTTGAATTTGGCGCTCAACTCTGGTGCATTTGCAGCATTGATCTACACGGCACTTCGAAATTCGCGCACAATTATTGTGTATTGGAGGCATTTATCGTCCCGAGACTCTGAATTTGGCGCTCAACTCTTGTATATTTGCAGCATTGGTCTACACGACACCTCGAATTTCGCGCACAATTATTGTAAGTTGGAGGCATTAATCTTCAAAAGACTCTGAATTTGGCGCTCAACTCTTGTGCATTTGCAGCATTGTTCTTCGCGGCACTTTGGATTTCGCGCACATTTATTGTATATTGGAGGCAATTTTCGTCACGAGACTTTGAATTTGGCGCCCAAATTTTGTATATTTGCAGCATTGATCTACACGGCACTTCGAAATTCGCGCACAATTATTGTATATTGGAGGCATTTATCTTCACGAGACTCTGAATTTGGCGCTCAACTCTTGTATATTTGCATCAGTGATCTACAGGGCACTTCGAAATTCGCGAACAATTATTGTATATTTGAGGCATTTATCTTCACGAGACTTTGAATTTGGCGCTCAACGCTTGTATATTTGCAGCATTGATCTACACGGCACTTCGAATTTCTCGCACATTTATTGTATATTGGAGGCATTTATCTTCACGAGACTTTCCATTTGGCGCTCAACTCTTGTGCATTTGCAGCAGTGATCTACAGGGCACTTCGAAATTCGCGCACAATTACTGTGCATTTGATGCAATTATCGTCACGAGACTTTGAATTTGGCGCCCAAATCTTGTATATTTACACCAATGATCTTCGCGGGACTTTAATTTCGCGCATTAATATTGTAAAGTTGAGGCATTTATCGTCACGAGACTTTGAATTTGGCGCTCAACTCTTCTGCATTCGCAGCATTGATCTACACGACACTTCGAAATTCGCGCACAATTATTGTGTATTGGAGGCATTTATCTTCACGAGACTTCGAAGTTAACGCTCAACTCTTGTATATTTGCAGCATTGATCTACACGGCATTCCGAATTTCTCGCACAATTATTGTGTATTGGAGGCATTTATCTTCACGAGACTTTGAATTTGGCGCTCAACTCTTGTATATTTGCAGCATTGATCTACACGGCACTTCGAATTTCGCGCACAATTATTTATTGGGTAAGTTGGAGGCATTTAATCTTCCAAAAGCTCTGAGATTTGCGCTCAACTCTTGTGCCATTTGCAAAGCATGTTCTTCGCCGGGCACTTCGAGGATTTCGGCCGCACATTTATTGTATATTTGAGGATTATATCGTGCACGAACTTGAATTGGGCTCACTCTTAGTGCATTTAGCAGCATTGATCTACACGGCACTTCGAATTTCGCGCACAATTATTGTATATTGGAGGCATTTATCTTCACGAGACTCTGAATTTGGCGCTCAACTCTTGTATATTTGCATCAGTGATCTACACGGCACTTCGAATTTCGCGCACAATTATTGTAAATTTGATGCAATTATCGTCACGAGTCTTTGAATTTTGCGCCCAAATCTTGTATATTTACACCAATGATCTTCGCGGGACTTTAATTTCGCGCAATAATATTGTAAAGTTGAGGCATTTATCGTCACGAGACTTTGAATTTGGCGCTCAACTCTTGTGCATTCGCAGCATTCATCTACACGGCACTTCGAATTTCGCGCACAATTATTGTATATTGGAGGCATTTATCTTCACGAGACTTTGAATTTGATACTCAACGCCTGTATATTTGCAGCAGTAATCTACAAAACACTTCGAATTTCGCGCACAATTACTGTGCATTTGATGCGATTATCGTCACGAGACTTTGAATTTTGCGCCCAAATCTTGTATATTTGCACCAATGATCTTCGCGGGACTTCGAATTTCGCGCAATATTGTTGTAAATTGGAGGCATTTATCTTCACGAGACTTTGAATTTGGCGCTCAACTCTGGTGCATTTGCAGCATTGATCTACACGGCACTTCGAAATTCGCGCACAATTATTGTGTATTGGAGGCATTTATCGTCCCGAGACTCTGAATTTGGCGCTCAACTCTTGTATATTTGCAGCATTGGTCTACACGACACCTCGAATTTCGCGCACAATTATTGTAAGTTGGAGGCATTAATCTTCAAAAGACTCTGAATTTGGCGCTCAACTCTTGCATTTGCAGCATTGTTCTTCGCGGCACTTCGAATTTCGCGCACAATTATTGTATATTGGAGGCAATTATCGTCACGAGACTCTGAATTTGGCGCTCAACTCTTGTATATTTGCAGCATTGATCTACACGGCACTTCGAATTTCGCGCACAATTACTGTGCATTTGATGCAATTATCGTCACGAGACTTTAAATTTGGCGCTCAACTCTGGTGCATTTGCAGCATTGATCTACACGGCACTTCGAATTTCGCGCACAATTACTGTGCGTTTGATGCAATTATCGTCACGAGACTTTGAATTTTGCGCCCAAATCTTGTATATTTGCACCAATGATCTTCGCGGGACTTCGAATTTCGCGCAATATTATTGTAAATTGGAGGAATTTATCTTCACGAGACTTTGAATTTGGCGCTCAACTCTTGTGCATTTGCAGCATTGATCTACACGGCACTTCGGAATTCGCGCACAATTATTGTATATTTGAGGCATTTATCTTCACGAGACTTTGAATTTGGCGCTCAACTCTTGTATATTTGCAGCATTGATCTTCGCGTCACTTCGAATTTCGCGCATAATTTTTGTATATTTGAGGCATTTATCTTCACGAGACTTCGAATTTGGCGCTCAACTCTTGTGCATTTGCAGCATTGATCTACACGGCACTTCGAATTTCGCGCACATTTATTGTAAATTGGAGGCATTTATCGTCACGAGACTTTGAATTTGGCGCTCAACTCTTGTGCATTTGCATCAGTGATCTACACGGCACTTCGAAATTCGCGCACAATTATTGTATATTTGATGCAATTATCGTCACGAGACTTTGAATTTTGCGCCCAAATCTTGTATATTTACACCAATGATCTTCGCGGGTCTTTAATTTCGCGCATTATTATTGTAAAGTTGAGGCATTTATCTTCACGAGACTTTGAATTTGCCGCTCAACTCTTGTATATTTGCAGCATTGATCTTCGCGGCACTTCGAATTTCGCGCACAATTTTTGTATATTTGATGCAATTATCGTCACGAGACTTTGAATTTGGCGCTCAACTCTTGTGCATTTGCAGCATTGATCTACACGGCACTTCGAATTTCGCGCACAATTATTGCGATTTGATGCAAATATCGTCACGAGACTTTGAATTTTGCGCCCAAATCTTGTATATTTACACCAATGATCTTCGCGGGTCTTT
Organism: Taenia hydatigena; assembly: GCA_036345935.2. Taxonomy (NCBI): domain Eukaryota; kingdom Metazoa; phylum Platyhelminthes; class Cestoda; order Cyclophyllidea; family Taeniidae; genus Taenia; species Taenia hydatigena. The sequence goes on from JADWOT020000003.1 coordinate 9,265,281, forward strand.
AATTTCGCGCATTAGTATTGTAAATTTGAGGCATTTATCTTCACGAGACTTTGAATTTGGCGCTCAACTCTTGTATATTTGCAGCATTCATCTACACGGCACTTCGAATTTCGCGCAATATTATTGTATATTGGAGGCATTTATCGTCACGAGACTTTGAATTTGGCGCTCAACTCTTGTGCATCTACAGCATTGATCTACACGGCAATTGGAATTTCGCGCACAATTATTGTATATTGGAGGCATTTATCTTCGCGAGACTTTGAATTTGGCGCTCAACTCTTGTGCATTTGCAGCATTGATCTACACGGCACTTCGAATTTCGCGCACAATTACTGTGCATTTGATGCAATTATCGTCACGAGACTGAATTTTGCGCCCAAATCTTGTATATTTGCACCAATGATCTTTGCGGGACTTCGAATTTCGCGCAAAATTATTGTAAATTGGAGGCATTTATCTTCACGAGACTTTGAATTTGGCGCTCAACTCTGGTGCATTTGCAGCATTGATCTACACGGCACTTTGAATTTCGCGCACAATTACTGTGCATTTGATGCAATTATCGTCACGAGACTTTGAATTTTGCGCCCAAATCTTGTATATTTGCACCAATGATCTTCGCGGGACTTCGAATTTCGCGCAATATTATTGTAAATTTGAGGCATTTATCGTCACGAGACTTTGAATTTGGCGCTCAACTCTTGTGCATTTGCAGCATTGATCTACACGGCACTTCGAATTTCGCGCACAATTATTGTATATTTGAGGCATTTATCGTCACGAGACTTTGAATTTGGCGCTCAACTCTTGTGCATTTGCAGCATTGATCTACACGGCACTTCGAAATTCGCACACAATTATTGTAAATTGGAGCCATTTATCTTCACGAGACTTTGAATTTGGCGCTCAACTCTTGTATATTTGCAGCATTGATCTACACGGCAATTCGAATTTCGCGCACAATTATTGTATATTGGAGGCATTTATCTTCACGAGACTTTGAACTTGGCGCTCAACTCTTGTGCATTTGCATCAGTGATCTACAGGGCACTTCGAAATTCGCGCACAATTATTGTATATTTGATGCAATTATCGTCACGAGACTTTGAATTTTGCGCCCAAATCTTGTATATTTACACCAATGATCTTCGCGGGTCTTTAATTTCGCGCAATATTATTGTAAAGTTGAGGCATTTATCTTCACGAGACTTTGAATTTGCCGCTCAACTCTTGTATATTTGCGGCATTGATCTTCGCGGCACTTCGAATTTCGCGCAAAATTATTGTATATTGTAGGCATTTATCGTCACGAGACTTTGAATTTGGCGCTCAACTCTTGTGCATTTGCAGCATTGATCTACACGGCACTTCGAATTTCGCGCACAATTATTGCGAATTGATGCAATTATCGTCACGAGACTTTGAATTTTGCGCCCAAATCTTGTATATTTACACCAATGATCTTCGCGGGACTTTAATTTCGCGCATTAATATTGTAAAGTTGAGGCATTTATCGTCACGAGACTTTGAATTTGGCACTCAACTCTTGTGCATTCGCAGCATTGATCTACACGACACTTCGAAATTCGCGCACAATTATTGTATATTGGAGGCATTTATCTTCACGAGACTTTGAATTTGGCGCTCAACTCTTGTGCATTTGCAGCATTGATCTACACGGCACTTCGAAATTCGCGCACAATTATTGTGTATTGGAGGCATTTATCGTCCCGAGACTCTGAATTTGGCGCTCAACTCTTGTATATTTGCAGCATTGGTCTACACGACACCTCGAATTTCGCGCACAATTATTGTAAGTTGGAGGCATTAATCTTCAAAAGACTCTGAATTTGGCGCTCAACTCTTGTGCATTTGCAGCATTGTTCTTCGCGGCACTTCGAATTTCGCGCACAATTATTGTATATTGGAGGCAATTATCGTCACGAGACTCTGAATTTGGCGCTCAACTCTTGTATATTTGCAGCATTGATCTACACGGCACTTCGAATTTCGCGCACAATTACTGTGCATTTGATGCAATTATCGTCACGAGACTTTAAATTTGGCGCTCAACTCTGGTGAATTTGCAGCATTGATCTACACGGCACTTCGAATTTCGCGCACAATTACTGTGCGTTTGATGCAATTATCGTCACGAGACTTTGAATTTTGCGCCCAAATCTTGTATATTTGCACCATTGATCTTCGCGGGACTTCGAATTTCGCGCAATATTATTGTAAATTGGAGGAATTTATCTTCACGAGACTTTGAATTTGGCGCTCAACTCTTGTGCATTTGCAGCATTGATCTACACGCCACTTCGGAATTCGCGCACAATTATTGTATATTTGGGGCATTTATCTTCACGAGACTTCGAATTTGGCGCTCAACTCTTGTATATTTGCAGCATTGATCTACACGGCACTTCGAATTTCGCGCACATTTATTGTAAATTGGAGGCATTTATCTTCACGAGACTATGAATTTGGCACTCAACTCTTGTATATTTGCAGCAGTGATCTACACGACACTTCGAAATTCGGGCACAATTATATATAAATTTGAGGCATTTATCTTCCCGAGACTCTGAATTTTGCGCCCAAATTCTGTATATTTGCAGCATTGATCTACACGGCACTTCGAATTTCGCGCACAATTATTGTAAATTGGAGGCATTTATCTTCACGAGACTTTGAATTTGGCGCTCAACGCCTGTATATTTGCAGCATTAATCTACACGGTTCTTCGAATTTTGCCTGTAGGCTGAGAAGTGAAATAGTGCTTAGCTTAATGTCAATCTGTGGGGGCTGACTTCGATGCAACGGAATTTACAAGTCTCGGGAATATTAATGAGCAACCATGCTAAAAATTCGCAGATCTGTTAAGACATCCAGTGAATACAATTTAAGAGGGCTCATTTTACGTAAACACATGTGTCGTGAATTTTTGGAAGTAATTATAGCATTTGGCATTGCATGATGTCTGGTGCGACACTGGTTAAACTGGCAGTGAAATGCATCAATAGAAGTGAAGTTTCATTTGAAAAGTTAAATTAAATGGAGCTGAAAATTCCTAATTTGCCGAGAGTTCATTAAAAGAAGAAAGATCTGTTGCGTGTATTGGTTTGCGCAAGGACCTTGGCTGCGCTTGAAGATATTTTATATGCCGAGAGAGGTGTTGTGCTAAAATCCAATTCTCTAGAGCACAAGAATACGCATGACGATTGCATAAGTGCTTGAAGGGTCGTGCAGCACAATCTACCATCCAATGTGATGTTGCAAAACAAATAACGCTGTAGAAAATTCTCTCCTCTCTTCCTTTTCCATTAGACTACCCCACGTACAAGAAGCTTGAATTTTCCTGAGTATTTTTTGCTGCATTAGGTGAAACTGTCTGTCAGTAGATAGCTTTTAGCAGGAGTTAGGAGGTGAGCCAATCTGTGGCATCAGAATCGGTCTACGCTTCCAAACCATATTTTCACCGTCAATTTCTGTGCTAGTTGACACCTGCGCCATTTGACTGCCAACTAATCCTTTAATAAGCATTGCATTAGGGACCTCCTATTTTCGTAAAAAGCGACGGCTAACTTCGCTGCACATTGTGTCCTCGTGTGACTGTGACATTATCCTGCATAGTAGTGATTTGATATTAAGGGAGCTGACATCAATTGCGGTAATGAAGCAAATTTATAGATAGTGCAAGCCAGGAATATAGCACAACCGGAAGTTCGCGCATGCTGTCTGGATTCACAGCGGAGTAATTTGTCACCCCTGCATTTCCAAAAGTAGCATTTATTAAAATATCTACCTCAGTACGTTCATTACTGCCGTTAAATGTCTCTGCCTAACGCTACGATTCATGCTTTATCCAAATCACTTTTCAAGCTTAAATTTGAGGCATGCTTAGTTGTATTATCAAAATCTACTCTTTAATCCACTAGCATTGCAACGTTTGAAATCTGGCACTCACCTTTCTGTTACTTTTTAAATTATCCGAAGGTTTAGAATGCAGAGCTTATTGGAAAACGCCGGTGATTTAGGCACCACCGTTATTCGTAAAGAGGACCAGGAACAACTTTTCTTCAAATTAGATCTGTACTTGCCGTTCTAGCGCCTTCTTCAATTATGAGCCGTGTGTATACGAAATGGCTTCTCTACGGAAATGCTTGAGACTGCCGATGAGTGAGAGGAACGGCAAAGATTTGATAGATTAGCTTTAACCAAGCTTCCCACATTGTAAGTCGACCTGTTTCATTTCACGCTGTTGGCAATGCTCAACCCTTCCTGGCGTCTTGAACAGCCCTAATTGCTAGGTGCTTAAGCTGCGATTACTAAGGAAAGCGTTGCAAATGCGAAAAATTAGAGGCGGCACTGAAGCGTACTACTAAAGAGTTGCAATAAAGAGTGGCCTATCGATAATAAGTGATTTGACACTTTGGTTTGCAAACAATTTTTGCATTTAAGGCATATTTCGGCTTAATAACACAAAAATGGCCTCTCATGTGGGTCGAATGAGTGCATTAAATGCTAAAAGTAGCAGCAGCTTAAACACGAGTTCGACCTAGATGCTTGGAAGAGCAGCCTGTATACGGCCCAAAGGCACGAGTACCCCGGAGTTACGTAAGATGAAGGTGTTGAACAATGCAGGAAGGGTATCTTCAGCTAATCTCTACCAGAGTTGAACATTAAGAATGTTGCCCCATAAATTGCTAGATTAACTTCATGAAGGCGTTTAATGTGATAAAACGGATCGCAAGTGACGCCGATGTGACTGCGTCTAAAATCAGCATAGCGGCAGCAGGAAGAGCAGTATATTGCTTCCTCAGCAATTCATCTTAAGACAATCAGCGAGCCATGATGCCTCATTTGAAATTGACCAACACAAATTCGCGTCTCGGACGTGGTTACATGACCCATCAATTCGGGGGTGTGAACAACCACACAGAACCAAGCAACAAAGAATGACAACTTTATCAGAATTCTCCTCACTCTAGAGACTTTTCAGCTTATAGAGCTGCTCCCGCAATCTAGCAGCGCACGCCATATAAGAAAAAGGGAGCAGCAGTGCAGCATGCATTTAAGAAACACGGCTGCGAACAGAGCAAAGTTTAGTGATAGTAGGGACAAGTGATACGCTGAGTTGTAAAGCAAAGAAGTTAAAATGTCAGAAAATGGGGACCTCTCTATGAGTGAACAGAGATGCGCTAAAAAGCATAGGCGATTTTACGTAGCTACGTGATATTAAAGTGCATATTTAGTGGAGTTAATTTGAGACAGTCCTCAAGTCGTAGGCATCACATCAATCTTGGCATTCAGCTGTTGACAAAGACAAAGTTGACAGCACAAGTTTCTCAACTAATCACAGCTATCCGCAATGTGAAACCTAAGCCGATAATACGTTTACTCTTGCAACGTTTTCACTTAAAACAGCCACCCAGCACACTTGAGACTCTCGGTCAACCAGATAACTCTAAGCTGCAAAGGGCTCATAAGGTAGCACGCTGTAAAGTGGTAGTGATTTGGAAGCTAGTAGTAACTCAGACATCTGACCTCACAATACCATGTCATCATTTGCATGAATAAGAGGTTCATCACTCAGCCTCTGACAAACTGATTCTTCTCAGTTACAGAATAGCCTCATCGAAGACATAACGAAGGGCATGTCATGCATTGGCCAACTTGCCTCCGCAGTCTTCAGAACGGGCGCAGCTGTAGCAAGCTGCTCTCATTGTAGGTGGTGTGCAGCGCACGTGGATCTGTTCATTCATCTGACCTTGCTAATCACCGTGGCGGGTGACAGTTTTAGTGCACGCATGAAGAGTGGAGATGGGTGGAGGTAACCACTCATGCACTTTCCCATTTTATTCGCGTATGCACCACTTGAATCGCGCACACTTTTAAGCATTGTGTATAGTTTGCTAGAAATTATCTCAACTTTGGTGTTGGTTGGATTTACCACTTCTTTCTGCATCAAATGCACTTACTCCATCCGCATGAGCACATCATTCTGCGCTATCAAAACGCAAAATATATTTATTGAAATTCCTGCAGTTGAGCACATCTTCTGGCTCCTAGACCACTAACATGCAAAAATAAACCATGCAAAAGACACTTTTGCACTTTCACCGGGATTCCGCTTCAATTGAGGTGAGTGTTCAGTGGACCAGCATTTTTGGGATTTCAAACTTCGTGAATAAATCAGTGCTAGTCTACATTAGTTTAATTTCAACACTCGTTATGAGGAGTTTACTGTGGATGCTGATAATGACAGGTTGCGTTAAAGTCGACACTTAAGGATTATTTCGCAGATAAAGGCGTTGTTGTTTCACGGCCCTATATCTACATTAGCCTAAATACACCATGGCACGTGCGTGGTCAATGCCAACTGCAAATACGCAAGGACTGCCTAGGGAATGGCCTTCTGTCTTATCAAGTTAATGGCTCATAGCTGTGAAATAGGCAGCGGTATTGATGCCATAGTTGCTGCAAGGCACTACTCTACGCTCAGGATTATAAGTTTCCATGTTATTGGATTGCAGCCCCTATAGTCGGATAAAGGGGAGTCAGATAGGTGTTGCTGATGCGCGAATGTCAGACCAGGTGATACGGCGAGAACCGATGAGCTGTCATCTCAGTGGGGTCACTCGGACACCCCCTCCAAGGCGCAATGTATTTAAGCCTCGGCGCATCTACCACGCCATCAATCTACGCTAGCGTCTCGCGCCAATGGTAGGTCCTAAAGGCCAACATTTCTTTTTCATTAATTATTATTGTTTACAACTCCTTAGTAATTTGGCTATTTCGCACTATTATATTTCGCCTATTTGAACCTTATATAACCGGAAATGTCATTCTTTCTTGAAAACATAGGCTCAAAACAGCTCACGTCGCAAAATTACCGAACTTCCCTTTGAATTGGCGTTACAAATTTGCCAATATCTCAACGGTTGTGATCTGGTCAATTGTTGCATGGCTATTCCAAGATGGAGGGCAATACCTTCAATGCCGAAGTTCTCCACTGTCCTACATCAGCAGATTAACATGTGGACCTGGCTTGACAAATGTCTTCTCCAAAAGCTTTCTCCTCAACCTGCGCCAAATTCTCATCAAAACGCACTGCAAGCTATTATGTATTACAATGCCCAGCTTGAATCCCTCCAACGCACTTTAACAGAGCTGCAGCAGATGCGAGACCAAAGGCCTGTACACCTTTGGCTTTTCAGAGACCCACACCTGGCTTGGCTGTCGCCACGTGAATTCACAATTTGCCTACATCCTCCAGAGCTATACCTCCTCAGCCGTCATTCATCTATAAGTTCTTTAATGAGCACAAATGGTGTTGCGAACGGCAGGCCTATCTTTGCAACAACTTGTGTCGAAGGCAGCATGCATACTATGGACCGATGCATTTCTCCCTTCGAGTATATGGATGCGCCTGACTACTGCGACTGCTTAATATATGCGGTGGATCTCTCGCACTTCTCCAATCATGATCTTACTATCACCCTAGCATCACTCGAACCCCATCAGACGCTACTTATCGTAGTGTTCGTCAATGGGCTCGTGGACAAGTCAACTGAGATGAGTTGTCTCATGAAATTCCACCAGAACCTTGGACAACACAACAGCCATCTCCTGGCTACCATGCAAACCAAATGGCGGCTATGTTGTATCAAGAACTTTAATCCAACCTATACCGACTGGAGCAATCTGTTGAATTGGGGTCTCTACGACGTGCTCTCTCAAAGAATTGAGAATGCTCAAGTTGATGACTCTGCCCACCCCATGTAATTGGATCCTCTATGCATGCAACACTGATGATGTGCTTTTATACCCTCGTTTTTGATACTTTTGGCTGGGTGATTTGATAAGGGTGACTTTGGAAGCTCATGCAAATGCCAGTTTAAAAACGCCTCAATCTGCGTTGTGGCAAAATGTCTACAGGAACTGCCTTAACATTGCAAATTGCCTATTCCCTGAGTTGTGGGAGTTTTGATCGTTGTGCTCGAGTGGTTTTGCAATTAGCAATAGGGAAATGCAAATAACTGTATTAAATGACTAAGCATCATGTGTCCAGTGTTGGCAGCTCGTGCGATTACCTATCACTTAACGAGTAAGATGGATCAGTTTGGTAAGAGAGAGCAGATTACGCCACATGCTTTAGGTTGAAGATCAATGCCACTAGAAATCACCATGACTGAGATTGCGTTGCATACATGTTCCCAGTGTTGGTGTGATTAATTGGATTTGCTCCGGATGTACTTTGCGATTGTTTAGTAAGTGCAGCAATGGCATTGATGGGACCTTTTGTCACCAAACTGACATCCAAAAAGGGTAGTTTCCTGCGTGCACGAAAGCGGAGAGTACAACTCGGGGATTAATTGCATGACTATGGTGCAATAGAAGTCACTGGCTATGGTGAATGAAATTAACAAGCCTCATTCATGCTTAGACATCACAGTGTAGCGGCAGGAGCTTCACAACCCTTTTTTACGCTGTAGCTCTGCACTCAATTTCAAAGGAGATGAATGTTCCATCACGGACGCTGGATAAAGCTCATGAACTAATACTTAGACACCAAAACGAGCTCATAGAACACGTCAATAAATGGGTTTGAGACTACCTGTCATGAGTCAATTGGAAGCGAAGCCGTCGTGCATATCCTAGGGGTAATCTCGATGTTTAGTCTCTCGGATATGTCCAAACATCTTGCGAATATCTGCACCTTATTAATAAGATTAAAAGTGAGCAAGTGTGTGGCTAGCTTCAACATGTTCCTCGAAGCTAAGTGCCTCGTGTGATCGCATTTACCTAGCGCGTTAAACGATCAGGTCATCCCAAAATTGCAAGCCTTCACCGACTGAGTTAATCGCTGTAGAATGACTTGTAACAAAGGAAATTGTGGAGAAGTTGAGTACCCAAAGTCCTAACTGCAAAGCTGTTGGTGGTGCAATGGACATTAATGACCCTACATTTAGCAAGACCCTTAGAATTGTCCCACAACTGAGCTCCCAACCTATCATATACTGTCCCAAAATGTATCCGTACATCAAATCTCGAAGATCTCGCTGTCCAAATATGTTTATTAGAGGACACAAATACGCCCAGAAGACCACTGTTGCAGCATAGGTTAACCACACAAAGCACTTCGCCCGCCCTCAACCTACGGCCCCGTTGCTTGCTTTTCCACTTTATCCAGCCTGTGCAAAGTAGGAGGAGATCAACTTCACCCTTTCATGAAACTCGTCAGTTCGATTCCTATTACTACTGAAATACGGAAGTTACTTAACACTGTGACAGCAGTTGATTGCTGAGCATGCTACTTCAGAAGAGCGACTACTTTTTGCGTTTATTGAATGACCGATTCCATGAGGAGTAAGCTTTGCTGTGTGGATGGATTTGTAGCAGAATGACTACAGTCTGGTCAAGGAATGAGTTCAATTCTGGTGACTTGGTAAGGGTTGTTGTACCAACCAAGACAAAGACAAATGCGTGTTGGCCGCAGGTTGTCCCGCCATGTAGGAAGTGACCAAGTGTGCCCAAAGTTGCGAGTCACTGTAAACTGTCGAGTCCGCTAGTCGCAGTCACTGAGTCACAGTTTATTTGGGTCTGTTTGGTACCGGCATGCCATCAGGCATAATCACTCTCAACCTTGAGGTTAATCAGCACATTCAAGTAAGCGCTGCTGAGTTTTCCACTGTCGTGTATAACAGCATCGAAAGAATCCGAACGAGACAGACTTCGTTTAATTGACTTAATGATGCCCTTAAGACCACGATACAGTTCCTCATAGCCTGTGCTACAAATCTTACCAAAGGACTTTGTCATTTTGATTACTCTTATTATTAATATTATTATTATTATTGTCCAGACACCGTCCGTGAATCGCTGGAGAGATTTAATGCACTCGATGCATTCAGTTTATGGTTCTGTACCTAGTTGCGGACTGTACGAAGCGTCGCGTCATTTGCAAGATATTCTGCCTCCTAGCTTCTACTTTCCAACTGCCATGAAAAGGCTGGATCAATTTGTCCAGTGTCTCAAACTAAAACTATCCATTTGATCATGCTGTCTCTTTAAATGTTAAGAATGGGTAAAAGATAAAAAACCCCAACCAAATATTTGGTTATATCGAAAAGGAAATGCTCTACAATTATTTAGGGAACAAAGTATTCTCTTTGACAAATGATCGTGCGAATCAACACATTCGCAATCAGGCTTTGGCTTCGCTAATTTTTTAGCATTAGTAAGTTTATTTCCAGCCCACCATCCTGATTGTCGTTAGTATGACAGTTCACTAAGACTTTAAACACCCTTTGGTTACGCTTTAGACCTGTTTGCCACAAGGCCACGTATTAGGCACCAGAGCATTCTGGCGCCCATTGTTTGCTGATTACTGTCCATTGCCATGCACTTCATGCATTGGCAAGTGAAGAGAGTCCTCCATGTGAGGGAAGCCCAAAGATACACTTTGCCTTCAGTGCTTTGCAAGCGACCGTTCCACCTTCATTGTTCCTCTTCCCTCTTTATGATGCTACTCGTGATAGCAGCGCGTCAAGCATTCCTTACACTTGTCAGTCCAAAGAATTCAAATAAAGCACACTAAGGTGAGCTCCTTGCAAATGATCCATCTTGCTCGGTAACAGAACCTGTTTATTCGAGTTCACTTATCAGCCACATAAGGCATTCCTTTAACCTGACGCTATGCACCGTCGACTGAAGAGCAATTGATGGCCGAATGACCGATGTTAGTCACTGCTCTTACGCAAATTCGGAGTTAGCCTGCATGGGTGGGATGACTGGGATCACAACAGGACGAGGGTCAGTAGTTCGAAAGGCAAATGTGCCTAAAGGTACCGTGGAAGTTGCTGCAATTAAGTCCAACATTCCTGTGAGATTTTCTATGTAGTCTAAATAACTGAATGTTTCTTTGTCTAAAATTACTCATAGAATGCTGAGATGAATTAAATTTTGTCAATTTCTGTAGTGTCAAGCACTTTGGAATGCTGCCTGATGTACTAACCCACGTTTAATAACCCCAATTTTGCAAGTAACACCCCTCGATTCCAAAGCAGACATTCGCCAGACATGTGCGTGTTGGAGATTGAGAAAGAACAGCTAAGAACAGTTTCTCGAAATCAACAAAGACAGCCAATGCCTGTTTCGTTGACAAGTTGACAGTAACTCTTTGGTAAAGCGCGACGAACAGGAGAATGGAATCAAGTTGTCGCTCAAAAGCAGCAACTATGAACGCTTCTGAACGTCTGCATGTAGAAAGTGCTGCACCACAATTTTATAAAATAATTAGGTGGAGAGTGAGGGCCTTTGGTCAGAAATGTACTTTATTTGCAAGACGGTGGCAAATCTTCATTACACAGTTTACTGCGCATTTCAACACCATGCAATTAACTTAAAAATGAATGGCGGGTCGGGTAACAAAGATAGTCTGTGCATAAATTGCAAAAGTTAATCGAAATGCCGCAATACATTCTCGACAATGTAGAGGTTTGGTTTAGTTAGCTGCATGCAAACATTGATGAATTCGTTGACTTATTGCGATCTAATAAGAATTGTGCATGGGTTTCCTGCTTCTCATTCCTCACCTCCTTTACACTATTCAACTACTGAACTCAAATTTTTCTGGCTGATACCATGGCCATGCTGGATAGATTTACTGTTTGTGAATACCAACACAGTTCTTTCTTTTACCTTCGTTTCCATCTCCTGCATTTTCACCCATCTTGCTCACCTTTCGATTTGTAAGACTAATGCCGAGATGAGCAAAGACCAACACACGGAAAACCACAAATCAGGGTACAGGAAGAATACTTGCTAGGTGAAGCACTCGCCTGTCTCCTATCCGTTTCGTTTTATCGCACGTCTTCCTGCGTAGCATGAAAGGAATTTATTATTAACTTAGCCTAATTTTGTGGTGATTTTCAAGCGGCACTTTCAGTTGTCGCAGTTATTTACAAGTCCGGGCAACATATTGGCAAGGGACCATTGCAGCCGTGAATGCACAAAAAACCCTCATTCCATGTGAGTAAGCCTATGTCGAATCCATTGGGTTCGATTGCCATTCAATTAGGACTCCAAGTAAAGGACAACAACCCAAGAGCACAATGAAGTTCAGCCTGCTGGGAGGATCATGCACATTTGTGCTTTGTGCTGTTATTGCACAGTAAATCTATTTACTGAGGTCACTTTTCTTTCAAGTTGCCCACTTCTTCACTGATCTGTCGCATTTATCTGTGGATTTGGAGTGAATTGCACTAAGATTGGTAGCATAAGGCTACCATGGCTAATTGTCAGTGCTATTTATACCACACTGACGTGGAGATTTTCCCACAAAATTGGACGTGTCTATGGGCAGCTAGGCTTGTTGGTGTCTTTTAACATCAAACAGCCCACAAGATGCTGCAAATGAAAAGCCTCTGTGCACAAATTCTTCATCGCACAGTTGAATCAAAACACTGGGATTTCTTATTCTACTGGTCGAAATCGCCTTCGAAGCCTGGCATGGAAGATAAACGACAAATGGAAAGGTAACACATTTCACCAAACAACGCATTTTAGGACTTCTGAGCGCAGTTGGTCTAACCGTTCGAGCACAAATAGCTTTTAGATGTCGAATCTGTAAGCATTCTTATTTCTATTATTTCTGTATGCTTAGGCATGAGAATGAGGCAAAGCGCGCCTGAAGGTTGACGTAGGTGAGAAGTGGCTGTTCCTGCAGCATGACTGCCTTCAAGTTGAGTGGATGCGCCCTACCCTTCGGTGGAGAGTTAGCACCGTCTGGACACGTCACCCCGTCCATCCACAACCGAGACTTGCTTCGGCCCCGCTTACTGCTCATGGACCACGTGCCAACCTGAGGTGTGCAAACAATGCATGAAATGTTCGTGGGATGCAATTTGTGTAACTTGGCGTCACTCACACCTTACCAACGCAATGGCGAAATCCAAGTCATACCATTCTGACCAGAGTACGCTAATCACTTAACTTCTTATTGTCTTATCACACCAATGGTGCATGTGTATGGATTCTCTGTCTATATAATTTTGAAATAATGGCAACAATGCAAATTGTGAAACAAGGCATTTTGAAAAAAGCCAAGCTGCATGTCAGACAAGAAAGGAATTGTCCCCGTGAATGAATTTAAACAAGTGTGTGGAGTAGAAATGACCTTTTACTAATTCATTCGACCACTAAGCGTTCTGAATTTGGAATTCAAGAATTTAGACACATCAAGGCCTCCACTGGGCAAGCAACTGGTTGGTTTTGCACTCCAAGCTTAGTTCTAGCGAACGCATCATGCTGGAGGGAGAAGTCGCATTTAACTTGTGCTCATTCTACATTTGTGTTGCCTCGGCTCACTTCATTTACTGCATCAAGTGTTTTTGGTTCCCTCAATCTTGGGTGTTACAGAAGTCATTCGGTGGGAATGTCCAATGACACACCATGATTTGATGGCATATCAGAGGAGAAGAGTGGATCTAGGTCCTGCTCATCCAGCCTGCATACTTTACGGCACTCGAACAAGTAAAGCGGGTCTCGGATGTCGGTATTACTCGTTGGTGCATAGCTTTCGAATGAGGAGCTAAATGTTGGTACTCTTCAAAGTACCGAATGAATCGATGATTGTTCTTACCACTTCACCTTAGAGGCATTGCTTCCGGCGAATGATGTATTTGAGCTGATTAATTGATGTGACTTAATCTGGTATTGAGACCTACTCCTGAGGAAGCACGGAAGAGAAGTGGGAGGAACTTCGCCGTTAAAACAAAGAAACGGTGCCAACATTGTGTAACATTCCTGAATGTCAAGGGTGTGGATGTGAAATGGCTTGGACGGCGATTACGGACCTACAGTCTACTGCATCTTTACTTCCCTTGAAATACAAACAGCTCCGAGTATGCCATCCACATTCTTAGTTATTTCAAGTCAACAACAATTGTGGCTTTCATTTATTAATCAGAGGTATCCGTGCAATGCCATCCCATCCACAATAGATTGTAACTCACTGATCACTTGAGCGTCTCCACATCCTTTTCCGTAGATGAAGAGCTCCGATTGCAATTATTCCTCAGAGCGAGTAGAGTTAGAACGGGTAGTGAGCACTCTCCATTGGTGATGATGCAATGAACAGAGTCGAGTGATGACAGTTGTGTTGAAAAAGAGTACGCTCCTCCCTCGAAGGCAGATGACGACAATTCCATGTCGCAAAACGTGCTTTGCTGAACGCTTCGTGCACCTAAGCATTGACTCGACTCCACAGCTCCAGCTTTCTAGAGCGTTAAGCCAGCCACATCGCAATTTCACAATTCAGTGACAGTGCCATTGCCGGGCAGAGAATTGCCTTGCGCTCCATTTATTACTTACGTGGTCTGGACGGCTGTTATGCAGTCAACTTAGGTTTGGTGGGTTCAACTCCATCTTCAGCATTAGCGCACACTGACAAGCGCTTATCTATGCACAGCACAGCCTTTTAAATGTGTTTGGAGTCGATTTGGACCACCTGCCGGTAAGTTGTTGGGCGTACCACTTCAGCTATTTATTCATTCCATACCTCTCATCCAGCAAACAGACAATTTCTTATCAGCACTGACTGCTTTACGAGCAGCTCTAAGGATATAAGTTGACCTCCTTCATTGGTTCTAAGCTTCCAAATGTAAAAGCAATACATTTATGCAACAGCACTGTTACTTCGTCACCTGGTTACGTTTCCCACCATCTACCACCATTGGTCACCATCAGTGCGCATTGCCTTTAGTTATCCATCAGACTAATACATTCGAACGGTTTTGCTCACCTTCCACTGCCAGCAACATGACGAGCATTACATAGCAGAGAGGGACTACGAGTTTGATCCAACCCAAGACAATGCTATTGTTCTAGCATCTCCCGCTTTGTGGCGGGGTGGTCATCCAATGCGATGGAAGTCATGCGCCATGATGACATACCCTGATGAAGCCACTTTGGACGGCCACGACCAACTCTGTTGTAAGGACTGCTCCTTTGTGTGCAATCACTGTATGTAATGGCAATAGTGTGTCAACGCTTTCACGGGGATGTACAATAAGTTTAGCTCTTGTCCCCTCCTCCTTAGCCTTCGTTCTCATGCAACGGGAAGAGTGAGGCCAGGAAGCCTTATTTAGGCCCTGACTGTCCTTCAAGACCTCAGCGATTGTAGGCTCTTCGTTTATTCATCATCTCTCAATTCCAGGAGAAGTGGAAAGAAGCGCACGATGCAACAAAACTCTTTTTGAATCATGAGATCATACCATAGGGTAAGGAGAAAAGGAAATGTGAAGAACGGACAAAGGAGGCCACTGGCCCATAAATGCATAAAACTGACTTATATAAACTAAGGATTTCAGGTTTTGGTCCTTCGTTACATCACTTCCCTCACACAATCCATTAACATGCAGGCAGTCTTGCCTTGCATCCCTCAAAACAAGCAGAGTGAGAGCAGGCAGCGAAAAAATTTGTTGGTGACTGAATTAACGAGGAAGATTGATGAAGGTCGTGCTGGTCTAGAGGGTACCCTTCCCCTCCGAAGGCACACAGCGACAATTCCGTGGCAAGAAGCGCGTTCGTCGAATGCTTCCTTTTGAATATTGAGAAAGAAACTCAGTCAAGCACACATATAACAGGCGTGCCAACGCGACAAAACCGCTTTAGAATGATACAGTGGTCAATCTGACAGCTTAAATAAGTTCAGTTACGCGTGTGCCTGTATCTCTGCCTACTCGCAACAGCACCAGTTCTACCCCCAGCATGCATAATCCTCATTATTCCACCTCATTACCTACGTCCCCAGTGATGGGGAATGACACCCACCTGCATTCGTTCCACTCATCTGAGCGAAAAATGGCCAAACGAGGAAAGGTGAACACCCAGTCTATTAAACACCATTGCGAATATGTCGACACGCCACTGTTGACATTGCAGCAGCTTCAATCTTCATAAAAGCCACCTCTCAGCCAAAGCGGATCGAAATCGTTTACAAGTGACGTCTGCAATCATGGTGTGCCTCTTTCCTTTTTAGCATCAAATGGTGGCCTCATCACTAAGCAAGTGATGTCTGCACAGCTTGCCTACTTGGAATAGTTTTTCCATCTTTATTTATTTCAGATTACAAACTTGACCGTTTGCAGGACTTTCTTCCTGGAGGTGGTCGTCTTCCTTCTCCACTGAATGAGGGTTTTGAGTGTGATGCTACAGTCCACAGCATTATGAGCTCCTGTCGGAGTAGGATCCGAACAGCAGCCATCGGTTAATGAATTCGGCCATGAATTTGAGCAGTGCATCATTTCCAAGGAGGACTCATGCGACGCATGCTAGGCATCAATGACTGGCAACTAATCCACCTTACAGATGTTCACCTCATACAATGGCATTGAGGATTTTTTTGTAAAAGTAGTTGAGTCTGCTCTTCAGCCATGCCAATAGGGGCTTGGTCGATTACAAAGCACTTCGATTGCCCATAAGGACGTAGAAGTACCACAGCGCATCATTCGTGGTCGTGAGCGTGCTTGCCTAGACTAAGCTGTGAAGGAAGCATTCCCAAATATTTCATTCCCTCCTATAATCATTCAACACTGGTGTGTGCTACTTCTTCAGCCAACTTTTTGTTTGACAGAATGGCAACCGCATGAAACGCTTATCTGTTTAGTTTGGCATTTAAGTTGGAATAAATCCTCATTTCGAGTATGCATGCCACGACTACAGGGAAATCAACACTTATACGCGTTTCTAATGCTGTCATGTAGAAATTTTGCATCGTGATGCGTCACGTTGGTCCTTATAATTGAGCAACTACAAGGGCAAAAATGTCCTTTAACACAACCTGGCAATGAGATCACGAAGTGCATGCATCACCCACCCATGTCGTGTACAATCATTCACAGACTTTCCTCAAAGGCAATTTTATTAGATCAGAGCAGAGTCCATCAATTTGTCAACTGACACTTGCTTTAGAATGCACCTTTAATCGGGTTCGCCGAGACCATCCACCCCACAAGTCCATATAAGTTGAGTAGTTGTGATGTTTGCATCTAGAAATGCAAATGTTGTCATTGCTTAGGGTAACCGAAGCAGACTTTTCGCGTGGGTGAATTAATGGCTTCGTTTAAGACACAATTCGCCGCAACCAGCAGTGCGAAGTAAAGAAATCACGAAGTCAAGAAGAGGAAGTATAGGGTAGCGAACTGCAGTTAATGTTGTTGTTATTATAACCAAAATGACGCGGGCAGCGCCTGGCGATAGCTCAGTTGGTAGAGCGGTGGACTGTAGATGTCAGCATCAATCCATAGGTCGGTGGTTCAAATCCGCCTCGCCGGAGTCCCATCCTGTCGTGCCGACTCGCTCTCCTTTGCTGGTTTCCCTTAGAGCATGTATCTTTGCTCGGGTACCCTCTAGCAGACGGGTGTTGTTATCTCTCCTATGACGAGTCCAAGATCTGCATAGAGCTCAGGTTTAACGCCCTTTTCCTCACGTGCAATCCAATACCATCATTGCCATGTAAAATTAGGCCTTAGCAATTTCGGACTGTGCTGGCATCAGCACAACCAGGCTTCTAACGAGGATTCCTGCACTTCTTCACGCGTTTAACCTTATGTCAGGTCCAGCCCAAATCTTCCACTCTTGTGCTGAAAGATGAATTGATGCTATGGACTCCTGTTATCTGATACCAATCACGCATAGGATAAAGAATTGGGCGTCACATACATGTAACACCGATAGTTAATGTGTCAATGTGGAGTGGACGCGTTAACTACGCATGCGTATCCCTCCCCCCACGCTTTCGGCCGATTTGAGCATGTCTCGCCATTTCTTGTCATGCAGATCTGTCAAATTCTGAGCAGGAGAAGTCATGACTGCTCGATTATTAGACCTTTTTGCTGTTTTCACTTTGTTGATCTGTAGGTGTAATACAACCGTCAGGTTTTCGATAGCGCCTAATTTCATATTTAAATTGCTCACAATTCCTATGTTTTTAAAGTTATGTTACTAGAATCATATCAGTAGAGCAGTTGATTTTCAAACACTTTAGCGACATCAGATCACCATCAGTTCATGGTCGCTGGTTCCAGCCAATCTTGATGCAAGTGTTGCTAACAAACTGGCCTCTATAATAAATTGCAAAGTGTGAATGATTTGCAGAGCTTGGGTGATGCTTGATGAGGATGGTGAGTAAATGTCACAATGACTTCTACATGTCATTTTTCTATTTGACTTCTAGAAGGTAGGAGAGGATCACAAACGAAGTCCAACAAACCATGCAGTTTTTTGGCAATTGGGTTTCAAATGAAAAAGCAAATTGAGGACAGCGTCATCGTTTGCTTAAACAAAGCCTTCATCATGTTTGTAAGCAGATGAATCGACGATGATGAGGCAGATTTTACCATTAGGGCTTTTTGAATTCCAAGTCTCCAGGTGACCTCTCCCACCGTGCTCGATGGTATCAGAAATGTGGTGATCAATGAAAAGCCTCCATAAAAGCTGCACTCACAGAAAATCTCGGTACAACTGATTGAGTGCATAATTCATTTGAAATGCTAAGGGTTCTTACTGTCAACGAGTTCCCATTTGTGCGATTTGTTACAATTCCAGTGGTTGAGAGGCAATTATCGGATCCTAACATGCGCTGAGTTGCCTGTAGTCGGTGACACGGTGCGGCGTTGGAGAATCCGCCACAGACCCTACGCATTTACACTTGCGTGGTAGTCCAGACGCGGTCTAAGTAAATCCGAAAATGTAGCTCTCTAGGCTTGTGGCTGCTGAGTGTCTGAGTGGTGGCCAAGCGTATCGCTTTTGCCTGTGACGCCTAACACGAGTTCCTACTAATCTAGGTGGTCATTAATCATAAGGTCATTTTACTGGTGAATTAAAGGGCGATTTGATTAAAATAACGTTGTTACTCGTTGGAGGTGCCACACCACCTAGATGACTGTTTTCCGAGGAGTAAGTGATGAGCATATGACAGGTCGTTTTAAACTCGTTCTCAAAAACACAAAACTAGATGCTCTCCTGCTTCTTCACACCCCCGGGAGCATCTAGTTTCTTCATGGACAGCGTGGTCAAGTCATCTCGCTACCGTCCGGAAAATTTTCCACGCATGTTCTTACCTTCCACTGATGGAAATCATGAAATCGTTGGGTCAGTGGACATAAAGTCACCAGAAAATAAGTAGAAGAGAAAGTTGGTGCAGTTATTTGTAGCCTGTGACATGGTATTAAGAGCAGTAGACTGAAAATACCTGTAGCCTTCGATCCGAAAATGCCTTTATCCCAACCGCCTCAACTCACGACTCGAATACTCGCTGGTGGATAGGGTGAACAGCAAAGAGAGGAAATATTCTTATCATTTACAGTCGACTTCGTGCATAGGCTGCTAAACCATCAAATATGATTCGCCGTCTAATCGGGAATCCACGACAGATGCTCAATGCAATGGGGACTAGTGCAGTGTGGACCACCCCAAGACAACGCTACAAGGCTCTCGGAAATGGTTGCTTTGCTGCTAAGAACATCGAAGGAGACTACAGAAGCCGATGAACCTGTACGCATAAATCTGAGGCTTGCTTGATGACAATGATGCGTTAACTAGAGTCCTTTTCACTTCGAATCAGGCGTTGACAAGTTGTGCTCGGTTAGATTTAAGTGTGGTGAAATGCCAGTTATCTAAATTATGTGTTTACACAAGTACACTCTTCTATCTAGACAGTTTTTGTCCGTCAACTTGGAGTCGTGAAGTTACAATGTGCTAGGCGTGATCGGCGGACCAGAGTCCAGACAAATACGTTGCCCTCATCTACCGCTTGTTGAGAGTGTTGACGATAGAGAAGGAGTAGAGAACTGTGCAATTAATTTGTTTAGCCACCCTCCTAATCAATTAGCATCATGATTTTGAAATATTCATTTCATTTGCCATTGCACTTTGCTGCGATGGCACGACGTAATTTGTGAGGACTCGTCAAATGCACACGTGGAAGTTCACAATCACGTATTATGAATCAGTGACTTGTGCTAGTCAGTTCAAACGTTTGCTTTTGACTTCGTCCTCCAGTTGAATTCCCAGATCAAACGACAAGGACGGGGAGTATCCCATGCAAATGCGGGAGACACCTTATTTCTGATACTATCGAGCCTGGTGGAGAGATTACTTGGAGGCTTTGAATTCAAAGAGCTCTTCTGATAAAATCAGCCTAATTTCCGTCTATGTATCTGTTTGCAAACATGTTAGTGGCTTTGTTCAAGCAGATGATGGCGCTATTCTTGCGTTGTTTTACCACTAAATGTGAGATATTTTTCGTGATTTTCTCTTCCCTTCTAAAATTCAAATAAAGAAATGACATGCAGAAGTCGTTGTAACATCTACTTACCACCTTCCGCAGGCGACACCCAAAATTTGCAAATCGGTGGCATTTTGCATTTGGAACAACATGTGTTCTCTGGTGTTTAAACGACAGGTTCCCTTCTGACGGTCGATTCCAACCTAATGCGTGGGGACCACAAATCGAACCCCAGCGAATGCGGTGGTAGGCAATGTGGACTCGACAACAGCAAGGGATCTGCAGGCACATCGTCAAGTCGTAGGATCAACGTTAGCAATATCGGACAACCCGAAACAGATTAGTGGATAGCTTTTAAGTTATTTGGTGAATTAGGCGGGATGGCCGTAAGTGGGATTGCCTCCGAAGGCAATCAGATCAACCAACTTCTACAACCTCTTGCCACAATGTTGCCTTTTTCGTGTACATCTGCTTGAATGCATCTCGACAACTAAAAATGCTGTTTTAAGAGCGTCCTGACTGTGACACAGAATCAGGTCCTTAAGGCGACAAGGACGACGATGACGACGACGAGGACGACAACTGGAAAATAAATTCTCAAAATTAATAGAGTTAGCTATTTTTACATTAGAGCTATGAAAGAATTCTACCAGTTTCGCCTATAACAATCATCCCTGCTTTATTAGAATTGGAGGAATCTTTAGGCAGATCACAATTCATCCAAGGAAAAATTAAACAAGAATTTATGAAGGGGCCGATCACTTGTCTTGATTAAATTTCAGTGCCTCTCTTAGAAACGAAAGACACCAAGCAGACTGTCTGTGTTTTAAACAGTGGTGGATTAACAGACCGTCTTCCTCCACTGAATTGCAGAAGGATTTCATTTAGTTCTCTGCAATCCAACTCACTTCACCATTTTTTTTCCAAATTGGCGAACTACTTTGACATGAACTGTCAGGTGGGCAGATGGACGGGCATGGAATAGATGGATGGGGAATGAATGCATTGGATGCGATTAAGTCGACAGACTTAGCTCAGATTCGTCGCCAACGTGGCACATGATAGGCTCATTTGTGGTACCGAGAGTTCACTGTGATCGCCCTACAAAAGGGCACTTCTCACAGTTCAAACGCTGATTCACCCACCTCGCTATCTCTCAATTTGAGCAACCATTAGCCACTCACACTCTCTTTGCCAAGCGTCGCCCGTTTATCAGCAGATCTGCTGCATCTCATTTCGGTCCGCAACGAAACTCGCCCTTTAGTAAAGGCGATCTACAAACGACAATAAAGGGAAGCATTTAGTCTGTTGAAGCAAACATCGCGATCAAGTTTGAATCATAGCGATGATTCCACGAATTAAGGGTTGAATAAGCCACGTCCTGAAAGTGAATGTCACTAAATGCTACGCAGCATTGCACCCACAACACACAATACTACCAGTTGAGGGCCACCGTAAACGGCAGCCTTCTTGATCTAGTGCTAAGATGGATGCTACTTGCTAATCATCCAGCTTCTTCTACCTCAAGGCTGCAGGCACACAAAAAGTGTCGAAAAGAGAGAGTTTTGTGATGATGATGGCGATTATCATTACGGGCACGGGTATGGGTAATAAAAGCAAGGATGGATTAGAAAGAAGGCAAAGGAGGATGAGAAAGGTTGACTTACCTCGATTTCCTGACCTGGATTTGAAGTACTTTAGCATGAATCGGGAGGGTGAGATGAAATTGCGTCTGGCCATAATAGGACTGAATTGGTAAAGAGGGGACAGGTGAAGCCGTGGTTCATGGATCAACAAGTTCACCATCAACTCATTGTGTCATGTGAAGCATGGACCTCTGTCTAAGCGACGGCAAGATAAACCAAAATTAGTCACCTCAAGCAGCCCTACAGTGTGATAGCGGAGAGGCGAAAGGGATCTAGACGAGGAAGCAGTACCAGTTGGGTGCTGTTCAAGTGTACTTACTTTTGTCCGTCACGTAACCAACCGTTGAGAGGAAGAAAAGAATTAGGGTGGAAACCAAAGGAAGAAGAGGAGAAAGTTGTGCGTGGATGCAAGGGGTGTAAATTTGGCTCCCTCCTCGAATCCCCATCCGTTTATGGACTCCAAATTTCGAAGGCAAATAAGCTGCTGACGAGACGACTACAACTCTCCCCAGACAATAAAGTGGAGTAGACTTGAGGTCTCCTAGTTTTGTGGGCATCGTCGTCTGCAGTGAGGCGAAATTTCGTCCCTTGTCCCATAAGAGCACCAGAAGCATTGACATCATTCTATGATGAACAGACGGTAAGCAAGTCTTATTCTTTACTTCTTTATTATCATCTACAAATAAGCCGCCTTTTTCTTCAATCTGAATATTTTTAAACATGGCGTATTCATATTAAACATGGTCAATTCGAGTGCAAGCGCTGACAGTGACAGCACTGACAATCACAAACTCCTCCCTTTCAGTGAATTTGTTTAAAATACCAAACTGTTATAGTGAATGCGGTTACCATGCGCACAAACACCGGTAGGACTGGATGGCAAGCACACAGCATGGGAAGCATTGAAGTACGATTGTAAGGCCGAGTGTGAGCACAAGCCCGTGTTCTACTCCGACTCGGTGATTTCAGTTGCGCATGATGAGCATTAACGTTTGAACGTGACTCTCGACATGCAATCATCGACAATTTATCAGTGTTTAAACCTCATCACCCATGTCATTCAGTCATTCTACGATGACGCCTTTAAAAATGTTATTTTTTTTCAGTAGTTCCTATTTACTTTGCCTTTCTCCTTAACTTATGCTATTCTTCGTTCATTGCTTTTGTCTTTTCCACTATCACGATTCCCTTATTCCGATTCCAGGTCACCAGAGATGCCTTGCTTCCAAATCACTTTGAAAAGAACACAAAATCACGGAGCTTTCAGCTGAAGTAACACTGCATGCATGTAGGTTTTTAGATGTGGAGGACTTAGTGGGTGCCTGCAACATTATTTCTTGATGGTGATGAATGTTTTGACACATCAGCAATGGGGAGTGTCTCAATTAGCACCAACTGCTTACTGAGACCCAAATGCTGCTGCTAGAATTGGCTAAAGCAAAGTGTTCTTCCAGTGGCATTTTATCTCAGTCTGCTCGGTCCTCTCTTCGGCAGATCACCAATTACTACTTCATGTTTGATCCTCACCCACGTTATTTCGCTGCAATACAGATTTACTAAAGCGCTATCAATGTGGTAAATCGATTCAACATTATTTCTACTACTAAAGAAGGTTGGAGAATTCATTACAATGCACCTCTGATAGAGGGCGAATTATAAAAGAGCAATTGATGAGTTGGCAATGAAAGGCTTAGCAAACGGATGTAAATATCACTGGTAGAATTCCATTCTACGGTATTCAATTTCATGAGTCGGCACTCTGCGGGCCCTTGATATGGTTCGAACAAGTACCACGCAAACTGAGTGCTTATTAAGCCACAGCCATTTGCTGTGTATTGATGCACTTGTGACTAACTCCACCTCTTCATCCGCTGATTAGGTGACAGCGAAATCAAATGGAAAGCGCAGATCTACTGATAACGATCGAGTAGGATAAAGGTCGAGAGTTACGGTGCTCAAACATGAACCTGGGCTCAACCATCAGTGCTTCCCTGTTCTGCATGCTCATAATCCATCCTCGTCAATGTTTTGTAGCAATTATAACTATGCTCGAGCTGACAACCTGTTGGTTTGTAGGGAGATTGAGAGTGAGAAGGGATGAGTGACAATATCCTACACTAGCAGGCTGCTTTGAAAGTAATGATGAGGTGGCAAGAAGCAAGCTTCACTCTATGTTTGAGCTTGTGCAACCCTTTCCTACTGTTTGCCTATGGTTGACGTAAAGGTGTCCACAAATGTCAGAAAATTTAAAGCCGCTCAGCTAAGACCACATTTACCCAACTGAAAAGTCTGTCTTAAGGCGATTCAGATTAACTTATTAGTGCAGATAAAGAGCATAAGTGAAAGGCAAATTGGAGACGCATATTTGTTCTACCCTTTTCACCTAAATGTAGGTTTGAGGTAGGGGTGTTTAGAAACTCGTCATTTCGTCTTTGCCATTGAAATGTATCCTTTGCCGGAAATGGCAAATCGCCGTGCGTGTAGCTGTGATGTCCTTTTCGAGGTAAGATGACACTCCAAGTGCAGTGTCTTTAAAGTTCTGCCTTTGGCTCAGTCAAGCATAATGTGAGTGTCTTTTGAGTCCTTCTTCTAGATAAACAGAACACACAACCTTTTGATCTAGGCGATTTGATATGAGAAACGCGGCGTATTTATGCGGTAAATAAAGCTGCTGTTTATGTTACTACGATTGCTAAAGAGAAAGGAAAACAGCAAGTTAAAGAAAAGTAGTGCATTTGAGTACGCAATGGCCATAAATAGCGCATGTCAAATGTGCGATGCTTTGGTAAATTGCATTTGTCCTTGCATCTACCGCCAACAGTCTTCACCTGGAAGTCAGTCGTAATAAGTGAAATGCAGCAAGTCACCAAGTTGACGTGTCCGGCTTCACATCGCTTGACACAATACATTCGCCATTCCACCGGAGTTGTTGCAAGTGGACAACCCTCGAAGTTGTTGGAACTCGCAACAAGCTTTGCAAAGAGGTGAATATCATCTGCTTCATCATCATCCCAACTCCTTGGCAGGAGGGCTATGACTAATACATGATGCGACTTGATGGCGTCTTGGAAGCGCAGTAATTGATGCCTGAACAGAATTCCTGGATCCAACTGCAACACGCAGCAGTCGTAGTGCAAGACGTCACTTTCAGAATCTCTTCTTCCGATCCCGCCGAAACATATTGCGCTATCTTTTGCATTCACATGGCAAAATCGTTATGAATCAATGTGTCAATAGCATCTGTAAGGTACGGGCACGCACAATGGTTCATCAAGATCTCTGGTGCCCAAAGCTTATTAATAATACGTCCGTTTGAGGCAGCTATTGAAGGGATGCTAAGAAGAAGATAGACTTGATAGTAATGAACATCGTTTGGAGCATTTTATATCCCTAGCCGATGGTTACCAGCCCATGGTTTGAATACCGCATCGTTCAACAGCCCTGCTTTTGTCACTCATTCATTATTTGCTATGTTTGTTCTACCTTTGCGTGGGCTTCGTTACAAATTTTACGTCATCAAGACAAGCAACAACTCTCTTTTATGGGATGGTTGTTTACGGCAAGACAACAAGCAAAGGTCTGTTTTGCATCAAGAATGACCGCGCAAAGACTCAACGAAACCATCGTAGAAGGCATCAACGTACTCTTGCGTCTTCTTTACTCCCCTTCTTACAGTCATGAGGCTCTTCTAGATTGCATCAAGTCGCACCTTCTTTTTACCTCCTTCTCTGTTTGAACCACCATCGTAAGGTAAAGTAGGAGGGTCCGTCGCCATGAACCTGCGTCGTCATGTGGACAGAAACCATTCATATTCTATGCGAACTTTCTAGTGACATGTTGAAAGGCACGAAGAGCATGCAAAGCAAACGAATTGAACACTTTTGTAATTGAAGAGAGGATATTCCAACTGAACTGCCAGTCTGTTGACGAATACCAATAAAGGTGCACTGCTGTAATTGGTAGACGGAAATAGATGAGATCAGGCTCACAGGACAGGATGTTACCAATGCGGTTCTCGTAAAGCTAAAACACTTGAGGCAAAGTAGTGCACTGCACGCTAATTATAATCGGAGTCGAGAAAACTGTTTTCAATTTAATTAGAAAATAACCAACTTAAAAAATGCAAAATTCGGATGCTGAGAAGATGATTACAAAAGTTTGAAGTTCTTTCCTTTCTGTGCCAATGTGCTGCTTTTGATTGCTCTAAAATATTGTGGCTAGGATTCCTGCTGTCGCACCTTTACATGCCTTTTGGCACCATGGTGGCGTGTGGTGTCACGAAAATCAGCTTGCGCCCAATTTGTGACAAAATTACTCAAATATGATGCGACCTGCTCCCTTGATGTCCACTTTCTTGGCCCCCACTTTGTCCGAGTGCCTTCTTAGCTTGTGCTTTGCATTATATCCAAATGACAGTTCTCCCTCAGCTATAAGAAGTCATTTAATACAAAAAAATGAAAACTCATTTAGCTCATTTTGGAAACTATTGTCACGATCACACTGCTTTTCTATAGTAGATTTGAAGGTGGGGAATGGACAGAAAAGAGGTAGACTGCATTGCCGTATAGAAATCATTACGAATCCCATCCATCGCCTTTTAGACTTTGCAGTGTGGCAGCCACTCTCCACCGCCATATGCATTAAGCATTGTATACAATACCCTGATGACATTCATGCTTGCGATGCGAATGGTCTAAAGCACAAGACTGATTTAGAATGCAGGTTCAAACTAAGCTGAAGTTGTGCAAGAATCTGCAGTATTTTGGCAATGCTTTGGCAGGAGAATTTGTCAATAATTTGTCACGCCTAGCTATTTGATTGATTCCTCTCAAATGCACACCCGCCTAGAGATGGGTGGGTGGTTTGAGCCTCTACTGTCGGCACTCCATTTGCGTGTTCGCTTGCTTGTCATCTCCATGCAAGTACCGTAAATAGCTCCGTGACATACTTTTGCAATATTCAATGGTCACCGTAGCCTTCCTGCAAATTAAAATTTCTATTTATAAAAACACAATTTTTCTTATTCTCTCGCCAATGCAGCATTCGAGGCAACTGATCACGACAACCACACCTGACTGAATGTGGTGAGTAGCGGGAGACAGCTTGTTCTATAAATTTATAATTAGATTTGCATTTCTCAAATCCGCTCATCGCTATCCAATCCAGAGAGAAGGAACTAGGAATTCCTTTCGTTTCTCTCAATGGGACTCGAAAGGCGATGTAGTAGAACAGACTACAAATAGCTCTTCCACATTTCATATTCACATGCTTTACTTAATCGCACTTTATAAACAGATCCTACACTGCGCAGCTCAAACGCAAGCCCAGTTGCAGACCCAGTGAAGAATGCTGCATTTCTTGTAAATACTAACGACTTGGCGAACTATTGCAATATCACTCTTGCCACGAAGAAAGCGTTTGAAGTTGCACAGCGATAGAGCTGTATACAAGGTGCTGTGAAATGAAGTCGGTGTCCGGCCTACCTGGTCCCTTAGAAAGCTGTAAGCGACATCCCTTAAATCTTCCTTTTTGGTTTGATGGGACAAGTAGAGGCGTAAATGCAAGTTTACTGAGGGTCCAGGGTCACGGTGAAACAGTAACGTCCGTCAGGCGCAAGTGAAGACACAGACCATTTGCAGAGCATAGATTTGGACTTGGATACCAATACTCGTTTCTGCTGCATGCTTGTGATCTAGTCCTGTCAATATTTGCATTATTCATAGCAACGTTCGAGATTATATTTTGTTATTTTAAAGCGTTTAAAAAAGAGGGCAGACAGGATCAGATTTGGGAAGGGTGACTCTTATGAGAAGGCTGCGCTGAAAGTAATGGTGAAGAAGCAAAAGAACAAGCTTTGCCCTTTGTTTATTGTTAAGCAATGTAATCCTCTAGTTGCCTACCGCCATGATACATTTCGCTGTCGTCAAATCGTCAATTGGCGATTTCTATAATAAAATACTGGATCCATCACGAACACGTAGCAGCTGCATGTCAACGCTTATCGCAACAAAAGGAAGTGCAATCAGTCTTTCCACTTGCGGTGGAGTAAAATAAACTCAACGGATTGAAGGCAGATAGATGCGTTTTTGCTTCTGTCTCTTCTCCAAGGAACACGCGAGTGCCGCAAAGCCATCAAGACAAATTATCAAGGGTCCTTTGGAAGGAATCAAACACATTTCTGCTCCTTCCTCGACTGTTCCGCACTAAGTTCACTTAACTCTCCATCACTGAAGCCCATCAATTTCTGGGTAGCAGAGATTATCACCTGCAGCTAACAAAGAGTTATGTACGTTTATTCCACATTCAGCGATTTTTTTTGCTTTTGACTCAGACATCATTTGTAGCACCTCAGCGGGAGGCGATATTGAGTGAGTCTGTGAGGTCCGCCACTACCGATGCCATAAAGTCACCATTTTAAAGGAGAAGGGATGTTACTACCATCAGAGCGTTCTTTCAAGAAGTCAAATCTGCCACCATTTTCATGTCTTTTTATTCAATTCGTCGCTCTCATCATTGCGTAAGTGAGTAATTAGCAATTTCTACTCCAAGTGGGCTGAAACGAGCATCCCTTACCATTCAACCCCTTGTTAAGACGACTAGTGAGAGTTAACATTGCAGCAGCCCTGTTCATGAGCTTCGCACCTGAACTAGCCTTCATTAGTAATCATGTTGTTTACTCAGTCAACAGTGCAATATGAGCAGGCTCTCAATGAGGTGAAAGTAAATTTTGTACATTGCAGTTAGTGCAACTTCTGCTGGAATTGTGGTTGCACTTCTCGAAATCACGACAGTTGGCAGACCCATTTTTGTAGGGTTTAAGTAAAATCTGCATTGCCATTGCATTACACCAGAATCAAACTTTGAAATTACCCTTGAAGAACTGTTTTCCTTGAACGCCTCTATCAATCGCTGGCTCGTTCATTGTAGTTACCTAATTGCGTGGTGTGCACTTTTATCCGAAGGCTAATCCTAACCCTTTAGAGCATTTGTGATATAAGAAACTAATTATTAGCCGAAAATAAGTTTGGTGCAATCATCAAACCAAGAAAATGCTTTGGATCTTTAGAATTTGCAAGTTAGTTGCCGGCCAAGTGTCATTTTTGCCAACCCGACTCCGTCTGTAGGCTGAAAGCACTCCAAACCAATCACTAGGTCAAGACACGAAGTAAAGGGGAGGATTCTTGTCAGCCTGTTTGTATGACTCGTCCGTTACTGAGGCTCTGCTAGGATTCGTAATTGCGGTCATAGCGGTCGCGCATTAAATCGGCATTGACTGGCCAAACTTCAGCTCAAGTTGTGGGAACAAAGGCCATAATGCAGCATAGTGCTTGGAAGAGTGGTGGTCTGACTCGACGACCAGACCGCAGAGTGAAGATGCTGCACGGTGCTTGCATCTTGGCACAATGCATTGAATCACTATACGTGGCGGATTTGTGGGTAAATTGTTACTGCGGTTCAGTTCATGAAGTGGCCGCGGCACTTCTGCTTTGACTGTGGCGTTTACCTAAGTGTCTCTGCATCGGTCACCTTCGACCACCTCATGCGAACCGCACTGAGTAGACTACTTTGGAAATAATCCATGCGACACTTAGATAGCATTCTTGTTTGCTGCTAAAATGAACAAGAGCAGTTTTGCAAGTTTTAATTTATGCGTTGATGCAGCAAATTTAACATTAACTTGCCCTGCAGCAGAGACACGAATGAAGAATAAAATAGTATACCGCAAGTGCTACTGAATGTCTCTTTTTTTAGCTCTCATTACGCTAATAATATGGTACCATTTGAATGAAGTAGCAAGTACAGTTGGAAGAGTCAAATGCTTCTCTTGGCACCTGAAGAACCTCTTCAATTTGTTCTGTCTGACCACATTTTTGGCAATGAGATCAGGGTCGCTTTCATGCGCGGTAGTGGTTCACAATGCACGCATCACATCAAGGAATAAGTCGACGCAGTATGTGAGTCAGGAGGCAATTCTTCCCATCAAAGTCTTTTAACTGTTTGCTTTATTCTAAACCTACACTCAGTGTAGTAGCCGCAACGGCTGAGTAATGAAATGTCAGCCATTTTTAAGAGCATCGATGCTGTTTCCAATTCGTACAAAGCTCGTCTTCTTACGCATCTACCAATCCTCTTCTCTGCTTGCAATTCTATGTCCATTAGCAATGCTGTCAGTGCGTCAATGTGGTATCGTGGGTTCCTAGTTGGCTATCAAAACAGAAGCGATGACAGAGGACATGTCCACTAAGTGACAAGTGGTGGATCCATCAACGACTATAGTTTGTCATAACTTCTAGCCTCCTCTGGTAATAATTGATCGCTGGCGTTTCTCTTGTAAGAGTAGTTGCTAATCCCAATAATGACTTTGGTGGTTTCGTGACCTCGTCTCTGAATAACTCTTCTTCCAAATAACACGCTTCCTCTGTGATTGCGCATGGTTTTCAACTAACTAGCAGCCTGATTGGCCTACTTTTGCTGATGTCCACCGCATTTACAACATCATGTGTTCTTTTTGGCTCAAACTTAACAAGCTGCCCATATTTGTGCACCCAACTGTACACATCGAGGTTCTTTCATTCTTTTGTCAACAACATGGTTGGTTAACAGGTCGTTGGGCTTCCAAAGTCTTAAATGACAGAGACGGAACTTTCCACGCAATCAGTGATGGAATTGAGGAGCCAAGGCCCACGATTTTACACGAATCTGCGCAAATTCCAAGTTCCACCTCCTTGTTGTCACCCAATCTTTCAACGAACTCAACCTGTTCCATGGTAAATGCGTGCTTTTCTTAGCATAAAGGTGCGGATCGCTTCCGAGTCACATGTGAACTTGCATAAAGGTGATTCATGCTCGCAAATTTCGTCACCTACACATGAATATTTATGTGGTTGGATAAGACCACATGACAGAACCACAGACAGTGGCACAGGAGGTTAAGGCTACTCCGATGGGGCTAAGATGTACCAACGTTAGTACTGTTTGAAATTCGCTAGTTGCAATTACCAAGAGCACCTTTTGCACAATCTTCTCATTCCAATTTGCGAGAGTCTTAAGAACACATAATGGTTCCTTCATGATCGCAACGACTTAAAGGCTTCGTGGCCTTCATTATTCACCTCTCTAACTGGATAACCACTTAGGAAGGAGGACCGCCCCTGGTAGTTTTGCTTAATGAAGTCCTTACGAGCCATGTTTTACTTCTTCTCTTTCAATGCCAACGATACGCGAAGAAACTAGAGTGGCAGTGCGGTCCATGAATCAGCTCATTCGCAATAGAAATGACCTTGCAAGGCATACCATAACTAGTCACTTCTAGATCCTAGCACTCCTTTTTATGACGCAGGTGTTCCAAGATATCTGAGTAGATAATCCTATAAAGAAGACAGCTTTAGCACGAAANACAGAGAAACGGTGCCAACATTGTGTAACATTCTTGAATGTCGAGGATGTGGATGTGAAATGGCTTGGACGGCGATTACGGACCTACAGTCTACTGCATCTTTACTTCCCTTGAAATACAAACAGCTCCGAGTATGCCATCCACATTCTTAGTTATTTTAAGTCAACAACAATTGTGGCTTTCATTTATTAATCAGAGCTATCCGTGCAATAGCATCCCATCCACAATAGATTGTAACTCACTGATCACTTGAGCGTCTCCACATCCTTTTTCGTAGATGAAGAGCTCCGATTGCAATTATTCCTTAGAGCGAGTAGAGTTAGAACGGGTAGTGAGCACTCTCCATTGGTGATGATGCAATTAACAGAGTCGAGTGATGACAGTTGTGTTGAAAAAGAGTACGCTCCTCCCTCGAAGGCAGATGACGACGATTCCATGACGCAAAACGTGCTTTGCCGAACGCTTCGTGCACCTAAGCGCTGACTCGACTCTCCAGCTCCAGCTTTCTAGAGCGCTAAGCCAGCCACATCACAATTTTTACAATTCAGTGACAGTGCCATTGCCGGGCAGAGAATTGCCTTGCGCTCCATTTATTACTTACGTGGTCTGGACGGCTGTTATGCAGTCAACTTAGGCTTGGCGGGTTCAACTCCATCTTCAGCATTAGCGCACACTGACAAGCGCTTATCTATGCACAGCACAGCCTTTTAAAGGTGTTTGGAGTCGATTTGGACCATCTGCCGGTAAGTTGTTGGGCGTACCACTTCAGCTATTTATTCATTCCATACCTCTCATCCAGCAAACACTGACAATTTCTTATCAGCACTAACTGCTTTACAAACAGCTCTAAGGATATAAGTTGACCTCCTTCATTGATTCTAAGCTTCCAAATGTAAAAGCAATGCACTTTTACAACAGCACTGTTACTTCGTCACCTGGTTACGTTTCCCACTATCTACCACCATTGGTCACCATCAGTGCGCATTGCCTTTAGTTATCCATCAGATTAATACATTCGAACGGTTTTGCTCATCTTCCACTGCCAGTAGCATGATGAACATTACATAGCAGAGAGAGACTACGAATTTGATCCAACCCAAAACAATGCTATTGCTCTAGCATCTCCCGCTTTGTGGCTTGGTGGTCATTCAGTGCAATGGAAGTCATGCGCCATGATGACATACCCTGATGAAGCCACTTTGGACGGCCACGACCAACTCTGTTGTAAGGACTGCTCCTTTGTGTGCAATCACTGTATGTAATGGCAATAGTGTGTCAACGCATTCACGAGGATGCACAATAAGTTTAGCTCTTGTCCCCTCCTCCTTAGCCTTCGTTCTCATGCAACGAGAAGAGAGAGGCCAGGAAGCCTTATCCACACTCTGACTGTCCTTCAAGACCTCAGCGATTGTAGGCTCTTCGTTTATTCATCATCTCTCAATTCCAGGAGAAGTGGAAAGAAGCGCACGATGCAACAAAACTCTTTTTAAATCATGAGATCATACCACAGGGTAAGGAGAAAATGAAATGTGAAGAACGGACAAAGGAGGCCACTGGCTCATAAATGCATAAAACTGACTTATATAAACTAAGGACTTCAGGTTTTGGTCCTTCGTTGCATCACTTCCCTCACACAATCCACTAGCATGCAGGCAGTTTTGCCTCGCATCCCTCAAAACAAGCAGAGTGAGAGCAGGCAGCGAAAAATTTTGTTGGTGATTGAATTAACGAGGAAGATTGATGAAGGTTGTGCTGGTCTAGAGGGTACCCTTCCCCTTCGAAGGCACACGGCGACGATTCCGTGGCAAGAAGCGCGTTCGTCGAATGCTTCCTTTTGAATATTGAGAAAGAAACTCAGGCAAGCACACATATAACAGGCGTGCCAACGCGACAAAACCGCTTCAGAATGATGCAGTGGTCAATCTGGCAGCTTATATAAGTTCAGTTACGCGTGTGCCTGTGTCTCTGCCTACTCGCAACAGCACCAGTTCTACCCCCAGCATGCATAATCCTCATTATTCCACCTCATTACCTACGTCCTTGGTGATGGGGAATGACACCCACCTGCATTCGCTCCACTCATCCGAGCTAAAAAAGGCCAAATGAGGAAAGCTGAATGCCCAGTCTATTAAACACTTTTGCGAATATGTCAACACGCTACTATTGACATTGCAACAGCTTCAATCCTCATAAAAGCCACCACTCAGCCAATGTGGATCGAAATCGTTTACAAGTGACGTCTGCAATCATGGTGTGCCTCTTTCCTTTTTTGCATCAAATGGTGGCCTCATCACTAAGCAAGTGATGTCTCCACAGCTTGCCTACTTAAGATAGTTGTTCCATCCCAATTCATTTCAGATTGAAAACTTGACCGTTCGCAGGACTTTCTTCCCAGAGGTGGTCGTCTTCCTTCTCCACTGAATGAGGGTTTTGAGTGTGACGCTACAGGCTACAGCATTATGAGTTCCTGTCGGGATCGAACCCGAACAGTAGCCATCAGTTAATGAATTCAGCCATGAATTTGAGCAGTGCATCATTTCCAAGGAGGACTCATGCGACGCATTCTGGGCATCAATGACTGGCAACTAATCCACCTTACAGATGTCCAACTCATGCAATGGCATTGAGGATTTTTTTGTAAAAGTAGCTGAGTCTGCTCTTTAACCATGCCAATAGGGGCTTGGTCGATTACAAAGCACTTCGGCTGCCCATAAGGACGTAGAAGTACCACAGCGCATCATTCGTGGTCGTGAGTATGCATGCCTAGACTAAGCTGCGAAGGAAGCATTCCCAGATATTTCATTCCCTCCTATAATCATTCAACACTGGTGTGTGCTACTTCTTCAGCCAACTTTTTGTTTGACAGAATGGCAACCGCATGAGACGCTTATCTGGTTAGTTTGGCATTTAAGTTGGAATAAATCCTCATTTCGAGTATGCATGCCACGACTACAGGGAAACCAACCCTTATATGCGTTTCTAATGCTAAGCCATGTAGAAATTTTGCATCGTAATGCGTCACGTTGGTTCTTATAAATGAACAGCTACAAGGGCAAAAATGTCCTTTAACACAACCTGGCAATGAGATCATGAAGTGCATGCATCACCCACCCATGTTGTGTCCAATCATTCACGGACTTTTCTCGAAGGCAATTTTATTAAATCAGAGCAAAGTCGGTCAATTTGTCAACTGACACTTGCTTTAGAATGCACTTTTAATCGAGCTCGCCGAGACCATCCACCCACAAGTCCATATAAGTTGAGTAGCATTGACAGTTGTGTTGTTTGCATCTAGAAATGTAAATGTTGCCATTGCTAAGGGTGCCCGAAGCAGACTTTTCGCATGGGTGAATTAATGGCTTCGTTTAAGACACAATTCGCCGCAACCAGCAGTGCGAAGTAAAGAAATCACGAAGTCAAGAAGAGGGAGTACAGGGTAGCAAACTGCAGTTAATGTTGTTGTTATTATTAAACAAAGCTGCGTGGGCGACTTTCGGCGATAGCTCAGTTGGTAGAGCGGTGGACTGTAGATGTCAGCAGCGATCCATGGGTCGATGGTTCAAATCCGCTTCGCCGGAGTGCCATGCCCTCGCGTTGCCTTGCTCCTCTTTGCTGGTTTGCCTTGGAGCTTGTATCTTTGCTCGGATTCCCTCTAGCAGACGGGTGTTGTTATCTCTCCCATGACGAGTCCAAGATCTGCATAGAGCTCAGGTTTAACGCCCTTTTCCTCACGTGCAATCCAATATCATCATTGCCATGTAAAATTAGGCCTTAGCGATTTCGGGCTATGCTGACGTCTGCACAACCAGGCTTCTAACGAGAATTCCTACACTTCGTCACGCTTCTAACCTTATATCAGGTACAGCCCAAATCTTCCACTCTTGTGCTGAAAGATGGATTGATGCAATGGGCTTCCGTTATCTGATACCAATCACGCATAGGATAAAGAATTGGACGTCACATACATGTAGCACCAATAGTTAATGTGTTAATGTGTCAATGTGGAGTGGACGCGTTAACTACGCATGCGTATCCCTCCCACGCTTTCACCCGATTTGAGCATGCCTCGCCATTTCTTGTCATGCAGATCTGTCAAATTCTAAGCGGATCTATTTTTACTTTGTTGATCTGTAGGTGTAATACAACCGTCAGATTTTCGATAGCGTCTAACTTCAAACTTAAATTGCTCACAATTCCTATATTTTCAAAGTTATGTTACTAAAATCATATCAGTAGAGCAGTTGGTTTCCAAACACTTTGGCGACATCAGATCACCATCAGTTCATGGTCTCTGGTTCCAGCCAATCTTGATGTAAGTGCTGCTAACAAACTGGCCTCTATAATAAATTTTAAAGTGTGAATAATTCGCAGAGCTTGGGTGATGCTTCATGAGGATGGTGAGTAAATGTCACAATGACTTCTACATGCCATTTTCCATTTGACTTCTAGAAGGTAGGAGAGGATCACAAACGAAGTCCAACAAACCATGCACTATTTTGGTAATTGGGTTTCAAATGATAAAGCAAATTGAGGACAGCGTCATCGTTGGCATAAACAAAGCCTTCATCATGTTTGTAAGCAGATGAATCGACGATGATGAGGCAGATTTTACCATTAGAGGTTTTCGACTTCCAAGTCTCCAGGTAACCTCTCCCACCATGCTCGATGGTATCAGAAATGTGGTGATCAATGAATAGCCTCCATAAAAGCTGCACTCACAGAAAATCTCGGTACAACTGATTGAGTGCATAATTCATTGACAATGCTAAGGGTTCTTCCTTTAACTAGTTCCCATTTGTGCAATTTGTTACAATTCCAGTGGTTAAGAGGTAATTATCGGCTTCTAACATGCGCTAAGTTGCCTGTAGTCGGTGACGCGGTGCGGCGTTGGAGAATCCGCCACAGACCCTACGCATTTACACTTGCGTGGTAGTCCAGACGCGGGCTAAGTAAATTTGAAAATGTAGCCCTCTGGGCTTGTGCCTGCTGAGTGTCTATAATGGTGACCAAGCGTATCGCTTTTGCTTGTGACGCCTAACACGAGTTCCTACTAATCTAGGTAGTCATTAATCATAAAGTCATTTTACTGGTGAATTGAAGGGCGATTTGATTAAAATAGCTCCGTTACTCCTTGGAGGCGCCACACCACCTGGATGACTGTTTCTTGAGGAGTAAGTGATAAGCATATAACAGGACGTTTTAGACTCGTTTTCGAAAACACAAAACTAGATGCTCTCCTGCTTCTTCACACCCCCGGCAGCATCTAGTTTCTTCATGGACAGCGTGGTCAAGTCATCTCGCTACTGTCCGGAAAAGTTCCGACGCATGTTCTTACCTTCCACTGATGGAAATCACAAAATTCTTGGGCCAGTGGACATAAAGTCACCAGAAAATAAGTGGAAGGGAAAGTTGGTGCAGTTATTTGTAGCCTGTGACATGGTATTAAGAGCAGTGGACGGAAAACTCCTGTAGCCTTCGATCCGAAAATGTCTTTATTCCAGCCGCCTCAACTCACGACTCGAATACTCGCTGGTGGATAGGGTGAACAGCAAAGGGAGGAAATATTCTTATCATTTACAGTCGACTTCGTGCATAGGCTGCTAAATGGTCTTCACAAACCATCAAATATGATTCGCCGTCTAATCGGGAATCCACGGCAGATGCCCAGTGCAACGGGGACTAGTGCAATGTGGGCTGCCCCAAGACAACGCTACAAGACACTCTCGGAAATGGTTGCTTTGCTGCCAAGAAAACCGAAGGAGACTACAGGGGTCGATGAACCTGTACGCATAAATCTGCGGCTTGCTTGATGACAATGATGCGTCAACTGGAGTCCTCTTCACTTCGGATTAGGCGTTGACAAGTTATGCTCGGTTAGATTTAAGTGTGGTGAAATGCCAGTTATCTAAATTATGTGTTTACACAAGTGCACTCTTCTATCTAGACAGTTTTTGTCCGTCAACTTAGAGTCGTGAAGTTGCAATGTGTTAGGCGTGATTGACGGACAAAAGTCCAGACAAATACGTTGCCCTCATCTACCGCTTGTTGAGAGTGTTGACGACAGAGAAGGAGTAGAGAACTGTGTAGTTAATATGTTTAGCCACCCTTCTAATCAATTTGCATCAGAATTTTGAAATATTCATTTCATTTTCCACTGCACTTTGCTGCGATGGCACGACGTAATTTGTGAGGACTCGTCAAATGCACACGTGGAACTTCACAATCACGTATTATG
Organism: Taenia hydatigena; assembly: GCA_036345935.2. Taxonomy (NCBI): domain Eukaryota; kingdom Metazoa; phylum Platyhelminthes; class Cestoda; order Cyclophyllidea; family Taeniidae; genus Taenia; species Taenia hydatigena. Next base: position 9,302,861 of record JADWOT020000003.1, read on the forward strand.
AATCAGTGATTTGTGTTAGTCAGTTCAAACAATTGCTTTTGACTTCGTCCTCCGATTAAATTCCCAGATCAAACCACACGGTTTGGACTTGGCGAATGTGATTTGAGCTTGCCTGTCTTGCGACTCCACTTTGACTCTAGCAACATTTGTTACATGGTGCCTGGAATGGGTATGACGGGCCAAAGCACCACCCATTAGAAGGTGAACACCTTAGGCTGAAGACTTTCTCCTCTTTTCACCGAAATAGCTGATCGTGTGTTGCTAATACTCAAAATGGCTTTGGGTCAACCTGTCAATCAAAATTTTTATCATGCATAAACAACTGAAGAGAGAAAGTTTTGGAAGCCAAGCACACACGTTCAACGACTCCAGCATTATCAGATGACAACTACGTTCAGAAACTGGTAATTTGTTCTTCGCCTTTCCTACCTTCCAAAACGCGTCTCTTCGGATTGGCACTGACTGACGACTCTAGATTAACGACAACCCCTGCACTGACGAGTAAGAATTTGTCCTCCCCTCTTGAGTTCACATGCACTCCGTTCACCGTGTATGTCGGCTTTCTGTCCGAAGTTGGTGTATGTATGCGTCACTGCCCATTTCCTATTTTCGTCCTTTTGGAGAGCCGCGTTAGATGGAGTAGCACGGATACAGGTAGGCATGTCTGTCTGTGTGTTTATGCTTGAGTGTATTTGAGTGCGAAGACACCTTCATGTCATTGTCTTTTTCGAAACTGTCTTTTTAGACAACCAGATCGACAGTTCCAAAATGGATTAAGTAAGCTCTTCTTTTGTCGTTCGTTGGATGGCTGGTTGGTTTGAAGTCAACACATCGCCACCACCCCTGCACCCACCCAAAGACTCACCATACCACGCCTAGCCCCATTTTCGATCCCCTGGTTCCTCTACTTAATTGCACTATTTTGGATTGAAGTGAACCCCTTGATTTGTGAAGAAGGAAGTACCGGAATGGTCAGCTTGCATCCAGCACAGCAGGAAAAATTTGGTGGCAAAGGCAAAATAGGTAACGCAGAACGCAGAGTCAGGGCCGACTCACCGGCTAGGTGGAGACAATTTATCTCTTTGATCACCTGGAATGCTGGTGATCACCTGGTGCTGACACGTAAAAACGAAGTGCACTAAAAGTAATGATGCGTTGAAAGCGGCGATGGATGGCGAGTCGCAGTAGGAGAGCCTGAACTGTTGCCACCAAATCAGAGGGCAACCAAATGTAACCAGGGGCGGCAAGAAGTTGAGGAATCGTGATTGTGATTGACGAAAAATTAAAAGGAGTAAAATCCGGGCGCATCGCATTAGCCATGCTATCGAGAATTACCTCGCCTTTTGTATGTGGTCGTCTCATGGAGAACAAGCTGACACTGTGAATATTTAGACAGGGAGCATCTCATGCAAATGCAGGAGACACCTTATTTCTGGTACTATCGAGCCTGGTGGAGAGATTACTTGGAAGCTTTAGATCCGAAGAGCCCTTCCGATAAAATCAGCCTAATTTCCGTCTACATATCTGTTTACAAACATGTTAGTGCTTTGTTCAAGCAAGCGATGGCGCTATTCTTGCGTTGTTTTATCACTAAATGTAGGACTTTTTCCTGATTCTCTCTTCCCTTCTAAAATTCAAATGAAGAAGTGATATGCAGAAGTCATTGTAACATCTACTTACCACCTTCCTCAGGCGGCACCCAAAATTTGCAAATCAGTGACATTTTGCATTTGGAACAACACGTGTTCTCTGGTGTTTAAACGACAGGTTCCCTTCTGACGGTCGATTCCAACCTAATGCCTGGGGACCACAAGCCGAACTTTAGCGAGTGCGGTGGTAGACAATGTGGACTCCACAACAGCAAGGGATCTGCAGGCACAACGTCAAGTCGTAGGATCAATGTTAGCAATACCAGACAATCCGAAACAGATTGGTGGGTAGCTTTTAAGTTGTTTGGAGAACTAGGCGGGATAGCCGTAAGTGAGACTGCCTCCGAAAGCAATCAGATCAACCAACTTCTACAACTTCTTGCCACAATGTTGCCTTTTTCGGTTACATCTGCTTGAATGCATCTCGACAACTGGGAATGCTGTTTTAAGAGCGTCCTGACTGTGACACAGAATCAGGCCCGTAAGGCGACAAGGACAATGACGACGACGAGGACGACAACTAGAGCAGGAAATTCTCCAAATTAAGAGAATTAGCTATTTTCACCCCAGAGCTATGAGAGAATTCTATCAGTTTCGCCTATAACATTCACCCCTGCTTTCTTAGAATCGGAGGAATCTTTAGACAGGTTAAAATACATCAAAGGAAAAATCAAGCAAGAATTTTCGAAGGGGCCAATCACTTGTCTTGATTAAATTCTAATGCCTCTCCTAAAACGAAAAACACCAAACAGACTGTCTGTGTTTTGAACAATCATTAGCTACTCACACTCTCTTTGCCAAGCATCACCCGTTTATCAGCAGATCCGCTGCATCTCATTTCGATCCGCAACGAAACTCGCCCTTTGGTAAAGGCGATCTACAAACGACAAAGAAGGGAAGCATTTAGTCTGTTGAAGCAAACATTGCGATCAAGTTTGAATCATGGCGACGATTCCACGAATTAAGGGTTGAATAAGCCACATCCTAAAAGTGAATGTCACTAAATGCTACGCAGCATTGCACCCACAACACACCTGCTAGCAATGATTGATGTGGCAGCAATACTACGAGTTGAGGGCCACCGTAAACGGCAGTCTTCTTAATCAAGATCTAGGATGGATGCTGCTCGCTAATCATCCAACTTCTTCTACCTCAAGGCTGCAGGCGCACAAAAAGTGTCGAAAAGAGAGAAAGTTTTGTGATGATGATGATTGTTAGAATTACGGGCACGGGTATGGGTAATAAAAGCAAGGATAGATTAGAAAGGAGGCAAAGGAGAATGAAAAAGGTTGACTCGCCTCGATTTCCTGATTCGGATTTGAACTGCTTTAGCATGAGTCGGAAGGGCGAGATGAAATTGCGTCTGGCCGTGATAGGACTGAATTGGCAAAGAGGGGACAGGTGAAGCCGTGGTTCGTGGATCAACAAGTTCACCATCAACTCATTGTGGCATGTGAAGCATGGACCGTTGTCTAAGCGACGGCAAGATAAACCAAAATTAGTCACCTCAAGCAGCCCTACAGTGTGATAGCGGAGAGGCGAAAGGGATTTAGACGAGGAAGCAGTACCAGCTGGGTGGTGTTCAATTGTACCCCCTTTTGTCCGTCACGTAGCCAACCGTTGAGAGGAAAAAAAGAATTAGGGTGGGAACCAAAGGAAGAAGAGGAGAAAGTTATGCGTAGATGCAAGGAGTGTAAATCTGGCTCCCTCCTCGAATCCCCATCCGTTTATGGACTCCAAATTTCGAAGGCAAATAAGCTGTTGACGAGGCAACTACAACTCTCCCCAGCCACTAAAGTGGAGTAGACTTAAGCTCTCCCATTTTCTGTGGGCACCGTCGTCTCCAGTAAGGCGAAATTTTGGCCCTTGTCCCATAAGAGCAACAGAAGCATTGAAACCATTCTATAATGAACAGACAGCAAGCAAGTCTTATTCTTTACTTCTTTATTATCATCTACAAATAAGCCACCTTTTTCTTCAATCTTAATATTTTAAAACACGAAGTATTTATATTAAACATGGTCATTTTGCGTGTAAGCGCTGACAGTGACAGCGCTGACAATCACAAACCTCTCTCTTTCAGTGAAATTGTTTAAAATACCAAATTGTTATAGTTGATGCGGTTATCATGCGCACAAACACCGGTAGGACTGGATGGCAAGCACACAGCATGGGAAGCATTGAAGTACGATTATAAGGCCGAGTGTGAGCACAAGCCCATGTTCTACTCCGACTCGGTGATTTCAGTTGCGCATGATGAGCATTAACGTTTGGACGTGACTCTCGACATGCAATCATCGACAATTTGTCAGTGTTTACACCTCACCACCCATGTCATTCAGTCATTCTACGATGGCGCCTTTTTTAGTAGTTCCTATTTACTTTGCCTTTCTCCTTAACTTATGTTATTCTTCGTTCATTGCTTTCGTCTTTTCCACTATCACGATTCCCTTATTCCGATTCCAGGTCACTAGAGATGCCTTGCTTCTAAATCACTTTGAAAAGAACACGAAATCATGGAGCTTTCAGCTAAAGTAACACTGCATGCATGTAGGTTATTAGATGTGGAGGATTTAGTGGATGCCTGCAACATTATTTCTTGATAGTGATTAATGTTTCATATTAGCGATCCTAACAAGCAATATTTTGACACATCAGCAATGGGGAGTGTCTCAATTAGCACCAACTGCTTACTGAGACCCAAATGCTGCTGCTAGAATTGGCTAAAGCAAATAGTGTTCTTCCAGTGGTATTCATCTCAGTCTGCTCGGTCCTCTCTTCGGCAGATCATCAATTACTACTTCATGTTTAATCCTCACCCGCGCTATTTCGCTCGAATGGGAAAGTTTAGGAGGCGCGAGGTGACTTTTATTTCATCTTTCAAATTTGACCCATTAGATGCAGACGTACCAGGGACCCTATGATGCTGCATAATGTAGGTGCTGCTGGATATAATTTGTCGACCTTCTTCTGTGCATCACACTCCTCAATCCCAAAACAGTATCAGCTGCTAAAACTTAGAGGTGACCAAGCATTATTTTAGACGCGTTTTCCATTTTAACCACCTTCAGGAGGGGATCCGTACTGTTTAACAGCTGACGTGGACTCTGTTCGAAAGCGCTGCAAATTACACCACCCACATGAGTTCGAGTCTTCCAATCCTTCAGCAAAACGCCAGCCCAAACCAAGAAGGAGAGGAATGGGCAACTTAACCTAGTTTGAACTCAATAAAATCATAGCGGTCAAGGGGAAAGGAAAGTTGATGCAAGTGAGTTAATTTCTCCCAAGTGATAAGTAGTTCACTGAGGGATTTTGCATAGTTTGATCCAAAAATCAAAGCTGATATGAAGACATCTAAAATCATTTCAATGTCTGAATACTAAGTCAACATGCGATGGGGAAAAGGCATTGCCTGCTGATGGTTGAACCTGTGATGACCCTTGACAGAAGGTTTGACAATGGCGGTTATCCCGCGCAGCATTTCTTCTTTAAGTCCTCTTACTTCGACTTCAAAGTAAACCTCATTTTTTGGAGTGGAAAGCATTTTCGCCCTTTCATTTGTTTATGTTTCCACAATTTAATTTTACTTCTTGGCGGGTGGAGCAACCTCAGCAGGAGCCGCTTCACTTCATCACCTCTAAGTGTGGCCAAACACCCAAAATCATTTTGACGCTCAGCTTTTACTATCTTTTCTGTGTGATGCATTTCTCATGTGACTTGTATCGTCACCCTCACGGGTAATATTGTTCTTTGATGAAAAGCGGATGGGAATGGCTTTTGTGATGGCTGAAGTGGAGGCATCAAGGAGAGTGCCATTTCCGCTAGACATTTGCACGGTCAACTGGCTAGAGAGGGTAGGAGCTTATAGACTGATTACTGCGACCTGCCGCAGGCACCTTCAAACACACTCTCGTCGAACATTCAGGTCTACTACCCTTTCTGCTGTCAACAGGCATACTGTTGACAACAAGCCCGAGGAAGACATCAGTGATAACCACATTTCGTATCGCCTAATGAGTACCGTACGCCAGCTCTGAAGTCAAGGTATGCTGCCTTCAAAACAGAGATACAGCACACCCATTCGGCTATTTGCAGGAATGAGAAGTGGAGTTGAGGTGTGATCCTGGCGGAACTGAACATAGCTAGAAATCTTGCCAACTGTCTGGAACACGGAACATGGACACTCGTGGAAGGGATGCAGAACAATAAACAAATCACCTTCGATCACAGAGATTACTGCATCTTGAGCAAAACGGATTTAAGCATCATGACTCGTTACTATCAACATGAATAGCCGAAGAACTGGACTAAGTACATGGGCAAATTAGCGTTCGAAAGATTTTTAACTGTCGCGGCACAAGCTAAAACCTAAACCATTTAAAGATGAATGTTACAACCATGTTAGAGATCCTTCTCCTTAACTCATGTTCTTTTCAGCAACTCCTCTGCTCGCGGTGAAGTGGCCAAACTATACCGTGACACGTTGATAAGTTCCGTGAGTGGCTCTTCGTTTTGACTTAAAGAGAAAAGACTTTGCAATTATATCTTTGCTAGAGTCCTTTTCTTTTGTCCTTCTCAACGTCGTCGGCACACATTCCGCCCCAGAATTATGTGCACTTCCATCCTCAAAGCTGTCTCAACTGCTGCAGAGATAGGTGAAAAAGAGTCCGCTAATGCAGATGAGAAAAGATTCTGTGGCGTTTCCTAACCTAACTTCCCAATATACCACTTGCCTTTGGCAACTAACTCTCTTTTGCCTTTTGCGGGAATAATGTAATAACCGTGAACTATGAAAAGTTTCGCTAGTAGGCCAATCAGTGCGGCTCGTATGAGATGGTAGAAAGTGACTGCTGACGCCTGATTCTAGTGTCAAACGACCTACTGACTTCTCTAATGGCATCACACCTTAGCAGCATTGCGATGATTGTCAACTTCTTGCAGAAAAATCAACCACGTCTGCCTTCATTTGACGCCTATGTACTACTGCTATGCCGGTATTATCGCATTAGCAAACGCTCATGCTCTCTCCACCGCATCTGCTGTGTTTGCGTCCTTCTTTACCATTAGACGGCAAAGGACAGCTGGTCGAGGTGAGACGATCGCGTAACACTCACACCAGACGACACGGAACCGCCGAATGTGTCAACGCCACTGTGAGGTCAATCGATTTCCCCACCCTCATTCCCTACCCCCTTCCGAGGCTTCAGTATTTAAACCTCGTCACCTCTGTCACACCACCTACTCTATCACCTTTCCAGCATGGTGGGTTCCGGTAGATTCTATTTGCATCTTACCATTCCTTCCTCTTTGCTCATTTTCACCACCTGCCCTATATATCCCGGCTTGTGTCCTCCAACATCACTACACATTCATCACACACCCATGTTTCTGCTAAAAGCTTGCTTTCGTTTCACTTGAGGAACAGTTCATAATCACCGACCTCCTACCCGATTTGGCACTCAAAATATGCGAATACCTCAGCGTGGAGGATATAGTAAATGTCTGCAGAGCCATCCCTAAGTGGCAATGGATTCTGTTATATCTGCACGTTTTATAAACATTTATATTTCTGCGAATATTATTAAACGCTCTACCTGGTCATACCACTACAGCGTGCTTCACATCGGATTGATTCCATCAGCATACTACATGTGTACGGCAGAATTTATCAGTGTGCAATACGAATGCTATACACACATAATAGACTCGGGGTGGCGACTATGGTGTGTCAAACGTCTTGCAGTTAAAAGCCTCAATTTAAAGAAGCTGTCACAATTAGTCCATCACGACCTGTGAATAAAGGAAACTGACACTTTCTTGCAAGTGTTGCTTCTCTCTGTGACTGCCAACTCAAATATTGCTCTCTTCTCGTGCCGCATCTTTCTGTCCTTTCTCACTTAATTTTGCGGCTTTCAAACCCATTAGCATAGACTCGCTTACAGCATGGACGTTCCTATTTGTTAAGGGGAGAAATCAAATGGCACACGTATCATGCTTGAAGGCGTGAAGGGCAGATTTGATGTAGGCACTGCCACTAAGGCGTCATTCTATCTCAGCCGTGCTTTAAGTCATGTAGTGATGCACGAGTATTTATGAAGTAGTTAGATGATAAGCAGCGAGTAATATCAGCAACTAACTTCAAGTAGGGCAGAGGCTTGCTTGGTGCAACATCTATGCGCGGATCGCATATCAATTCCTGCTTCGTTTCCTGCCCCGGCAAGGATTCACTATAATATATCCATCGGGACCACTGTAGGTAAAATACGCTGAGTAGTGTTACCACGATAAATAAGCACTGCAAGCATTGCGCCACAACCTGATAAGTTGTCCTGTCAGCAATTTAGATGGTGGCTTGGCAGAAGAAACACTCTCTTAGCACTAGCTAAAGCCATCAACTTCATCTCGTGTAGGTCCTGCTCAAATATGATAGACTGTGCAGTAGCTTCTAAGCATCCAACTCTTAAATTGTCTTTCCACGGAAAGCTACACGATAGCAACATGGCACAATGGCATCCTGACCCACTTTGTGTCTCCACACTCTGTAAACAACAATGTGTCTGCAAAACCTATTACACTTTATACCTTGCCAAATTACTTAATCTTGCTTCCTGTCGTCTAGATCCTACCGCTATGCTACATGGGTGCGGCTGAGCTCATTAGTATGTAATACGACTGCTGTACATGCATGATGGACCCACATTAGCGAATGTACTATGTCAAGCTTCATGCAGTTGAGAACTACAATTTGAAGGAGCTGTCACGATTTGCCTACTTCGATCTCTTAATCAAGGGAACAAACGTTAATTTTTCTCGAATTCACCAACTGAAATATACTCCTTTCCCTGTAAAGCATCCTTCTTTTCTTTTCCGCTTAATTTAAAAACAATTAGCTTGGGCTACTTTGATGGCTTATGCATCATGCTTGTCAAGGAAGCATTCAAAGGGCGCGCACACTATGCTTGAAGGAGTAAAAAGGCAGATTTGTTGTGGGCACCGTCGTAGAGTCATGTAGTGTCTATGAGACAGCAGGGTGGCAAAAAGCGAGTAACAACCGCAACTTACATGAAATGCGGCAGAGATTTGGTTGGTGCAACGCCTTCTTTTCGCGAATATCACATCATTTCTTGCTCCACTTCCTGCTGCGGCAAATATTCGCTTCAGCTTCTGCATCAGGATGACTGTAGGTGAAGCATGCGAAAGAGCAGTAAGATAATGATTCGAGCACTAAAAGCATTGGGCCACGACCCGCTTTATTTTACTGCATGTGCTTCTATTCTAAGGTAGAAAAATGATGTCTTTGAATCATTGTTGTGTTTAGAACAGCCAAAACAATGACGCAACAATCCTCATTTTGCCTTATTTTCCTTATTCAAGAGATATTGGAGCAGATATGCAAAAGCGAGTGATCAACACGTCTAGTGGTCAGAGTCCTGGTCATGCCTCTGATGTGGCATTCGCAACGAGAAAGCATTGCGAGAAATCCGGGAATCACGTCGTCAGGGTGTTAAAGTAGCAGATTGAAGGCGTGGTTAAATCTGGGTAGCATGTGTAGACGTTGTGGTGAGATCAGCCTGATCCCTCCTCCGAAGGGCATGCTGTTTAGTCCTCGTTGTTTCATTTTCATTTCCAAGATCAGCATTTCACTCAACATGTAAAAAACTGATGCAACGCAATGATTAGCCTTTATATTAGATTGTAATTCGGTATACGCTACATCTTTAGACAATCAAAGTGCCCGGTTCTAAGTTCATTCGATCCTGCATGAGCTTAACACCTATTTTGGGATATGAAGCAGTGGCTGCACCATCAAAGGTTCGTATGCTCACACACTTTCACGGTGACATAACTAACACGTATATAATAGTTATTAGAGATGGGAAACTCTAGCAAATACTGGATCATGCCATTATTCTCGACTTAATCACGGACATGGCATTGCGGGCATCAAGTTCGATCCATGTCACAGGGAAGCAAGGCACCGCAGCAGTAGCGATGACAACTTCTGACTTACCGAAACTCTTCTCTTAAAATACGACTGACGCTCCTACACACACTGATAATGCCACAAGCTTCCTCATCAATTCATGCGCTATTTGTCAGGTCTGACAATCAGACGTTCCTCTCACGGGGTGCGAACCCTCGAATTTTAATTTATATGGAGCTCGCTCATTCTCTAATGTTTTTAAACGACAATCCACCCAAATAAATTGGCATAGCTTTAAGCTTATAAAGGCATTTCAGTGTTATTGGGGCAGCATCAAGAATTCGAATGGGGACGTGAAAGCCACAAAAATGACGCCACGACGAACATGGTTTGAGGCCTGCGAGACCTCCCCTCTCTCCTTACAGCCACGAAAATGGACGGGTTTAGCACGTCTGGAGTCATGTGTGCGTGTGTTGTGCGCTGTCGGTGGACCGCGTTGATCGCTTCCAACCAGGAAATCAAAAAGAAGCCATACAACGTAAAATAATTTGAGCCTCCCATTAATCAGAAGACAAGTGTTATTTTAGATAGACCTTGGACGCACAGAGAGCGGGACAGGGTGCTCCCGGAATCGAAGAGTGCGTGCCAGATAAGAAAAAGGAAGCAGCAGTGCAGCATGCATTCAAGAAACAGGGCTGCGAGCAAAGCAAAGTGTAGTGATAGTAGGGACAATTGATGCGCTGAGTTGTAAAGCAAAGAAGTTAAAATGACGAAAAATGGGAGATCTATCCATGAGTGAATAGAGATGCGCTAAATAGCATAGGCGATTTTAAGTAGCAACGTGACATCGAAGTGCATATTTAGTGGAGTTAATTTGAGACAGCCTTCAAGTCGTAGGCATTACATCAATCTTAGCATTCAGCTGTTGACAAAGTCAAAGTTGATAGCACAAGATTCTCAACTTATCACAGCTAACCGCAATGTGGAACCTAAGCTGATAATACGTTGCTTTTGCGGTGTTTTCGCTTAAAACAGCCAACCAGCACATTTGAGACTCTCGGTCAACCAGATAACTCTAAGTTGCAAAGAACCCATAAGGTAGCACACTGTAAAATTGTAGTGATTTGAAAGCTAGTAGTAACTCAGACATCTGACCTTACAATACCATGTCATTATTTACGTGAATAAGAGGTTCATCACTCAGCCTCTGACAAACTGATTCTTCTCAGTTACAGAATAGCCTCATCGAAGACATAACGAGGGGCATGTCATGTATTAGCAAACTTGCCTCCGCAGTCTTCAGAACGGGCGCAGCTGTAGCAAACTACTCTCATTGTAGGTGGTATGCAGCGTACGTGGATCTGTTCATTCATCTGACCGTGCTAATCACCGTGGCGGATGACAGTTTTGGTGCACGCATGGACAGTGGAGATGGGTGGAGGTAACCACTCATGCACTTTCCCATTTTATTGGCGTATGCACCACTTGAATCGCACACAACTTCAAGTATTGTGTAAAGTTTTCTAGAAATTATCTCAACTTTGGTTTTGGTTGGATTCACCACTTCTTACTGCATCAAATGCACTTACTCCATCCGCTCGAGCGCATCCTTCTGTACCATTAAATCGCAAAATACATTCATTGAACTTCCTGCAGTTGAGCACATCTTCATACTCCCAGACCTCCTACATGCAAAACAAAATTATGCAAGACACTTTTGGACTTTCACCGGGTTTCCGCTTCAATAGAGGTGAGTGTTTAGTGGACCAGCATTTTATGGATTTCAAAATTCGTGAATAAATCAGTGCTAGTCTACGTTAGCTCACTTTCATCACTCGTTATGAGGAGTTTTACTGTCGATGCTGATAATGACAGGTCGTGTTAAAGTCGACACTTGAAGATTATTTGGCAGATAAAGGCATTGTAGTTTTACGGCCCAATATCCACATTAGCCTAAATACACCATGGCTCGTGCGTGGACATTGCCAACTGCAAATACGTAAGGACTGTCTAGGGAATGGCCTTCTGTCTTATCAAGTTAATGGCTCGTAGCGGTGAAATAGGCAGTGGTATTGATGCCATAGTTGCCGCAAGACACTACTCTGCGCACAGGATTATAAGTTTCCATGTTGGTGGATTGCAGCCCCTAGAGTCGGATAAAGGGAGTCAGATAGGTGCTGCTGATGCGCGAATGTCAGACCAGGCGATACGGCGACAACCAATGAGCTGTCATCACAGTGAGGTCACTCGGACACCCCCTCCAAGACACAATGTATTTAAGCCTCGGCGCATCTACCACGCCATCAATCCACGCTAGCGTCTTGCGCCAATGGTAGGTCCTAAGGGCCAGCATTTGCTTTTCATTAATTATTAATGTTTACACCTCCTTAGTAATTTGGCTATTTCGCACCATTATATTTCGCCTATTTGAACCTTATATAACCGGAAATGGTATTCTTTCTTGAAAACATAGGCTCAAAACAGCTCACGTCGCAAAATTACCGAACTTCCCTTTGAATTGGCGTTACAAATTTGCCAATATCTCAACGGCTGTGATTTGGTCAATTGTTGCATGGCTATTCCAAGATGGAGGGCAATACCTTCAATGCCGAAGTTCTCCACTGTCCTACATCAGCAGATTAACATGTGGGCCTGGCATGACAAACGTCTTCTCCAAAAGCTTTCTCCTCGATCTGCGCCAAATTCTCATCGAAACGCACTGCATGCTATCATATAATACAATGCCCAGCTTGACTCCCTCCAACGCACTTTAACAGAGCTGCCGCAGATGCGAGACCAAAGACCTGTACATATTTGGCTGTTTAGAGACCCACACCTGGCTTGGCTGTCGCCACGTGAATTCACAATTTGCCTACATCCGCCAGAGCTATTCCTTCTCAGCCGTCATTCATCCAAAAATTCTTCAAAGAGCACAAATGGTGTTGCAAATGGCAAGCTTATCTTTGTAACAACTTGTGTCGAAGGCAGCATGCATACTATGGACCGACAACTCATCTCAGTTGATTTATCTACGAGCCCATTGACAAGAACTACGATAAGTAGCGTCTGATGAGGTTGGAGGGATTCTAGGGTGATTGTTAGATCATGATTGGAAAAGTGCGAGAGATCCACTGCATATAGTAGGCAGTCGCAGTAGTCAGGCGCAACCATACGCTCAATCATGATCTAACAATCACCCTAGAATCCCTCCAACCTCATCAGACGCTACTTATCGTAGTTTTTGTCAATAAACTCGTGGATAAGTCAACTGAGATGAGTCGTCTCATGAATTTCCACCAGAACCTTGCACAACACAACAGTCATCTCCTGGCTACCATGCAAGCCAAATGGCGGCTATGGTGCATCAAGAACTTTAATCCAACCTACACCAACTGGCGCAATCTGTTGAATTGGAGTCTCTACGACGTGCTCTCTAAAAGGCTTGAGAATGCTCAAGTTGATGACTCTGCACACCCTGTGTAATTGGATCCACTACGTATGCAACACTGATGATATGCTTTTGTATCCTCGTTTTTGGTACTTTTGGTTGGGTGATTTAATAAGGGTGACTTTGGAAGCTCATGCAAATACCAGTTTATAAACGGCTCTAGCGACGTTGTGGCAAGATATCAGCAGGAACTGCTTTAGCAGTGCAAATTGCCCATTCCCTGAATTCTGGGTAATTTCGCGTGTTGTGCTCGAGTGATTTTGCAATTAGCATTGGATAACTGCAAATAACTGCATTAAATGACTAAAGTATCATGTTTTCAGTGTTGGCAGCTCGTGCGATTACCTATCACTTAACGAGTAAGACGGGTCGGTTTCGTAAGAAACAGCAGATTACGCCACATGCTTTAGGTTGAAGATGAATGCCACTAGAAATCACCCTCAGTGTTGGCGTGATTAATTAAATTTGCTCCGGATGCACTTTGCGATTGTTTAGCAAGTGTAGCAATGGCATCGATGGAACCTTTTGTCACCAACTTGAAATCCAAAAAGGGTAGTTTTCTGCGTGCAGGAAAGCGGAGAGTAAAACTCGGAGATTAATTGCATGACTATGGTGCAATAGAAGTCAATGGCTATGGTGAATGAAATTAACAAGCCTCAGTCATGCTTAGACATTACAGTGTAGCGACAGAAAGTTCACAACCCTTTTTTCTGCTGTAGCTCTGCACTCAAATTCAGAGGAGATGAATGTTCCATCACGGACGCTGGAAAAAGCTCATGAAGTAATACTTAGACACCAAAACATTATATTGGCGGTATGTTTGAGTGTGTGACACGATCAATGGATTCAATCGATAGCCTCACCATTTGAAAGTCAGCAGCGCTTTCTGTCTGGTGACTACACTACCATCACACTGGACCGTGGTGCATGTTGACGGCTAATGATGATATTTATTACTGGTACGACCGGAACGATGTGATGCTTTGTGGTGTAGGTGAGGGATGCGCTGAATGTGCTTGTGGAAGTGATAGCAACCACCCACAACGATGAGACTGTACTGTCGCCTCACAATGCCAGTGAGCTAGAAATGCGGTTGAAATGCGAGTGGAATTAAAGGTGTTACTTAAATGACTTTAGTAGTGGGTTACTGTTGCTGAGTATGACAGGAAGACCGGTGTGAGTGTTGAAGGGATTCATGCAGCATATCCGGTATGTGCATTTCCGGTGGCGGTAAGGAAAGAACCAGCACATACCACATGGGTGGGGCAGCAGGCTTGCTTTTCGGTGAAGAGAAGGAAAGAGAAAGGAGGGACGGAAAGAAGAAAGGAAGGAAGGAACGAAGGAAGGAGTGAAGGGAGAAAGAAGAGGTAAAATGTGTCACACATGCGCGACGGTGGTTGATAGCCGTAAGATAGAATGATAAATTGGTGAAAATAGTTTCCGTTGGACTTGAGGTGGTGCATTTGAAGGTGTAGCTTCTACTTTGAGTCATTGCCTTATTGGTAGGGCCGTCTTTTTGATGAGTCTCCACATCTGCCATAAGGTGTTGCTCCCAGTCGCCAGAATTGTGCCAATACGTGAGGCTTCTCATTGTCAGCACTGTGGTGTCCTTCATGAGTGACATTATTATTCGCCCTGTGGGGAGTAACATACTCCCGATAAGTAAACTAAAGTCTTTTCAATTTGATTAATTGAGCAATGGCTTTTTCAAGCAGAGTCATTGAACAAAAAGATTTGCAGTGGGTTGAAAACACAATTGTACTATTGCCGCCAATGCTGCTGCTGCCGCTGCTGCTGTTCCTAGTAGTAATACGAACACTTTCATTATTATTATTGCTGCTACTATTGGTACTTCCTTCCTTCCCTCCGACTATGCAGGGTATGTTGATTGATTAGAAGTGGAGTGGAGACACCACGCCTCCATGGAATACTGTCGAGCTTATCGAAAACCTGTGAAGCAATAGAGACTGTTAGTGCTGCATTGCCCTCAACTTCGACTATGTGTTCGTGTGCACTGCAATGCTTGCTGGCAATTGTAAACACTCCGATTCCGTTATCACTTAGACAGTTCAATTTCGAGTCGCTTTCATGCAAGTAGTTTTGATGGGCAACGCGAGCGACACAATAATGTTATCTTTTGCTCAACATGTGAAAGATTCAAGTTGGTTCGCATAAATTACTCGGCCAAATTCATCACCCTCCTGTGCTTATTTTCCTTGGCCTCCATTTATCGCTCACCTCTTCTTCACCTCATTCTATCCATTCGACGCACTATCACGTATACCTCAATGCAGTCGGTCTCCCTACAACTCACGCGTCGCGCACGCTCAACGAGGTCAAATGACACAGACACACACACAGGCACACACATGTGTGAAGTGTGGTCACGCGGTCCTCCTTCCCACCCACTCACCCACTTACACAAGGATGATCTCGCAGGCCAGCCCACGCTCACGTCTCATGTTTTAAGGTCAACAACGCCAGCATTACCAAACTTGCATAAATCTACACGTTGTGATTTTGTGTATATGGGCTTCGTCTCCCTCCCAACATCTGCGTATGCCTCAGTGCATTCTGCTATTCTTCTGCATTCTCTAACACTGTCATTCATCCATCCACCCACCTACACGTACTAGTCACTTCGTCCCGTCACAGAGCAACCATCACTGGCTTTGCACATCGCCTTTCCTCTTCGCATCCCATAACCCATGACCACGTCAGCCGCTGAGACTACAGTCCCTGCTCAATCACACGCCACCCTCTTCCACTCCCAACACTTCACCCTCCTGCTCTCCCAAACATTCTGCATCACAAACCAACCTGCACTGCCACACTCTGCAATGCAGTAGGAAAGTACACCTCATTATATCCTCTCTCCACTCGTCTCAAAAGACTCTTACTTTATTCCTCAATTCAACCACCCAAATCAGCCTATTCGATATGTAATGGTAAATGTGGAGGTGGAGGTGGAGATGGAGGTGGTGGTGGTTCACGATGCACGAGCAATTCATGCCCTCCGTCAGGTGGCCACCACGAGTGTAAGCTTGCGCCCTTGTTGCTGCAAGCGCTTCGGATCCGACTAATACAACCCAATGGAGTGCTGCGATTTTAGTTTGAGGAGGAGCGCTGCGAGATGCAGGTGGTGGTGATGGTGGTTCACGATCCACAAGCAATTCATGTCCTCCGACAGGTGGCTCCCACGTAGATGACGACGTGGTACTGTCAGCACTCCTCCTCAAACTCAAATCGTAGCACGCAAACTCCAACAACTCCATTGTGTTGCAGTAGTTGGATCCGAAGCACTTGCAGCACCGTAGACGCCACTTCACACTCGTGGTGGCCAGTGGACTATTCTCAGAGTCCTTCATGCTGTCCACGAAAGCGGAGAGCACCTCCATGTCTTCCTCCGCATCACGCACGCCGTCTGTCACGACTGTAATGATTAGTATCTGATGCGGTTTCATAATGTCAGGAAGACTAATGAGGATGTCCATCAAGTCAAAATCCCTCTCCAGTATGTAGAAAAAAACAATCATAATGGCGGAGGTGGTCATGGAAGTCCTCTTTTAAAATGCGCACTTCAGGCATGAAGTTGCCCCTTGCCGGGTAATATAAAACACAGGAACCATTTAGTGTAAAGTTATGGTCCATAACGAAGGGGCTTCCTTCCAATAAACTGCCAGTGGCGAGAGTGCAATTAAATCCCAACATGCGAGGAGAATCCCAAAATTCTCTCTCATCTGTGTCGAGGGCTGTGTACACATTGTCCGGAATAGGCAGCAGACAGCAATGCACTGTCGGCTTGATAAGGTGGCGACCACGTTGGGAAAGGAATGGTTGGAGTGAATCCACCTCCTCCATGTCATGCTGCACAGCCGCAACTGCGTCTCAATTCGTGTCTGACGAGAGTCGTGAAAAGAGCATTTTGCACAGATTCTTGTCGAACCACTTCCACCCACTGATGTTGCGATTGAGTGCCTCACGCTAACGACGACTTCGCAGTATCCACCTCCAATGCGGGATTGCCTTGCACACGTTCATGAAGTCGGGAACATTTAGAAAGTGGCATATGTGTGGTGCCAATTCGGGTGGCAGTTGGGTGATTTTGCGATGTGAAGCCTCATCCTCGGCCTAAATGTCAAAGAAAGTGCATGTTGGTTGGTGGCATGAGAAATGTAGAGGTGAGGGTATTGAAATGAAGTGAGGATGCGTGAAGATGGTGTGGAAGAAATGTCGGTAAGTGAAGGGAGTAGAGATAACCGAAACACAGCATTGTCGTGAAGGTCGGAAGCGTAGAATGACTGCGTGACGCAGACGTCGCGCGCAAATGCGCAGCAGGCTCTTTTGCATCTCTACTTTGGCAATCTTGACAGAAATTCACTAACTGCAGTTGGTGAAGGGTAAGCTGGCCTAAGATTGGCAGAATGTCCCTGCGACTGCTTGCGAGTTCCCCTTTCGCCCACACTGCCCACCCTGCCCTTTCTGTCCCACTTCCTCTGCTTCCACATGAACATTCGTCGTCTGAGGTGCTTTGTGTCAGACAGCTTCTTGGCTTCTTTGGCAGCCCAAATTTCACCCTTTTTGTTGTTCTTGTCGTTTTTTTAAATATATCTCTTTTGTCCATAAGACGAACGTCTTATCGCACTTATCACTTAGTGGATAGCAGGATGGTGGTGATGCCACAGAATCCACCCTACTGTCGGTTTGGGCTCACTCTTCATCGGCCACTTCGAAGGATTCAATTCCATATCCCGACCCTGCCTTATAGTCGTTGAGTTGTGCGACGCCATCTCCTTCACATTATAATAAGTAGGAAACTAGAGCACATCTTTTAAGTCATTCTTGATGAATGAGCCCAGTGCCAATCTAAAATCGGTGCTGGATCATCTGCGAGACGCGAAACAGACAGTATACTCAAATTACTCCGTTCTCATCTATTTTGGGGCATGCAGTCCCGTCGGATGGGATGGCGGTCACCGACGCCATAAAAAACAAGCAGGTACTTGATCAGCAGAAACAAATTAGACGTACCCCAAAGACTCCAGTCGTCCTCCATGCATTGTGACGGCGTGCTAACCAAATTCGAGTAATCTATCCGTATTGCGCTAAAGCATTAGCACACGGAAGGGAAGCATACTTGCAGATCTTGCTTCAATTGCTATTCCAATGTGCGTATTATGATGCAGCCAACAGCTCTCCTGAACCCCATAAAGACTCGGGATTTCAACCCTTATTCATTTTAAATTATTCTTAGATGGATGTGAATACATAGTAGTCTGTGACTTTAAAGAAATGAAAGTGGTACTGTACGAACCAGACAATTTAGCATGGAATTTTACAAAAACATAGTAGCGTTTTTGCACCCTGTTTAGATTCATGAAGAGGGCAAATTGAAAATCTTTATGGGTGTAACTGGTGTATCAGGGTGGTTGGATGCAGTTAGGAGTCTAAGTAACCTAGTACAAATGCATACATTGAAATGCACATGAGTGGCAGCATCTCGTGAGCATCTACAGGATGGAATGAATCTGCAATAAACAGCAGCAAAACCGCACCAGTACTTCTAGCTACCTTAACTATACACTGACCCAGCCCTCCCATCCCACCTCACCTTGCTTACACTATCGCATCATATCAGCTTCTTAGTAGCTGCATAGCGACGCCTCTTATGCTTCCACTTTTGCAGCCCTTTGACTTGTTGTTAGATGGTGATTGACTCAAGAAGTTAGGCCTAAGATAGGGCCAAGATAACAACCACATTTCATTTAATTGAAAGCACAGCCAAACGGAGATTTGAACACAGCGGCAGAGAACTCATAGCAAAGAAGCTTACCAAGGCTCATTTTTGCCAAAGATTTTGTACTTTTCAACGTCAAATGTAAAAATCATTAGTTCTTGCACATCTCTCATTCAACACCATACAGTCAGTTATTGAATTAAATTACTGAACTCGCATTTACACCTGGCACCTACGCCAAAGAAATGAGGTTGCATTTGTTGATGCAGATGATGATGACGACGACGACGATCTTGTTTCTTTACGAAACAGGAGTTCTTCATTCATGGGTGTGTCCATAGTGCATTGATGCTTTGATTAGAAGTGCTCAGGGCATTTTTCTTCTTCGAAAGTAACACAAGGCTTCTGACGATGTTTCAAGACCAATACCTGGTAAAACAAGCGCCGTTGAATGCGAAACATTGCTTTAAAATTATAGTTAGACTAAGTTTGGGTTTCTTAAAGGCGAGTGCTGTTTGTGAGAAAAGTTTGACTTAGAAGCCGTTGGTGTGGAAGTAAACTAGCAGAGCTTTCGCTATAAATTTGGGGCTTAATACCTTACTTATGTGTTTTACCTTCAATTTCGTAGTAGTTCAAGTTCTCTCTTGGCAAACGGAACATCTCGATAAAAAGAGGTTTAAGCAGTTAAAAATGTTCGGTGTCTGACCAGTTTAATCCATACTGGACGACGGGTGGTAAATGCAGTAATGTCCCACTGGTTGCCTAACAATTGATAGGCTTAGTACAAGTGTGCACTTCGAGCCTTTGTCGCATGCATTTAGCTGTTGGGAAAAGAAGTAATCAAGGTAAGCGGTGTAGGTGTGTGTGTGTAAGTGTGATTGTGGACATGTGTGTGCATCATCAGAAACCATGTGAAGGCCATCGCGTATGCTTCGTCTAATCCTTAGTTCTTACAGCATCATCATTGTAAACACTTACCCGAGAGTTGCGCAAGTGACTGAGAAACCTGTATGGAAAAAGATGTTCGACACCCTGAACAAGAGGTCCTGGCGGCTTTCTCTGATCCTAGACAGACTTGATTTCCGACCAATCTGCGTCATTCGCAGCAGCTTCAAAATGGCTTAATGATGAAGGCCAATCAGCTATCATAGCTGCGCATGAATGAAATCACCCTGACGAATGCTCAGTCCTTAATACCCGTGCTACTTGTATGGTCCGTATGCCAAGCCACCGAGCAGAACTGGAATGCTCACATTTCTAAACAACTTTAATTTTAATTATTACTTTATTACCTCGCATCTCATTACTTCCCTCATACTCTGTTGAAAGACATCCAGAGGCAATGGGAACACAGCACATCTACCTAATTGGGCCGACCACCTTGGAGGTGCAGACACAGAGCGGAAGACAGTAGACGTAGGAGAATACTTTTACCTGCACCTTCCTGATCATGCTACGGAAATGGCAGCACAATCCACGGCGAGAGGAGTAGACGTACTACGCCACAGACACGTTCATAGGCATGCACATAGACTGGAGCAGCAGCTGCAGCACCAATATGTGCGAAGGTTGGTCGTTAATCTATTCCCTGTGGAACACCTACAATGGTAGAACAATCAAAGCTACATCCAGCCTTAGTAACCACTGTCCAATCGTGTCCCGTCTGATTAGATCACTCGTCATCTGTAAGGAGGCGATCGGAGTCTCGACGTGCACGTTGCGTGAACGGTGTTGAGGGGTCTATCTGACAATGCTGGCTAGATAGTGGGCGATCGCGGGAAGGCAGGAGAAGAGATATTGCGACAGGCACACACGCGGGCATTCACGTCCACAGTCATGCACGCACATCCGCTGATCGTGTCGCATTAGTAGCATCACGAGATGGCGCGAGGGACGGCCATGCACCACACTTCCCTTCACACTTTCAGGGGCCTTAAGAAAGCGTCTACCATAATCTTAAACAAAAGTTGCCATTTACGTGCTTATTCACAGCTAATAACAATTGCTCTGGCTATGAAAGGAACTTGCGAAATGGTAGGGGCATCTCTAATCACACTTTATTGAGCAGCGCAACCCAACTCAGCATATTAAGTAGAGAGACAATCGCCGCACGATAATGTAGCAGGACTAAGAACCAACTCCCCTTCTTCGAGTATCTTAAAGACTTTTTCCAGTTCAACTTTGCTAGAACCTTCAAGACGTCAACACAGGTATCACCAAATACAGGAGCGAGAAACAAACAAATTCGATCACCAGCTGATGAGTTGTGTGTGTGTGTGTGTGTGCGTGTCCTTTTCCATTCCATGGGCAGCAGGGCTACTCACTGGGCTAATATATCCAACATTTTGCAACAAACGCAGAGAAGGACTCGTGGATTTACAGCATGAGCGATTGAGTGAGTGAGTGAGTGAGCGAGTGAAGCAAGGGTAGACCGCACAAGTGCCATTGTGACTTTGGCTTGAGAAAGACAGAAATGCTTTGCCATTAGATGAGGTGGGTGTCTACTGCTACTACTACCGCGAAGTACCAAGTGGACAACGGTGTGGATGATGCCGTTGTCGTTGCAAGCAATCACTGTGACGCGAGGATTGTGTGGTGTCTCACCACCTCCCACCTTCGCATTATTTGTCGGTGGACAAGGCATTATGTGACAGACGTGTTGATGGCGTGACTGCCAAAGGGGTAGGCGACCACGACCACGACGACGTGACAACCAATGCGCGAACACGTCAATGAGGTCAGCCAAATGACTGCCATCGCCCTCGATCTCCCCTTCCCTCCCTTCCTTCCTCCCTCCCTCTAGCGGAAGCTATATCAACTTCGACGTCTGCGTCACGCAGTCATTCTACGCTTCCGACCTTCACGACAATGCTGAGTTTCGGTTATCTCTACTCCCTTCACTTACCGACATTTCTTCCTCACTATCTTCACGTATCCTCAATTCATTTCAATACCCTCACCTGTACTTTTCTCATGCCACTAACCGAAATGCACTATCGTCGACATTTAGGCCGAGGATGATGCTCCACATCGCAAAATCGCCCAACTGCCACCCGAATTGGCACCACAAATATGCCACTGCCTAAAAGTTTCCCATTTCATGAACGTGTGCAAGGCAATCCCGCATTGGAGGTGGATACTACGAAGTCGTCGTTAGCGTGAGGCACTCAGTCGCAACATCAGTGAATGGAAGTGGTTCGACAAGAATCTGTGCAAAATGCTCTTTCCACTACCCTCGTCAGACACGAATCGAGACGCAGTTGCGGCTGTGCAGTATGACATGGAGGAGGTGGATTCACTCCAACCATTCCTTTCCCAACGTGGTCGCCACCTTATCAGGTCGACAGTATATTGTTGTCTGCTGCCTATTCCGGACAATGGGATTCTCCTCGCACGCTTGCATTTAATTGCACTCTCGCCGCTGACAGTTTATTGGAAGGAAGCCCCTTCGTTATGGACCATAACTTTACACTAAATGGTTCCTGTGTTGAATATTACCCGGCAAGGAGCAACTTCATGCCTAAAGTGCGCATTTTAAAAGAGGACTTCCATGACCACCCCCGCCATTATGATTGTTTTATCTACATACTGGAGAGGAATTTTGACTTGATGGACAACCTCATTAGTCTTCTTGACATTATGAAACCGCATCAGATACTAATCATTACAGTCGTGACAGGCGGCATGCGTGATGCGGAAGAAGACATGGAGGTGCTCTCCGCTTTCGTGGAGAGTATGGAGAACTTTGAGAGTAGACCACTAGCCACCACGAGTGTGAAGTGGCGTCTACGGTGCTGCAAGTGCTTCGGATCCAACTACTGCAACACAATGGAGTTGTTGGAGTTTGCGTGCTACGATTTGAGTTTGAGGAGGAGTGCTGACAGTACCACGTCGTCATCTACGTGGGAGCCACCTGTCGGAGGACATGAATTGCTTGTGGATCGTGAACCACCATCACCACCACCTGCATCTCGCAGCGCTCCTCCTCAAACTAAAATCGCAGCACTCCATTGGGTTGTATTAGTCGGATCCGAAGCGCTTGCAGCAACAAGGGCGCAAGCTTACACTCGTGGTGGCCACCTGACGGAGGGCATGAATTGCTCGTGCATCGTGAACCACCACCACCTCCATCTCCACCTCCACCTCCACATTTACCATTACATATCGAATAGGCTGATTTGGGTGGTTGAATTGAGGAATAAAGTAAGAGTCTTTTGAGACGAGTGGAGAGAGGATATAATGAGGTGTACTTTCCTGCTGCATAAGAGAGTGTGGCAGTGCAGGTTGGTTTGTGATGCAGAATGTTTGGGAGAGCAGGAGGGTGAAGTGTTAGGAGTGGAAGAGGGTGGCGTGTGATTGAGCAGGGACTGTAGTCTCAGCGGCTGACGTGGTCATGGGTTATGGGATGCGAAGAGGAAAGGCGATGTGCAAAGCCAGTGATGGTTGCTCTGTGACGGGACGAAGTGACTAGTACGTGTAGGTGGGTGGATGGATAGAATGACAGTGTTAGAGAATGCAGAAGAATAGCTGAATGCACTGAGGCATACGCAGATGTTGGGAGGGAGACGAAGCCCATATACACAAAATCACAACGTGTAGATTTATACAAGTTTGGTAATGCTGGCGTTGTTGACCTTAAATCATGAGACGTGAGCGTGGGCTGGCCTGCGAGATCATCCCCGTGGAAGTGGGTGGGTGTGTAAGTGCGTGAGTGGGTGGGAAGGAGGACCGCGTGACCACACCTCACACGTGTGTGTGTGTGTGTGTGTGTGTGTGTCATTTGACCTCGTTGAGCGTGCGCGACGCGTGAGTTGTAGGGAGACCGACTGCATTGAGGTATACGTGATAGTGCGTCGAATGGATAGAATGAGGTGAAGAAGAGGTGAGCGATAAATGGAGGCCAAGGAAAATAAGCACAGGAGGGTGATGAATTTGGCCGAGTAATTTATGTGAACCAACTTGAATCTTTCACATGTTGAGCAAAAGATAACATTATTGTGTCTCTCGTGTTGCCCATCAAAACTGCTTGCATGAAAGCGACTCGAAATTGAACTGTCCAGGTGATAACGGAATCGGAGTGTTTACAATTGCCAGCAAGCACTGCAGTGCACACGAGCACATGGTCGAAGTTGAGGGCAATGCAGCACTAACAGTCTCTATTGCTTTACAGGTTTTCGATAAACTCGACAGTATTCCATGGAGGCGTGGTGTCTCCATCTCACTTCTAAACAATCAACATACCCTGCATAGTCAGAGGGAAGGAAGGGAGGAAGGAAGGAAGTACCAATAGTAGCAGCATTAATAATAATGAAAGTGTTCGTATTACTACTAGGAACAGCAGCAGCGGCAGCAGCAGCAGTAGCATTGGCGGCAATAGTACGATTGTACCCCCTACCCACCGCAAATCCTTTCGTCCGATGACTCTGCTTGAAAAAGCCATTGCTCAATTAATTAAATTGAAAAGACTTTAGTTTACTTATCGGGAGTATGTTACTCCCCACAGGGCGAATAATAATGGCACTCATGAAGGACACCACAGTGCTGACAATGAGAAGCCTCACGTATTGGCACAATTCTGGCGACTGGGAGCAACACCTTATGGCAGATGTGGAGACTCATCAAAAAGACGGCCCTACCAATAAGGCAATGACTCAAAGTAGAAGCTACTCCTTCAAATGCACCACCTCAAGTCCAACGGAAACTATTTTTACAAATTTGTCATTCTATCTTACGGCTGCCAACTACCATCGCGCATGTGTGACACATTTTACCTCTTCTTTCTCCCTTCATTCCTTCCTTCCTTTCTTCCTTCCGTCCCTCCTTTCTCTTTCCTTCTCTTCTTCGAAAAGCAAGCCTGCTGTCCCACCCATGTGGTATGCGTTGGTTCTTTTCTTACCACCATCGGAAATGCACATACTGGATATGCTGCATGAATCCCTTCAACACTCACGCCGGTCTTCCTGTCATGCTCAGCAACAGTAACCCACTACTAAAGTCATTTAAGTAACACCTTTAATTCCACTCGCATTTCAACCGCATTTCCAGCTCACTGGCATTGTGAGGCGACAGTACAGGCTCATCGTTGTGGGTGGTTGCTATCACTTTCACAAGCACATTCAGCGCATCCCTCACCTACACCACAAAGCATCACATCGTTCCGGTCGTGCCAGTAATAAATATCATCATTAGCCGCCAACATGCACCACGGTCCAGTGTGATGGTAGTGTAGTCACCAGACAGAAAGCGCTGCTGACTTTCAAATGGTGAGGCTATCGATTGAATCCATTGATCGTGTCACACACTCAAACATACCGCCAATATAATGTTTTGGTGTCTAAGTATTACTTCATGAGCTTTTTCCAGCGTCCGTGATGGAACATTCATCTCCTTTGAATTTGAGTGCAGAGCTACAGCAGAAAAAAGGGTTGTGAACTTTCTGTCGCTACACTGTAATGTCTAAGCATGACTGAGGCTTGTTAATTTCATTCACCATAGCCATTGACTTCTATTGCACCATAGTCATGCAATTAATCTCCGAGTTTTACTCTCCGCTTTCCTGCACGCAGAAAACTACCCTTTTTGGATTTCAATTTGGTGACAAAAGGTTCCATCGATGCCATTGCTACACTTGCTAAACAATCGCAAAGTGCATCCGGAGCAAATTTAATTAATCACGCCAACACTGAGGGTGATTTCTAGTGGCATTCATCTTCAACCTAAAGCATGTGGCGTAATCTGCTGTTTCTTACGAAACCGACCCTTCTTACTCGTTAAGTGGTAGGTAATCGCACGAGCTGCCAACACTGAAAACATGATACTTTAGTCATTTAATGCAGTTATTTGCAGTTATCCAATGCTAATTGCAAAATCACTCGAGCACAACACGCAAAATTACCCAGAACACAGGGAATGGGCAATTTGCACTGCTAAAGCAGTTCCTGCTGATATCTTGCCACAACGTCGCTAGAGCCGTTTATAAACTGGTATTTGCATGAGCTTCCAAAGTCACCCTTATTAAATCACCCAACCAAAAGTACCAAAAACGAGGATACAAAAGCATATCATCAGTGTTGCATACGTGGTGGATCCAATTACACAGGGTGTGCAGAGTCATCAACTTGAGCATTCTCAATTCTTTGAGAGAGCACGTCGTAGAGACTCCAATTCAACAGATTGCGCCAGTTGGTGTAGGTTGGATTAAAGTTCTTGATGCACCATAGCCGCCATTTGGCTTGCATGGTAGCCAGGAGATGACTGTTGTGTTGTGCAAGGTTCTGGTGGAAATTCATGAGACGACTCATCTCAGTTGACTTATCCACGAGTTTATTGACAAAAACTACGATAAGTAGCGTCTGATGAGGTTGGAGGGATTCTAGGGTGATTGTTAGATCATGATTGAGCGTATGGCTGCGCCTGACTACTGCGACTGCCTACTATATGCAGTGGATCTCTCGCACTTTTCCAATCATGATCTAACAATCACCCTAGAATCCCTCCAACATCATCAGACGCTACTTATCGTAGTTTTTGTCAATGGGCTCGTAGATAAATCAACTGAGATGAGTTGTCGGTCCATAGTATGCATGCTGCCTTCGACACAAGTTGTTACAAAGATAAGCTTGCTGATTGCAGCACCATTTGTGCTCTTTGAAAAGTTATGAGATGAATGATAGCTGAGAAGGAATAGCTCTGGCGGATGTAGGCAAACTGTGAATTCACGTGGCGACAGCCAAGCCACGTGTGGGTCTCTAAACAGCCAAATGTGTACAGGTCTTTGGTCTCGAATCTGCGGCAGCTCTGTGAAATTGCGTTGGAGGGAGTCAAGCTGGGCATTGTATTATATGATAGCATGCAGTGCGTTTCGATGAGAATTTGGCGCAGATCGAGGAGAAAGCTTTTGGAGAAGACGTTTGTCATGCCAGGCCCACATGTTAATCTGCTGATGTAGGACAGTGGAGAACTTCGGCATTGAAGGTATTGCCCTCCATCTTGGAATAGCCATGCAACAATTGACCAGATCACAACCGTTGAGATATTGGCAAATTTGTAACGCCAATTCAAAGGGAAGTTCGGTAATTTTGCGACGTGAGCTGTTTTGAGCCTATGTTTTCAAGAAAGAATACCATTTCCGGTTATATAAGGTTCAAATAGGCGAAATATAATGGTGCGAAATAGCCAAATTACTAAGGAGTTGTAAACAATAATAATTAATGAAAAGCAAATGCTGGCCTCTCGGACCTACCATTGGCGCAAGACGCTGGCGTGGATTGATGGCGTGGTAGATGCGCCGAGGCTTAAATACATTGTGTCTTGGAGGGGGTGTCCGAGTGACCCCACTGTGATGACAGCTCATTGGTTGTCGCCGTATCGCCTGGTCTGACATTCGCGCATCAGCAGCACCTATCTGACTCCCTTTATCCGACTCTAGGGGCTGCAATCCACCAACATGGAAACTTATAATCCTGTGCGCAGAGTAGTGTCTTGCACCAACTATGGCATCAATACCACTGCCTATTTCACCGCTACGAGCCATTAACTTGATAAGACAGAAGACCATTCCCTAGACAGTCCTTACGTATTTGCAGTTGGCATTGTCCACGCACGAGCCATGGTGTATTTAGGCTAATGTGGATATTGGGCCGTAAAACTACAATGCCTTTATCTGCCAAATAATCTTCAAGTGTCGACTTTAACACGACCTGTCATTATCAGCATCGACAGTAAAACTCCTCATAACGAGTGATGAAAGTGAGCTAACGTAGACTAGCACTGATTTATTCACGAATTTTGAAATCCATAAAATGCTGGTCCACTAAACACTCATCTCTATTGAAGCGGAAACCCGGTGAAAGTCCAAAAGTGTCTTGCATAATTTTGTTTTGCATGTAGGAGGTCTGGGAGTATGAAGATGTGCTCAACTGCAGGAAGTTCAATGAATGTATTTTGCGATTTAATGGTACAGAAGGATGCGCTCGAGCGGATGGAGTAAGTGCATTTGATGCAGTAAGAAGTGGTGAATCCAACCAAAACCAAAGTTGAGATAATTTCTAGAAAACTTTACACAATACTTGAAGTTGTGTGCGATTCAAGTGGTGCATACGCCAATAAAATGGGAAAGTGCATGAGTGGTTACCTCCACCCATCTCCACTCTTCATGCGTGCACTAAAACTGTCATCCGCCACGGTGATTAGCACGGTCAGATGAATGAACAGATCCACGTACGCTGCATACCACCTACAATGAGAGTAGTTTGCTACAGCTGCGCCCGTTCTGAAGACTGCGGAGGCAAGTTTGCTAATACATGACATGCACTTCATTATGTTTTCCATGAGGCTATTCTGTAACCGAGAAGAATCAGTTTGTCAGAGGCTGAGTGATGAACCTCTTATTCACGTAAATAATGACATGGTATTGTAAGGTCAGATGTCTGAGTTACTACTAGATTTTAAATCACTACAATTTTACAGTGTGCTACCTTATGGGTTCTTTGCAACTTAGAGTTATCTGGTTGACCGAGAGTCTCAAATGTGCTGGTTGGCTGTTTTAAGCGAAAACACCGCAAGAGCAACGTATTATCAGCTTAGGTTCCACATTGCGGTTAGCTGTGATAAGTTGAGAATCTTGTGCTATCAACTTTGACTTTGCCAACAGCTAAATGCTAAGATTGATGTAATGCCTACGACTTGAAGGCTGTCTCAAATTAACTTTACTAAATATGCACTTCGATGTCACGTTGCTACTTAAAATCGCCTATGCTATTTAGCGCATCTCTATTCACTCATGGATAGATCTCCCATTTTTCGTCATTTTAACTTCTTTGCTTTACAACTCAGCGCATCAATTGTCCCTACTATCACTACACTTTGCTTTGCTCGCAGCCCTGTTTCTTGAATGCATGCTGCACTGCTGCTTCCTTTTTCTTATCTGGCACGCACTCTTCGATTCCGGGAGCACCCTGTCCCGCTCTCTGTGCGTCCAAGGTCTATCTAAAATAACACTTGTCTTCTGATTAATGGGAGGCTCAAATTACTTTACGTTGTATGGCTTCTTTTTGATTTCCTGGTTGGAAGCGATCAACGCGGTCCACCGACAGCGCACAACACACGCACACATGACTCCAGACGTGCTAAACCCGTCCATTTTCGTGGCTGTAAGGAGAGAGGGGAGGTCTCGCAGGCCTCAAACCATGTTCGTCGTGGCGTCATTTTTGTGGCTTTCACGTCCCCATTCGAATTCTTGATGCTGCCCCAATAACACTGAAATGCCTTTATAAGCTTAAAGCTATGCCAATTTATTTGGGTGGATTGTCGTTTAAAAACATTAGAGAATGAGCGAGCTCCATATAAATTAAAATTCGAGGGTTCGCACCCCGTGAGAGGAACGTCTGATTGTCAGACCTGACAAATAGCGCATGAATTGATGAGGAAGCTTGTGGCATTATCAGTGTGTGTAGGAGCGTCAGTCGTATTTTAAGAGAAGAGTTTCGGTAAGTCAGAAGTTGTCATCGCTACTGCTGCGGTGCCTTGCTTCCCTGTGACATGGATCGAACTTGATGCCCGCAATGCCATGTCCGTGATTAAGTCGAGAATAATGGCATGATCCAGTATTTGCTAGAGTTTCCCATCTCTAATAACTATTATATACGTGTTAGTTATGTCACCGTGAAAGTGTGTGAGCATACGAACCTTTGATGGTGCAGCCACTGCTTCATATCCCAAAATAGGTGTTAAGCTCATGCAGGATCGAATGAACTTAGAACCGGGCACTTTGATTGTCTAAAGATGTAGCGTATACCGAATTACAATCTAATATAAAGGCTAATCATTGCGTTGCATCAGTTTTTTACATGTTGAGTGAAATGCTGATCTTGGAAATGAAAATGAAACAACGAGGACTAAACAGCATGCCCTTCGGAGGAGGGATCAGGCTGATCTCACCACAACGTCTACACATGCTACCCAGATTTAACCACGCCTTCAATCTGCTACTTTAACACCCTGACGACGTGATTCCCGGATTTCTCGCAATGCTTTCTCGTTGCGAATGCCACATCAGAGGCATGACCAGGACTCTGACCACTAGACGTGTTGATCACTCGCTTTTGCATATCTGCTCCAATATCTCTTGAATAAGGAAAATAAGGCAAAATGAGGATTGTTGCGTCATTGTTTTGGCTGTTCTAAACACAACAATGATTCAAAGACATCATTTTTCTACCTTAGAATAGAAGCACATGCAGTAAAATAAAGCGGGTCGTGGCCCAATGCTTTTAGTGCTCGAATCATTATCTTACTGCTCTTTCGCATGCTTCACCTACAGTCATCCTGATGCAGAAGCTGAAGCGAATATTTGCCGCAGCAGGAAGTGGAGCAAGAAATGATGTGATATTCGCGAAAAGAAGGCGTTGCACCAACCAAATCTCTGCCGCATTTCATGTAAGTTGCGGTTGTTACTCGCTTTTTGCCACCCTGCTGTCTCATAGACACTACATGACTCTACGACGGTGCCCACAACAAATCTGCCTTTTTACTCCTTCAAGCATAGTGTGCGCGCCCTTTGAATGCTTCCTTGACAAGCATGATGCATAAGCCACCAAAGTAGCCCAAGCTAATTGTTTTTAAATTAAGCGGAAAAGAAAAGAAGGATGCTTTACAGGGAAAGGAGTATATTTCAGTTGGTGAATTCGAGAAAAATTAACGTTTGTTCCCTTGATTAAGAGATCGAAGTAGGCAAATCGTGACAGCTCCTTCAAATTGTAGTTCTCAACTGCATGAAGCTTGACATAGTACATTCGCTAATGTGGGTCCATCATGCATGTACAGCAGTCGTATTACATACTAATGAGCTCAGCCGCACCCATGTAGCATAGCGGTAGGATCTATACGACAGGAAGCAAGATTAAGTAATTTGGCAAGGTATAAAGTGTAATAGGTTTTGCAGACACATTGTTGTCTACAGAGTGTGGAGACACAAAGTGGGTCAGGATGCCATTGTGCCATGTTGCTATCGTGTAGCTTTCCGTGGAAAGACAATTTAAGAGTTGTATGCTTAGAAGCTACTGCACAGTCTATCATATTTGAGCAGGACCTACACGAGATGAAGTTGATGGCTTTAGCTAGTGCTAAGAGAGTGTTTCTTCTGCCAAGCCACCGTCTAAATTGCTGACAGGACAACTTATCAGGTTGTGGCGCAATGCTTGCAGTGCTTATTTATCGTGGTAACACTACTCAGCGTATTTTACCTGCAGTGGTCCCGATGGATATATTATAGTGAATCCTTGCCGGGGCAGGAAACGAAGCAGGAATTGATATGCGATCCGCGCACAGATGTTGCACCAAGCAAGCCCCTGCCCTACTTGAAGTTAGTTGCTGATATTACTCGCTGCTTATCATCTAACTACTTCATAAATACTCGTGCATCACTACATGACTTAAAGCACGGCTGAGATAGAATGACGCCTTAGTGGCAGTGCCTACATCAAATCTGCCCTTCACGCCTTCAAGCATGATACGTGTGCCATTTGATTTCTCCCCTTAACAAATAGGAACGTCCATGCTGTAAGCGAGTCTACGCTAATGGGTTTGAAAGCCGCAAAATTAAGTGAGAAAGGACAGAAAGATGCGGCACGAGAAGAGAGCAATATTTGAGTTGGCAGTCACAGAGAGAAGCAACACTTGCAAGAAAGTGTCAGTTTCCTTCATTCACAGGTCGTGATGGACTAATTGTGACAGCGCCTTTAAATTGAGGCTTTCAACTGCAAGACGCTTGACACACCATAGTCGCCACCCCGAGTCTATTATGTGTGTATAGCATTCGTATTGCACACTGATAAATTCTGCCGTACACATGTAGTATGCTGATGGAATCAATCCGATGTGAAGCACGCTGTAGTGATATGACCAGGTAGAGCGTTTAATAGTATTCGCAGAAATATAAATGTTTATAAAACGTGCAGATATAACAGAATCCATTGCCACTTAGGGATGGCTCTGCAGACATTCACTATATCCTCCACGCTGAGGTATTCGCATATTTTGAGTGCCAAATCGGGTGGAAGGTCGGTGATTATGAACTGTTCCTCAAGTGAAACGAAAGCAAGCTTTTAGCAGAAACATGGGTGTGTGATGAATGTGTAGTGATGTTGGAGAACACAAGCCGGGATATATATAGGGCAGGTGGTGAAAATGAGCAAAGAGGAAGGAATGGTAAGATGCAAATAGAATCTACCGGAACCCACCATGCTGGAAAGGTGATAGAGTAGGTGGTGTGACAGAGGTGACGAGGTTTAAATACTGCAGCCTCGGAAGGGGTAGGGAATGAGAGTGGGGAAATGGATTGACCTCACAGTGGCGTTGACACATTCGGCGGTTCCGTGTCGTCTGGTGTGAGTGTTACGCGATCGTCTCACCTCGACCAGTTGTCCTTCGCCGTCCAATGGTAAAGGAGGACGCAAACATAGCAGACGCGGTGGAGAGAGCATGTGCGTTTGCTAATGCGATAATACCGGCATAGCAGTAGTACATAGGCGTCAAATGAAGGCAGACGTGGTTGATTTTTCTGCAAGAAGTTGACAATCATCGCAATGCTGCTAAGGTGTGATGCCATTAGAGAAGTCAGTAGGTCGTTTGACACTAAAATCAGGCGTCAGCAGTCACTTTCTACTGCCTCATGCGAGCCGCACTGATTGGCCTACTAGTGAAACATCTCATGGTTCACGGTTATTGCATTATTCCCGCAAAAGGCAAAAGAGAGTTAGTTGCCAAGCGTAAGTGGTATGTTGGGAAGTTAGGTTAGGAAACGCCACAGAATCTTTTCTCATCCGCATTAGCGGACTCTTTTTCACCTATCTCTGCAGCATTCGAGACAGCTTTGAGGATGGAAGTGCGCATAATTCTGGGACGGAATGTGTGCCGACGACGTTGAGAAGGACTGAAGAAAAGGACCCTGGCAAAGATATAATTGCAAAGCCTTTTTTCTCCAAGTCAAAACGAAGAGCCACTCACGGAACTTATCAACGTCTCACGGTATAGTTTGGCCACTCCACCGCGAGCAGAGGAGTTGCTGGAAAAGAACATGAATTAAGGAGGAGGATCTCTAACATGGTTGCAACATTCATCTTTAAATGTTTTAGGTTTTAGCTTGTGTCGCGACAGGGGAAAAATCTGTTAAACGCTAAGTTGCCCATGTGCTTAGTCCAGTTCTTCGGCTATCTCTGTTGATAGCAACAAGTCATGATGCTTAAATCCGTTTTGCTCAAGATGCAGTAATCTCTGTGATCAAAGATGATTTGTTTATTGTTCTGCATCCCTTCCACGAGTGTTCCATGTTCCGTGTTCCAGGCCGTTGGCAAGATTTCTAGCTATGTTCAGTTCCGCCAGGATCACACCTCAATTCCATTTCTCATTCTTGCAAATGGCCGAATGGCTGTGCTGCATCTCTGTTTTGAAGGCAGCATACCTTGACTTCAGAGCTGGCGTGAGGTACTCAGTAGGCGATACGAAATGTGGTTATCACTGATGTCTACCTCGGGCTTGTGATCAACAGTATGCCTGTTGACTGCAGAAAGGGTAGTAGGCCTTAATGTTCGACGAGAGTGGACCTGAAGTTGCCTGCATCAAATCACAGTAATCCGTTTACAAGCTCCTACCCTCTCTGGCCAGTTGGCCGTGCAAATGTCTATCGGAAATGGCACTCTCCTTGATGCCTCCGCTTCAGCCATCACAAAATCATTCCCATCCGCTAATCATCAAAGAACAATATTACCCGTGAGAGTGACGATACCAGTCACATGAGAAATGCATCACACAGAAAAGGTAGTAAAAGCTGAGCGTCAAAATGATTTTGGGTGTTCGGCCACAGTTAGAGGTGACGAAGTGAAGTGAAGTGGCAGGTTCCTCCCCTTCCCTACTTCAGCCCTTGCTATTCGAAGTCTGAATATGCTTCGACATCTTCATCATGGGTAGGAGAGAGGGTACAGTAGGCGAGTTCAGGACGGGAATGTGTCGCGCTTATGGGAGTGGCCAAGCCGCTCTGCAACCAGGTGCAAATTGTCGTCCCACCTTTTGGCCTACAAATAACATTTAAGCATTGTATCTTATTGAAAGGAAAGAGATTTGGAACAGGAAATAGGAATGCGATTTAGGCATGCTTGAATGAAGTGTCGTGTGCTTTTCAGCCATAATTTCGCAAACCCGATTAATTTGCTTCTTATTTATCAACCGCCTTGCTAATGCTTACTGAATAACTCCAAACATGACTTATCGCCCAACTGCAGACGAGCCTAACTCATACCTGAGTGACTAAATTCAAACCGTCTATTCATTTACTCCAGACAGGGGCACCAAGAGCTGGACAACTGTGGCTGCAATCTACTTCGGTCTGATGTCCCACTTCTTAGTGCATTTACTCAAGAGCTAAGTTCTCTTTCGGAAACGAAGAGCCCGAATCAAAATTCCATTTTAATTTCTTCCACTCGGACACAGTTATTCTGCAAAATATAAAACAATTGAATGCTTTAGGTTGGTCAGGTTGATCAGATCCTACCGGGTAAATGCTGCCACTTTGACATCCAATGTTTTATGTCTCAGTGCAAGATATCAGCCACCAAGTTCTCCAAAGCCCGATAGTTAAAATGCACTCTACAGTGATGCCGAGGATTAATTTCATGAACTGAGCTATGCCAGCGCATGACCGTCCTCTCTGCATCTTCATTAGATCCCCTTGGCTCCACTAAAATTCCATTTTGTACAAAGTAGGGAGGAATGATCCTTGTTAGCAATTAAATCGGCTGTCTCCAGTCATGTCCAGAGACTGGTTCAACCACAGTTTTGGGTAGTCATAAGGAGGCACAGCGTTTAGGGTTACCGCTGCTTTGTGTACACCACCTTTGCCTTCTAAACGAAAATCCTGCCCTCAGAAACTTCTGATTATTCCTTCGTCTTAAAGCTCCGCAGCCAAGGGGATCGGTTATTGGACAGAATAGAGGAATGAAATTTATGCAATTGTTAAAGTTTTGTTAGAATTCGGGTTGTGTGTCCGTCAAAGAGATTGTCAGCCCTAACTCAGCTAATGGGCACGGAAGAGTTGCATGGTTACATTTCTTTTCCAAGTACTTGCTCCTAAAATGTGACCAAAATGACATTTCATTTCAGCGCAAATTGTCAGAATTGTGGAGTAGGACAATGTTTCAATTCATTGTGCTTACTATGCGTTACATGATATTTCACGGTCCTTTGCACTCAACTGAACACCGCAAATGGGACATCTTCCCACACGCATCCTGCAAGTCGATTTTTCCTTGTAAGATTTAATCATAAGGAGGCTAGATTGCAGATATTGTGCAATGAACAAACGAGCACTAAATGAGTTTCAGACGGATGAAGAGGTGAGGCGAATAAAGTTGAAGGGAGAAGAGTTAGGTGTTGGCATAGCTCACCTTACTGCATAAACCCATATTGTCGTTGGAGCAATAACTTCACTCTTCTTCTCGTGACTTCTGTTGAAGTGGGCTCGAATCGAGATTATGGAATGGGATCGAGCGCAGCAGCTAGCACTGAGGACGAGAGTGTAAAATAGAGAGGCTGTTTTTAAGGTACTTGAATATTGTGCTGCCTTCTGATGCGATTCGCTGAGTGTCCTGAGGCATCAGACAGCAAATGTGAACGCTTAAGTTAAGTGAAAATGGTAATGTGTCTGTTTAGGTTACATTTAACTCGTCAGTTACTATCGGTTTTGATATGCCTTATTTGTAGCAGCAAGATTTGTGTTAAATTGTCAACGAAGAAGTATGCTGTGCTCTTTATGCTGCATTTGGGAATTGAAGGATGTCAGAATCATTTTGTAAATGCTTTTCTATCTGCACTTCTCTCAATGAGGAATGACGAAATTGTTGAATCCATAGTCGGTCAGGCAAAGCAAGGTCGCTTATCTAGAACCAAACAAGTCATAAGGAATCCTAATTTCAAAAATTCCAGCGTCCACTTTGACATTCTTGAAAATTTCTACATTCAAAGCCTTATTTTCGTTTGTCTTACCCAAAATTAGTCCTTCTGGCAGATGAGGGAGTTATGTGGTCGGAAATGAAGCGGCGCAGGTGCTGCGTAGAGTCTAAACTGTTGCCCTCTGGTGTGCTTGTTTACGCTTTCATTTTTAGTTAAACCTAGGGTATCATTTAAGCGTAGTTTCATTGTCATCAACTTGCGATTAGGATAAAGCGTAGACCTGCTTTCGTCCAATGTTCTTTGTTGGGAACTTAGGAAGAAGTAGCTTGACGACAACCAGAGATCGATAGGGCGAAATAGGCAAACGTCAACTGAGGCTATGTGTAGAGAGAAATATCCATGGTAGGTTTTGTAAAATAAAAGCG
The DNA here is from genome assembly GCA_036345935.2 of Taenia hydatigena. Lineage (NCBI taxonomy): Eukaryota > Metazoa > Platyhelminthes > Cestoda > Cyclophyllidea > Taeniidae > Taenia > Taenia hydatigena. The sequence continues at coordinate 9,338,985 of JADWOT020000003.1, forward strand.
GTAGGAAGAAGAAAAACAATCAAAACTACATGTCTGGAAGGTGTATACTCATTCTCATTTCATTACCTTCCCCGCTAAAGTAGTCGGTAGGAATTTTGTGCGTTCCACTTTGCTTTACCATTCGATGCATCCAAATGATTTCTTTTCCAGCGCAACTTTCTAATAGGCTTCCATAACTCTTTTGATTTGGTAAATGCTGCCCATATTGCCTAATGCTCTGCTTGTGAGTCAACCCACTCTCGGTCATGCAAATGTTGCACATCGAGTTTGATACCTGTTTCTTTGCTATGAAAGGGTCCAGTTTCCTAGAAATCCATCTCAAATCGTTAGAATGCTTTCGCCGTGCATTCAGAAGCAGCGACTTCTAAACATTTGATTCCACATTGTCTTTCAAATGTACTCGTCCTTCGCTGGAAGGTCAGTGTTTTGATCGAACAAGATTTTTGTCATCCATAAGGATTAGAATGACACGGTAAAGACCCACACCTTGGTGAACCACTATACTTCAGGCTCTGTTTGAATATACTCATTCAAAGTTCTGATGACTGTCTGTGACACGAGTGAAGGCCATGCGATGTGATGCTGTGGAGGCAGTTGGCATATTCCTCAGGTCCTTCCACTTCTATGCCTGATTCCAATTTCGCCTGCAGCTTTGATTCTCCCACCAGATTGATCGTTAGTTTGGGTTGGATCAAAGAAGGGACACGGTGACCTAGGGGTGGGAGAGAATGGCATAGTTGTTGCGATTGAGGTAGATCTCCTTTGACCAGGATGTTCGGCATATCCTTGTCACAGTACACGATTGGATGTTGTTGTAATGAGTTGTTTGTGCTGGTACTATAGCAGTGGACTGAAAGTCAGCCTCATTCCTGGCAAGAACCTCACGACACTACTACTTTCAATCATTAGTGGTAAATTCGATGCAACAATTTTGACCAAACGAAGGCAAAGTGTTGCAAGACATGGTGACTTAAAAAGGCCCTTCCGTTGTTAAATGTTTCCATAGATGCAAAATCCAGAATCATTTAGCTAATATTCACCAAAATCTTATTCCAAGTGGTATGAAGCTATGTTTGAAGGTTGCCAAATATTTTGGAATGGGAGCTCATGCATCTCCGTGATGCCAACTTTACTTGTCCAGCCAAAATGGAAGTCTTGCCTTCCTAATTGATCGTATCCTGGCAGACTAGACGAAGTTGTTGCCTTAAGGTCTAAATGTTTGCTGTTGTTCTTGTTGCGCTGTTTGTCGTAAGTAAGTGTTTTTTACAGCTATCTAGACTGTCAGCAAATTGCCCTCCCAGATAGGCTATTTTCAGTGCGAACCTATTGACCTCCAAAGGAGAGCGTCTAAATGCCTGGAAGTAAGAAGCGCTCCTTAAATTGTTTGATTATTCTACAGATAGGGTTCCTTCTAGCGAATGAGGAATCCAATTTAGTAATTGCTAGTCCTTTGCGTTTATGTGGCGCGGTTCATAAATGGGATTTGTGAAGTAGACTTACGACAGCCCTGCGGACCATCGAAACGTGTAAAGCACAACCTACATTTGGTTACAGTTGGCTTGAAGACAGCACACCCAAATTAAACAGCAGTACATGCCTAGAAATGTTTGCCCAAAGCAGCAAAATAATGTCTGTCTGCAAGAATTTGAGAGTAGTGGTAATTGTGACCAACAATATGTAAAGACACGAAGGTCGTGTGCTGAATGGTGGCATTACAATTTTGACCTGTTGTGTACCGCTCATGACATCCCAAAGAAGACAAACAACAAAAAACAAGCAGGATGCGTCTTCAATGTGGGGATCTTTAATGGCGATCACAGGACTGCAGCGAGAGGACACGCACTTTGGTTGACCTTTTGAAGGTCAGGGATGGTCACCTACCTCACGCAAACCATTTCCATCTGGGTCCAGACATTGTTAATTACGGTTGTTACTAAGATTTCTCCATTTCGGCACTGCGAAATCTATTCAGTTTTGTTGTATTTCATCAGTTAGGCTTAGTCAAGTGCTCTCAGATAACCTCAAGCTGCGACACATAATTACACCACGTGATGCTACTTATTTTATGAAATGAGTAGTCTGCCGACAATTCCAAGCAGTAGATATGCGCAGCGAAGGAGCTACTTTTAAAACAACCTCACTTTCTCGAACCTAGACAATCATGGACAGAGCGTGACTGCTTAGGCGTTTCGTGCAGTTAAAGTGGATGCCTTTAACAAAGAAGGCAGCAAATCGATGAGTGTCTCTGATTACCCACGGAAAAACGCCACAAAATTTGTGCAGAATCTCAACAAAGGGTGTAAAACGGTCTATATAAAGAAACAAAAGGAATCCGTTTCATTTTAAACACAACAAGCGCATTATTTATCTCCAAAAATAGACATTTTATAGTTTTTTAGAATAAAAGGTAAATAGGATGCAATTCTGCTGTATGCAAATCACTCAATGTAGATCACCTTCCTCCAATCCGTGTGACCTTATCAGAGAAGAAAAGGCTTCAAGCATTTTACCTACTCTGACGATACACAGTAAAATGCTTTAAACGTCGACGAGTAATGCCTGAAGGAAAAAAGGCGAGTGTTTTGGAGCCTCATATTGATGGTGGGTTGCGTACTTGGAGTCGCTTGTAAATCAGACGCCAGAGCCTCCATCCATCTGACTTCACCCCGGCATCTAATGTCACACCAGAAGTTGAGTGCATTAAAACCGCATCCTCGATGTTAAGGAAGGTGCACAAAGTTGATACCGTTTCGATGTTCCAGCAGCTGAGGTTCTCTGTCTCCTCTTTTCGTGCTTTTATAGAAGTTGACGCTGCAGGTCAAAAGCACTGGACATGAAGGGAAAATGGGTGCAAGCTGAAGACGCTGGCACACCTATGCGCAATGACAGAATATGGCTGGCTATCCAAAATCAAATCTCCAATTCAGTCCTCCCACCCATCGCCACTTCTTTAACTTCCACCTATTTTTCTCACACCGAAATCACTACTTTAAATGCGGTTCACGGGTACAAAATTACGAGAGTTTGCTTAATACTTATGAACTTTAGCCGCCATTTATGATAATAACATTACTAGACAGAAGCATGAGCTACGAATGTTGGTGGATTTATATGCTGAGATGACTTTATTTTATGCTGCGCACAGATTTTATGTGTATTTGGACAGATATCTTAACGTTGACAGATGAAGCAAGATGAATGAACATCTTTCTTTGCACACTTTGCTGCAACCAATCGTCTGTTTACCGGAAGTGGTACATCCAAACCCACTTTATGGGTGAATTTCATTATTCGGTCGCATAATCGAGACAAGTTATAATGCCGATTTGCGGTCATTTGCATACGCAGTTTCGACGGAGTGGGTGGCAAACCACCACCACCACCACCACCACGTCGAGTTAGAACATGAAATTTAAACGATTTCATTGTTTCGAAAAGGGGCCAATAAGAAGATTATCTAATGACGTGCTCCTTCTCGACCATTAATAACTGGCCTTTAAAATTGAGAAAGAGAATGGAGGAAGAGTGTGGGCAAGAGTGTTAGTCCTGACAATATTGCATGTTTTTGCGAGTTGAAAAGGGGCTGCACGAAATGCATCTTCAAATTATGCAGCTACGCCAAATGCAATCACGACTCCCTGAGAATGTCTAAAATGTCAAGTGGGAACTCGTATACCATCATACATGTCTTTCGCCATTAAAGATTTTAAAACGGAGCACCGAATCTCAATCACTTTGAATTATAACCTACTGATGGAATAATGAGTAAATGCGATTTCATGCTGGGGGTAGAACTGGTGAATTTGAAAATCTTCGAGGTTGTCCTGATACTTTCGCTTGATTTGTCTCATGAAGCGTGCAATTTAAAGGAGTAGCACCTCAAATAACCGCATTCGGTAGCAACGTTTTTGGCTGTTGCGATACCGCACTTGCTATTATGGCCGCCATCGGGTTGAGTCCTTTGATGCATCCCGATTCAGTAGGATCGCAGACAAAATGTGGCAAAGTTATTGCCTCAAGTGTCATCACTCTTGGATTTAGTAGGTCATATACACTTTTACATGCGTAGAAATACAGCCATCTCAAAGCCCAGCTGAACTCAATATTCCCTGCTGTGAGTAGTCGCCTTACGTATAATGATAGCAATGATACGTTCTACGGTTGGTTGAATCCCAATGATGAATTCATATCAAAGTCTGAACCCAGAATTAGCACGGAAATGCCGTAAAAGACAACTGAGGATTACAAGTATGTCACCTGCCTTTTTGCAAGCCCTAACGTAATTAAAGCTGCCTGTCTTTACTTCCAAGAACTAGCCACTGTGGCACTCCTACACATCGACGGGTCTGATTTGCCTGATTGATGCCGACAACCGGAACCGCCATGCGAAGTTGGCTCGTGAAGTGTTGTACAAGTCTCTCATGGAGGCGGTAGAGCAGATGACAGATCTCTTTCCTCCGATTAAACCGATCTCACTCAACTCCACCTCTCCATACACCGTTGACTACTACCGTTCGTTGTTGGAGAAACTGCAACCGGGTGACCTGTGTGAGAGCAGCGCGCATGTAGTTTGTCAGGGAGGACGTCGACCAAACAGGTGGGTCATCTCGTTCTCAGGATTTGATTAGGCAATTCAGTCCTTCCAGCAATAATTTAAACAGTTTCGTGCTAAGTATTGAAAGTTAGATATAAAGAATTCATCTTTCATGATCAAATTATTGCAGAAGTCAAGTATGGTTAGCAGGTTCTGCTCTGGTAAGATGACTTAGTGTTCAGCAAGACCAGTGATCTAAGAACACGCACCAGGCTTATATGTTTTGCATCTATTTTTGGATGAAGCGTACTTCAATTCAACTTAGGGCTATTATCAACTCAGAGTCTTGTTGTTGGAGACTGCGAGATAACCAGAACGTCAGTTAAAGGTGGGTTTTTGTTAGTTAGAATGTGCTTGGGGTTTTTCTTTGAGCACAAAAGAATCAAAGGCAGTAGACGTTAGCTCCTTGCTTCCAAGCGGCAACGTTGCCTCCCAACAGCCTTGTGGAATGTCAAAGCATGTCGGGCAAAGAAGACATTGGGCTACGGTCAGCTTGAAGATAGCGCGATCTATCTAACCACTAACACGTACCCCAGAAAAATGTACGCAAAATGTTAAAATAACGTGTAACTGCATGAACTCGAAATTAGTGACAAAGTCTGCCATCAATGTGTAAAACAATGGCAAGGTGTAATAATTTCGTCTGAAGCAATGACAGAAATGGAGACCTTGTGCGGAATGGCAGTAAGAAACTTCTGATAAAGTAAACAAACAACGAGATGGTGAATTCAGTGCATAGATCCTTGATCTCGATCATACGACTGCATCAGGAGGCTCAACTGTGGATTTGTGGAATGGGAGGAATTGGGTTCATGGTTTGTATTCATCGGCTTCCCGATAGTGTGTCATCGAATTAAGGGGCATAATTTTACGTCACCTTTAGGGTGAGGTACACAATACCTCAATTGAGCAAAAGGATTGTGTGAATTCCATTTTATATGCTTACGTCACGGGTTATTCACACCGGTAGTAAATGTGTGGTAGCAAGTCCAACTGTGGCCTTGTGAAATGGGAGAATTCACTTTCATCAACCAACGCTTTCAGCCCTGTTGGCCTCAAGACAGCACGAGAATGGTGCACGCATTAAAGTGATGTGTGGGAGAAACGTTTGTGGTGGGGTTTGGAAATCGAAAGGGGTAGAAAGTTGAGAACTATCTACAGTCTTCCCCGAAGGGTTTTCGCAATCGGTCATGTCGTGTATTACAATTGATGCAACACGGTAAAGCACTTTAACGTCGGAGGAACACGTAATGACTTATTCCTCTTTAACACACTCATTCACAATTCTGGTGCATGTTTGTGGAACGGATGAGGAACATGGTGACACGGTGCTGTGAAGGCAGTTGGCATGTTCTTTGCATGCGATTTCACCTGTAGCCTTGCTTTACCAACTAGATCATAAGTTAATTTTGATTGAAACTTAGGGAGGACACGATGACTTGACTGTGGAATTTGCAAATGCTGTGGAGAAGAAGTTGTAAAAAGAATGAGATAGCTGTTACGATTTTCGTAGTTCTCCTTCAACCGAGAAGCATGAGATTTGCTTATTGCAGTACAAAAGTTGGCCTTTAGGACCTACCATTGGCGCGAGACACTAGCGTAGATTGATGGCGTGGTAGATGCGCCGAGGCTTAAATACATTGTGTCTTGGAGGGTTGTCCGAGTGACCCCACTGAGATGACAGCTCATTGGTTCTCGCCGTGTCGCCTGGTCTGACATTCACGCATCAGCAACACCTATCTGGCCCCCTTTATTTGACTCTAGGGGCTGCAATCCAATAACATGGAAACTCATAATCCTGTGCGTAGAGTAGTGCCTTGCGGCAACTATGGCATCAATACCGCTGCCTATTTCACTGCTACGAACCATTAACTTGATAGGACAGAAGGCCATCCCCTAGGCAGTCCTTACGTATTTGCAGTTGGCATTGTCCGCGCACGTGCTATGGTGTATTTAAGCTAATGTAGATTTGGCCGTAAAACAACAATGCCTTTATCTGCCAAATAATCCTCAAGTGTCGACTTTAACACAACCTGCCATTATCAGCATCGACACTACAACTCCTCATAACGAGTGATGAAATTAAACTAACGTAGACCAGCACTGATTTATTCACGAATTTTGAAATCCCAGAAATGTTGGTCCACTAAACACTCACCTCTATTGAAGCGGAAACCCGGTGTAAGTGCAAAAGTGTCTTTTGAATGATATTTTTGCATGTAGTAGGTCTGGGAGCCAGAAGATGTGCTCAACTGCAGTAATTTTAACAAATATGTTTTGTGTTTTGATGGCACAGAAGGATGTGCTCATGCGGATGGAGTAAGTGCAATTGATGCGGAAAGAAGTGGTAAATGCAACCAAAACCAAAGTTGAGTTAATTTTTAGAAAACTTTACACAATGCTTAAAAGTGTGTGCGATTCAAGTGGTGCGCACGCGAATAAAATGGGAAAGTGCATGAGTGGTTACCTCCACCCATCTCCACTTTTCATGCGTGCACTAAAACTGTCACCCGCCACGGTGATTAACAAGGTGAGATGAATGAACAGATCCACGTGCGCTGCACACCACCTACAATGAGAGTAGTTTGCTACAGCTGCGCAAGTAGCAAGCAAGGGCAAGTTTGCTAATACATGACATGCCCCTCATTATGTCTTTGATGAGGCTATTCTGTAATTGGGAGAAATCAGTTTGTCAGAGGCTGTGATGATCCTCTTATTCTTGTAAATGATGACATGGTATTGTGAGGTCAGATGTCTGAGTTACTACTAGCTTTCAAATCACTACCACTTTATTGCGTGCTACCTTATGAGTCCTTTGCAACTTAGAGTTATCTGGTTGACCGAGAGTCTCAAATGTGCTGGTTGGCTGTTTTAAGTGAAAACACCGCAAGAGCAACGCACTATCAGCTTAGGTTCCACATTGCGGTTAGCTGTGATTAGTTGAGACACTTGTGCTGTCAACTTTGTCTTTGTCAACAGCCGAGTGCCAAGATTGATGTGATGCCTACGACTTGAGGACTGTCTCAAATTATTTGTACTCCTTTAATCAATTGAGTGGTCCATGAGAAGTGCCAGTTAATGAGAATAAATTTGCTTCCAATTGTTGTGCCTGCTTTGCCTGTCATAGGACGAGATGACGCTCCCCAATGCCATCTTTGCCGACGAAGAAAGCAAATGAAGGCGTAATCATGCACACCAAATGGCACGAGCTTGGCGATGGATGATGAAAATAGGATTCAACCCTTAGTATAAGCGCATAGCTCATTAAGGTTTGTCAGATCCTACATAGCAGCTTCTATTGCTCAGAGATCTTGGGATTTCCATCCCATCGGCAGCATTGGAGACGATTAGTTTAGGACGATTCGCATTCAGTAAAATGGTTAAGCGCAACACCTAAATACTTACCACCATTACTTAGCTTTACAGTCATTCAGTCAACGACCTGAGTGAACAGTGAGTGTCTGCACGACTGCCTCAACCACCACCACATCTATCGTTACTTGCAACATATCTACTTCACCTGCCCAATGGAAGGTGACCCAGCAATGCAACGATTCCAAGCATTCCACGCACTACCGCAGATCGCAGCTAACTTGTTTGAAGGAGAGTGGGTTCAATCAAAGTCACTCTTGTGCGTGCAAATGTTAAAGAATTCATTGTCGAACTACTGCAAAAATTCCTACTGACCTTGGTATTGCACGCATCTTCCCAAAAGGCGTCGTAAGAAGGCGTCCCAATTCACGACGACATGCTGCTTGAAGGCCGACAGGGCTGGTGGTCGTGGTTGGTGAACGCAAACCAAGAACTCGATTCATTCCACTCCACAACTTTACAATGCAACTTGCCACCACGCATTTACTTTCGGAATGAATATCTCGTGACGCAAGCACATGACATCACGCCCATTATGACTCTAAACAATGTCAGTGAAATATGCAATGAAAGATGGATAAGAGATGTGTGATTGCAAAATCGGGTACTGATAGCACCCTTTCAATTACAATCGCGTTTGATGTTCGTCAGCAGAGGACAGTGACACAAAACCGGTACAGCAAATTGGCTGACGGAAAGACTGGATTTGGTTGAAGCAAACGAAAATGAGGCAGCATATGTAAAAATTATGGAAATAGCCAAGTGGATGCTGACATTGTGACAAGAGGAAGGGAGGCACAGCGAACGTGGAATTCGTAGCTATCAAATTTATCGTAAGGAAAGCGACCGCGATTGGCATGATTAACAATGAACATAAGACTTGGGGCGCGCTGAACCGTCTTTACTACTACTCTGGCATGCTTCTTGCCTTTCGAATCAAGCATATCCGAATAGAGAACACCTGATGCAATAATTCTTGCGACTCAGAAAACAAATCCTTATTTTACTTGGCTTAAGCGAACACCATGATTCGGCCGAATCCTCGAGGCGATCAGCAAATTGCATCAGAAGGTAGAAACATATCCATTCACATCGGAATCAGCCTCTCCACTTTCATCTTCCGTCCCCACTCACTGCCATCCGCTGTACTGGGGCTCACTTTATAATCGCGGTTCGGGTACACCTCAAAGGAAGTCACGAGAGGAGTGAAAACATCGCTCCAGTAGCATTGTGTGTTCATACAGTGGAGTCAGCTATGCCAACAACTCACTGTCTTTGCTCCCACTCCATTCGATCTCTTTGGAGCACCTCACCTCTTTATCCACCTAAGACTACTTTAATACTTGTTCGTTTATGCCACAAATGTATGTCCTGGTGTCCTTATAACGGGATCTGACTGAATAGAGGTGAGAAGACGTCGCATTTGCAGTCTAAAATTGTGTGCAAAGGAACGCAAAACATCAAGCAGGCGCATAGTGAGAGCACAACGAATGAAGGATCGACATACTCTACAATTCTGGCCTCTTGCTCTTAAAAGAAATACGTATTTCCTTGTAAAGTAGGTCAATTCCAAAAGACATGTACTTCAAATAGAAATGAAGCAGTTCAGTCCTTGCACGCCTGCAGGTTGATTTAAGGCTGACAGACTCGTAGACGCACACAAATCCCAAGTTCCAACAAAACTTCATTACTTGCATTAACTTATGCACCCTCTCCTGCCTCAACCCCTTCTCTTGGCTTAGAAGTCCTAAGCGGAAGTACTAATCGGAAGTTCCTGGAAGGAGAGATGTGCTCTTCAACTAACTTACGAATAAAAGTTAATGGATGTGTACCCGAAGAAGCGACATCCCTGTCGCTGTGTCTCCTAATGCCTACTCAAAGTTCTAGCTGAACGGACCCCTAAATTCCGCTCAAGAGAGTTCATTTTATTGCCAACAAAGGCTATCCTTCTTGGCCTGGTGCAAAAGTTGACTTTTCAGCCGTTTCACTAAAGTGTATTAGGAATGTATCGAAGCAGCAGTTGTCGACGACAATGTGGGAAGCTGAGTTGCAGTGCTCACTCAACTTGCCCACAATTTGCACCGACTGATTTTGTGTGTCCATAACCGCTGCATCGAGGTGTCACTCAAAGGCACGTAGAGATATCGGTGAGTGGAATCAAGCACTACTGTTAGTCCCTTCATTGGACGGCGAAGAGGGTCTCTTTACTGCATAAGGAGGCAGTGGCATTGTCTAAGGCTGTTCTTCGTTTTAATTGCAGTATGCAACAAAATGCCCAGCATCGTGATCAATGTTTGATGAGCCGCCCTTTCCAGGGTACCCATTCTTGCCGTGTTCCGTAGAAAACTAATTGTGCTCTTGATGTTGTGCCAGTTGTAATGAGAAAAGTTGTCCTTAAGATGATGGCCGCGCTTCCAATTAGACAAGTCGTGGCAGAAGCAGGCGATAGTGTAGAGTAGGCAGCATTCTTTGGCAAAATTGAACACTATGCAAAAAGATTGAAGGGTGTAAATACTTACTCGCCATCTGACCCGAAAAGAAGTTTGTTATTCAGTTCTCCTCTAGTTTTGGCCACTTCACCGTGTCGTCCCACTTGCCGTGGAATACAGGGCACCTGAGCTTTTGTCTGAACGTGCCTCAAGGAAATTCTGAACGATTCTCGCTGACGCCTCAGAAGTTACCATTTCTCCCACACTTGACAAGTATACGACGCCTAGGTAAGTAAGAGACACGGGATTCCTCGCATCTAATAGACACTTCGAGTTGAAATATGTGAGAAGATCTTAATCCTTAGGTAAACACACAAATGTTTTCACTGATTTCAGGTAAAATGGTAAGAAAGTAGGTCTTTGCATAGTAAGAAGGCGTTTAATTGAACCGGCATGCAGATTTTCTACGACCGCATCTATAAGCTGCGTTGCATGGCCTGCTTGACTGCCTACACGTACCCTCGCCCACGTGCATTGGTGGTGATTCTGACTTGTCCAAGTCTACGCATTGTTATCTCTTGCACCAACCAAAGCCCAATGTACTTACAAGGAGATTTAAATTGTTAGAGCGACGTCCTGTGCTGTAGATAAACTGCCACGAGAAGCATCTGCATCATGTCGAATCTGTGATTTGCGAAGCAAAATTTGCTGTCATCTTCTGCACTAAGAAGTAACTTTGTCAAATTGAAGAGTTCAGAACTTAATAGCTTTGCTATCAAATGGACTCAATTATGGAAGTCAATTTAGTCCTGTCCTGTTAGCATCCACTAAAGCATAGGATTTGGGCAGAATCATTCAGCGAGGTAAAATCGCATCGGAGGCATTAAGTAGTGGTTGGCAGTGAGATGCACACAAAATCAAACGGCTACCTCATCAGGAAAGCAAACAGAACTTGTCGCGAAGTCAGTTAGCTTAGCATCATCATGATTGTAAGTCAACATGTGTCTTCCCAAATGCAGAGATAGCAAAAAGTGAGCGATTGGAAGGAGGAGGATGAGTGACTCTTGGGTGTGTATGCGTGCAGACGTCTGTCAAGTGGTAATGTTCTCGTCACAGCACTGCAATTTGACGGTTCTCAGTCGAATGGCTTCGCTCACGCCAGAAACAATCTCTAATTGCCACTACTTCCTGTGTAATTAACGACAAAACCGTGGGAAGATTGATAGTTTAGTGAGGACCAAACGAATGAATTTGCAGAATGTTTGGTGAACTATAAACTTAGTTTGTCTGAAAGAGAGTAACATGCGCGCAAGTATTTTGGCTTTGGCAGTAGGTTGCTTACAATGGCTGCGTCATGGATAAAAGGTAGCGACCGACAAAACGATGATCCTGTAGAGCATTTCACTGAACTGTCCTGAGTCCTGTCGGATGGCATGGTCATCAGTGTTGTCGCTGCTTCGAGTGAACCTCCTCCTTACTGACACTTCGGCTTAGGGATTTGAAACCGAAGGAAATGGCTGCATGACTCCCAGCAGCTATACTGTGGATGAGTGTGCTGGAAAAGAATTTGTAGCTTTCCACTTTACCACGGGAAACAACTTTGCCAGCTGTTTTGCATACCATTTAGGATAAAAGGTCCTACATTTGCTTAGTTGTGATCCGAAAATCTTCAGTCTCAAGCAAGTTGTATTAGATTCTCTCTGCCAACTCAGGAGTCACCATCTATTTCGAAGTATTTGCAGAATCATACAACGTCTTAATGAGCAAAAAATGAGAAGATTTGGTAAGTATTGTGTTGATGATTGAGAGCCAAGCATCAAAAACTCGATTCCTCTTACTCCACAAGTCCATAGTTGCATTTGCTGCCACGCATTCAGTGTCGGTTCAAACAGCTAGTGCCATGAGCGCAAGCTTTCGTGGAAGGGGCGGTAAAGACGAATAAATAGGGTGTGCCATCGGAACTTCGGGTACAGATTACAGCCTTGAATTGCAGTCGCGACTTATATCCGTCAGCAGAGGAGCGGTGACACGAAACCTGAACTGCTATTGAACTGACGAATCGACTGGAAACAGTTGGTAAGAACGGAAACGAGGCTTTCAATGTGGAACCCACAGAAATGATCAGGTGGGTACCGAACTTAAAGCAACAGGAATTGGACACGTTGACTCTGAGCCTTTGATGATCCCTTTTGTCGTGGGAATGAGGAGCGAGATATGCGTAAGCGACTGTGGACACAACACCTTGCTCACGTCTCCTTGATAACATTGCAAATTGCACAGTGTGTCGCTGAGCCAACACAACCTTGCATACAAACGCTGCTGACTTCGCTCATTACTACACTACATCATGACCAGCATATCGTCCACCTCCATTCACATTCTGCCACACATCCTGTTTTTCCAATTAAGCACAACAGAATGGAGTGCCACTGACGCATTGACTGTAAATTAAGAAGCAAATCCTCATTTCCACTCATCTTATTTGTCCCATACCTCCAAACGCCGCACAATCTCGTCCTCTCTCACTTTTGAGACGACAATGTGCTTTTCGTACGCACTCCCTGAGGCTGGTGAGTGTTGGGGTCAAATTTGGGCAAAAGTGAATGTGCTACGCATCCTACGACAAGTTAGACAACACAATGAATTGGTTCACTTATTGGACTACTGAATAACAGACTCCTTCTCAGCACATTCGTCCGCAGTGTTGATGCATGTGTGCGGTACGTAAGTCGACTTGTATCATGATGCTCTAAGGGCAGATAGTGAAGGATTTACACCCTCCAGAATGTTGTTTGTAAATGCATTTGATTAAACTACATCATCCGGGGGGTTAATACGTTGTCACATCGCCTTCCCTTTATGCATTGATGGCGTGACTGTCACAACTAAGGGATTCGGTGATCGGATGGAAGGTAAGAACTTTAGTTTGCCTCAGATGCATAAGTTCCCTTTTCAGAAATGGCCTTTTTGTAATCCTGAATGAAATTTTAATGAATATCACCTTTGTTTAAAAGTCATCATGCCCTGTCACACTTTCCTTGGGCAAAATGCTTGCATCGCTTTGCGCTACTAGTGGATAAAAGTAGTAGCGTCGTAGCTACCTTCATAGAAATGATGCTTGACTCCACTCTAATGCTACATTATCAGCGCAAAGACCGCGTACCAACACTGTGCAGGCTTGTACTGTGATAAAAATATCCCAGACTTTCCGGTTGAAGGAGAACTACAAAAATCGCAACGGCTACCTCATTCACTTTACACACCCTTCTATACAGCATTTGCAAATTCCACCGTCAAGTCATCGTGTCCTCCCTAAGTTTCGGTCAAAATTAACTCCAGATCTAGTTGGTACAGCAAGGCTACAGGTAAAATTGCATGCAATGAACACGTTAACTGTTTTCATAGCACCGTGCCGCAATGGTTCTCATCCGTGCTAGAGAAAGCACCAAAATTATGAATGAGTGTGTTACGTGTTCCTCCGACGTTAAGGTGCTTTACCATGTTGTATCAATTGTAATACGGTACATGACAGATTGCAAAACCCTTCTCGTGATGTCTTGAGGCCAACAGGGCTAAAAGCATTGGTTGATGAAAGTGATTTCTCCCATTTCACAAAATCACAGTTGGACTCGCTACCACGCATTTACTACCGGTACGAATAATAATTTGTGACGCAGGCACATTAAATGGTGCATCTTGTCAGTAAAGCAGTTACACTGCAGTTTGTTTCAAAAGAGGTGCAAGGATGAATAGGAGGTGTGCGATCGCAATGTCAGGAACTGATGGGCTCCTATTCAATACAAGTGCGTTTCATATACGTCAGCTGGAAGGCAGTACAAGAAACCTGTGTGCCGGCAAGCTGACAAATTAACTGCATTTGATGAGAAAAACACAAATGAGACTTTGAAGGTGGAACCGAGGAAATTACCAAGTGGATGCTGGCATTTTTACAACTGGATGTTGTGGGAAAAACAGCCAAATTGTTATGTATTGCTAAACGTAAAGATAGCGAAAGATCAGCGGTTGGAAGCAGGAGTGTGAGCAGTTTTTGTTTGCGTATGCGTAGAGAGGACTGTCACATGGAAAAGTTTTCCTCATGGCCATGAAATTTGATGGTGCCCGGTCTAGTGGCTTCGCCTACACAAGCAACAATCTCAAGTTCACAAACCTCTCTTTTCACTTAAATACAAAGTCACGAAGAAGATTGGTAATTTTTTGAGAACTTGAAGAATGAATTTGCAGAATGTTTGGTGAACTACTGTTCTAGATGGCTCAAAATGAGTAAAATGTGCGCAAGTAATGCGGATTTGGCACTGGGATGGGTACAACTCACAAATCTTAACAAAACCTCATTGATTGCATCATTCTCGTCCTTCTTTTCTCCCTCCTCACTTTCCCTTGACTTAGCAACCGGCTGTCGAAGTATTAATGTGAAGTCTCTGAGAACAGAGTTACGTGATCCAAATTAGTGAAGGAAAGGCAGTTGAAGGAGGTTCGCTCGAAGCAGCGACAAACCCCATCGCCGTGCCTCCTAATGCCCACTCAAGCTTCCGGGTGACAGGACCTCCGCGTAAGACTCAAGATGGTTGATTCAATTGGCAACACGTACCATTCCTCTTGACTTAGTGCAAAAACGATCATTTTAGTGAATCGCTTGAAGGCAATTAGTCGCCTAAAGAAATCGGAGATTTCGGCGACATGAGTAAAATTACAAGGACTACTATTAGTCCCTTCCATGAACGGCAGAAGAGGCCTCTTCATTTCATAGCGAAACATTGGCATTGTCTGCAGCTATTGCTTCTTTTAAGTGAACTATGAGGCGAAGCATTTAGCATTAGGTTTAGCATTGTACAAGCCGTCCTTTTAAGGTAGCATTTTTGCCGCATTCCGTTGAAAGATGATTATGCTCATGACTATGTGCCACTCGTAGTGAGGCAAAACCCGCACTCATCTCGTAACTTCTGTTGAGGTGTGCTCGAACCGAGGCTATAAAATGGAACCAAACACAGCAACCGTCAGCCAGATGGGACGAAAGTGTGAAGTGAAGAATCTGTTTCCGATGTTGATGAGTATGTTCGAATGGTGTAATGTTATTTTACTGAATGTTTTGAGACATCGGACAAATGATTTCGAGCACCCAACTCAAGTGGGAGTGGACATTGGCTTCCTGAGCCAGAATTAATATGCCAGATGGTCTCCAATCTGATACGCTTGATTCGAAATACCGGATGTGTGCCAGAGTGTCAACGAAGATGGATGATACTCCGGTCATGATTCAGTGCGTTATTATTGGGACAAGTCAACATCGTTTGCATGTAATGCTTTTATCGTTTGGCGACATGCATTGGAACTTGTGCTGATCTTATATCCACAACCGATCATGCCGATTCAGGTCGTCTAATAATACGACAAAGTAGCTCGTAAAGAATACACATTTGCTATGTCCTATTTGCTGTTGTCATAATCCCAGCATTCAACTCGTCATTTTTCTGACTTTTACATTCAGAGCCTCATTTTCGTTTCGTGCAGCGTAGTCTAGTCGTTTCGTTAGCTCCTTTGCAGTGCATGCCTAATGTCACTGCGTTTAATCTGACGTACATCAAACGCTACTGAAAGCAAAAGGATTCTATCAGTTTCTGACGTTACGGTCGCACATCTTTCATTCAACCTAATCGCCTTCTCCTGTAAAAACCGTGATGGAATTGATTAAATCTCAGTGGACCTGATGATATATTCTCATGTTACAAGCTATTCACACTGGCAGTGAATGCGCGGCAGCAGATCAAACTGTGGAGTTGTGGAATGGGAGGCATCGAGTTCCTGGTGCGTGGTCATCAACCCACATCTCCAGCCCTGTCCGCCTCTAGGACAGCATGTCTTTTGGAATGGGAACGCCTGCTCGTCTCACTTCCATCACAGGTGTCAACAATAGCGAAGGTCAGCGAGAAGTTTGTAGGAGCTTAATATCATCTCTTTAACATTGACGCAAACACGTCGAATGCAAATTAAAAGGAACCCGTTCCCCTAAATGGAAATTCGTTGCTTCGTGAGGGCACAGGCCTAGGTCGGTATGATCCCATAAGACGGGTGGAAGGAACCAAAGAGATGGGGATTCAGGCCGTTCACCCCAAATGTTGCTCAAGAAGAGTGCCATAGATGCACAACGCCTTTAAAGCAGACATCTGAGCCTAGATACACCACTCGTATTACGCCGTCGACGCAGACGGCATAGCTTTCCTTCCTCCTCCCTCTTCATCTCTTTGCCCATCTGTAGCACCTTACTTTTGACTCCTTCTTTGCAGCCCTAATGACCGATGCCACGCAAATCATAGCAGCCTTATCTCATCAAAATGCTCAGCATCACCTCCACTATACCTATTTACTTGCAACCTTTTCCCCACCTTTGCATGCAAAGTTTGCGTCGCCAATGGCGTAGGCGTCAGTCAACTACAGCTACCACACTTGGATGCAGTAGTAGCCTGTACCATTATTCAGCTGTGCGCCGGTAGCACCTTTGCATCAGCTGGTTACCACTTTCCTCCAATTGGTGCAAACTTTCTTTGTATCTTACTTCCCACTTTCATTGCAACTTAATAGGTCGTGTCTGCTTGAATTAAGACAGTAAAGTAGGGAAAGAGCTTTCTGCTGTTAGCGCAAGTGAGATCGACCCGTTCATTACCTAAATCCTTCAGTCTCACTTTCATAAGCAAACATTATTTGAGTTTGGATCACATTAATTCACATTTACCTGTCTTCTAACATTTAATTAGATTAAGCTATGCAGATTTTGTTGTAATGATTACATGTCATTGATGGGCAGCTTTACTTGTGTGTGGACGTCAATCAACAGATTTACCAAAGCATGCCTTTTATTGGCATCAGGGATAGCGTAAAAGCATTCCATTGCCATTCAAGGGAAGAACGATGGCTTTGTTCAAGCATTCATTTCTTTTTATTTGTGCACGTTTATCTTAATTTTAGAATGCAAGCACATTTTTCTCTAAAATTATTATTTTGATCTGTATCATACAATGATACAATGCTTAAGATAAGTGCGAAGCCCCATATTAATGGTCCTCACCGAGTCCATGCAGACCCTCACATCTCGTTGCAGTTATCAAGACTACCCAGTAGCATTGGTAAATGAACAGAGGCAGCAAGGAGCTAGCTAGCTAGCTGGCTAGCCTTGAAGCTTTTGTCAGGGTGCCAAGGACGTAAATGTGGCGCATGACAGCCGTTGCAACGGAATCATCTTTGTCATCGGATCATATGCTTCACCATATATAGCGACTAGTTTAACATCAGCTTCTCACGTATACCAAAGAGTCCTTTACACGCAGTTACGTCACTTCGTAAGAAGTGCTCCAGTAAGGTCCATTTGAACGCAGCTTACTTCGTCATTTGATTACTGATGACAGATGAGTTTACTGATAACAGCTCACCCTCCTCCACAAGCACTGAGTAGTCACACTTAGTGATCACGCATGGCCGTAATGATGTAGCTGCCCTTTTTAACTCACATCCCCATCTCTCCATTCTTCTATGCATAAACTCACCACAACTTAAGTGAATAGCACAGAATAACATTCGAAGACATTAATAAAACAGAATGGCTTTTTCTACCTGACAATATGCACATTTTGTGGCCTGTGTGCCGCAGCCTAGCTGATTGGAAAACATTTAGGAACCAACTGGTATCAAAATGAAAATTGTTGCTGTAAGCGCTATCTGGGCGTAGATGAATACCCAAAGTCTTTCCCTTCAATCTCTTATCAAACTAGTGCATTATGAACATGCGGTTTCGTGCTAGCAAGATGAAGAGGCAGAGACGCAGTGAAAGACTCCACATCCTTGCATGATTGTAAGATCGTGGCTAGTGAGGTTATCGACTAGTTGTTAAATCCAGCTCCCCACATCGCAAGTCGTCCTGTCTCATTTCACACTGTTGGCAATGCTCAAGCCTTCCTGGCGTCTTGAACAGCCCTAATTACAAGGTGCTTAAGCTTGTATTACTAAGGAAAGCATTGCGAAGTCGGAAAGACAGAGGTGGCACGGAAGCGTACCACTGAACAGTTGCAATAAAGAGTGGCTTATCAATAATAAGTGATTTGACACTTTAGTTTGCAGGAAAATTTTGCATTCAAAGCACATTGTGGCACAATAACACAAAACGGGCCTCTCATGTGGGTCGAATGCGTGCATAAAATGCTAAAAGTAGCAGCAAATTAAACACGAGTTCGACCCAGATGCTTGGAAGAGCAGCCTGTATACCACCTAAAGGAACGAGCATCCCGGCACTACGCAAGATGGTGTTGAACAATGCAGGAAGGGTCTCTTCATCTAATCTCTACCAGAGTTGAACATTAAGAATGTTGCCCCATAAATTGCTACATTAACTTCACGAAGGCGTTTAATGTGATAAAACGGATCGCAAGTGACGCCGATGTGACTGCGTCTAAAATCAGTGTGGCAGCAGGAAGAGCAGTATCTTGCTTCCTCAAAAATTCATCTTAAGGCAATCAACGAGTCATGATGCCTCATTTGAAATTGACCAACACAAATTCGAGTCTCGGACGTGATTACATGAGGTTATCTCTTCGGGGGTGTGTGTCACCGATCTCATGCAGTCGCCGGCGTAACCTGTCATTTGTTTGGTACTGACACCATCACAGATGGTCAGAATTAATTAATCAAATGCATGATTCCACTAAGAATCTGAGCATGTTTGAATTGAGTTAATTAGGTAAGAATATTTGCCCTCCTCATCATCCTGACCACAATTTCTACTAGAGCCAGCTAAAATGTCACTTGTGGTCAGCACATCCCAAATCCATGCGGTGTGACCTACCACACAGAACCAAGCACCAAAGAATGACAACTTCATCAGAATTCTCTTCCTTCTAGAGATGTTCCAGCTTAAAGAGCTGCTCCCAGAATCTAACAGTGCGTGCCAGATAAGTAAAAGGGAGCAGCAATGCAGCATGCATTTAAGAAATAGGGCTGCGAGCAGACCAAAGGTTAGTGATAGTAAGGACAATTGATACGCTGAGTTGTAAAGCAAAGAAGTTAAACTGTCGAAAAATGAGGGAGCTCTCCATGAGCGAATGGAGATCCGCTAAAAGCATTAGTGATTTTAAGTAGCTACGTGACACTAAAGTGCATATTTATTCGATTTAATTTTTGACAGTCCTCAAGTCGTAGGCATCACATCAATCTTGGCATTCAGCTGTTGACAAAGACAATGTTGACAACACTAGTTTCTCAACAAATCACAGCTAACCGCAATGTGGAACCTAAGCTGATATTACGTTGCTCTTGCAATGTTTTCACTTAAAACAGCCAACCAGCACATTTGAGACTCTCGGTCAACCAGATAACTCTAAGTTGCAAAGGGCTCATATAGTAGCACGCTGTAAAATGGTAGTGATTTGAAAGCTAGTAGTAACTCAGACATCTGACCTCACAATATCATGCCATCATTTACATGAATAAGAGGTTCATCATTCAGCCTCTGACAAACTGGTTCCTCTCAATTACAGAGTAGCCTCATCGAAGACATAATGAAGGGCATGTCATGTATTTAGCAATCTTGCCTCTGCAGTCTTCAGATTGGGCGCAGCTGTAGCAAACTGCTCTCATTGTAGGTGGTGTGCAGCGTATGTAGATCTCTTCATTTATCTGACCTTGCTAATCACCGTGGCGGGTGACAGTCTTGGTGCACGCATGAAGAGTGGAGGTGGGTGGAGGTAACCACTCATGCACTTTCCGATTTTATTGGCGCATGCACCACTTGAATCGCACATACTCGCAAGCATTGTGTAAAGTTTTTTAGAAATTATCTCAACTTTGGTTTTGGTTGGATTTACCACTTCTCTCTGCATCAAATGCACTTACTCCATCCGCATGAGCACAGCCTTCTGTGCCATCAAGGCACAAAATATATTTGTTGAAATTCCAGCAGTTGAGCACACCTTCTGAATCCCAGACCTCCTACATGCAACAAAATTATGCAAAAGACACTTTTGCACTTGCACCGGGTTTCCGCTTCAATAGAGGTGAGTGTTTAGTGGACAAACATTTTCGGGATTTCAAAATTTGTGAATCAATCAGTGCTAGTCTACGTTAGTTTAATTTTTTACTTGTTATGAGGAGTTTTAGTGTCGATGCTGATAATGGCAGGTTGTGTTAAAGTCGACACTTGAAGATTATTTCGCAGATAAAGGCATTGTTGTTTCACGGCCAAATCTACATTAGCTTAAATACACCATTAGACGTGCGTGGACAATGATAACTGCAAATACGCAAGGACTGCCAAGGGAATGGCCTTCTGTCTTATCAAGTTAATGGATCGTAGCGGTGAATTAGGCAGTGGTATTGATGCCATAGTTGCTGCAATGCACTACTCTACGCACAGGATTATGAGTTTCCATGTTATTGGATTGCAGCCCCTATAGTCGGATAAAGGGGTGTCAGATAGGCGTTGCTGATGTGCAAATGTCAGACCAGGCGATACTGCGGGAACCAATGAGCTGTCATCACAGTGAGGTCACTCGGACACCCCCTCGAAGGCGCAATGTATTTAAGCCTCGGCGCATCTACCACGCCATCAATCTACGCTAGCGTCTCGCGCCAATGGTAGGTCCTAAAGGCCAACTTTTGTACTGCAATAAGCAAATCTCATGCTTCTCGGTTGAAGGAGAACTACGAAAATCGTAACAGCTATCTCATTCTTTTTACAACTTCTTCTCCACAGCATTTGCAAATTCCACAGTCAAGTCATCGTGTCCTCCCTAAGTTTCAATCAAAATTAACTTATGATCTAGTTGGTAAAGCAAGGCTACAGGTGAAATCGCATGCAAAGAACATGCCAACTGCCTTCACAGCACCGTGTCACCATGTTCCTCATCCGTTCCACAAACATGCACCAGAATTGTGAATGAGTGTGTTAAAGAGGAATAAGTCATTACGTGTTCCTCCGACGTTAAAGTGCTTTACCGTGTTGCATCAATTGTAATACACGACATGACCGATTGCGAAAACCCTTCGGGGAAGACTGTAGATAGTTCTCAACTTTCTACCCCTTTCGATTTCTAAACCCCACCACAAACGTTTCTCCCACACATCACTTTAATGCGTGCACCATTCTCGTGCTGTCTTGAGGCCAACAGGGCTGAAAGCGTTGGTTGATGAAAGTGAATTCTCCCATTTCACAAGGCCACAGTTGGACTTGCTACCACGCATTTACTACCGGTGTGAATAACCCGTGACGTAAGCATATAAAATGGAATTCACACAATCCTTTTGCTCAATTGAGGTATTGTGTACCTCACCCTAAAGGTGACGTAAAATTATGCCCCTTAATTCGATGACACACTATCGGGAAGCCGATGAATACAAACCATGAACCCAATTCCTCCCATTCCACAAATCCACAGTTGAGCCTCCTGATGCAGTCGTATGATCGAGATCAAGGATCTATGCACTGAATTCACCATCTCGTTGTTTGTTTACTTTATCAGAAGTTTCTTACTGCCATTCCGCACAAGGTCTCCATTTCTGTCATTGCTTCAGACGAAATTATTACACCTTGCCATTGTTTTACACATTGATGGCAGACTTTGTCACTAATTTCGAGTTCATGCAGTTACACGTTATTTTAACATTTTGCGTACATTTTTCTGGGGTACGTGTTAGTGGTTAGATAGATCGCGCTATCTTCAAGCTGACCGTAGCCCAATGTCTTCTTTGCCCGACATGCTTTGACATTCCACAAGGCTGTTGGGAGGCAACGTTGCCGCTTGGAAGCAAGGAGCTAACGTCTACTGCCTTTGATTCTTTTGTGCTCAAAGAAAAACCCCAAGCACATTCTAACTAACAAAAACCCACCTTTAACTGACGTTCTGGTTATCTCGCAGTCTCCAACAACAAGACTCTGAGTTGATAATAGCCCTAAGTTGAATTGAAGTACGCTTCATCCAAAAATAGATGCAAAACATATAAGCCTGGTGCGTGTTCTTAGATCACTGGTCTTGCTGAACACTAAGTCATCTTACCAGAGCAGAACCTGCTAACCATACTTGACTTCTGCAATAATTTGATCATGAAAGATGAATTCTTTATATCTAACTTTCAATACTTAGCACGAAACTGTTTAAATTATTGCTGGAAGGGCTGAATTGCCTAATCAAATCCTGAGAACGAGATGACCCACCTGTTTGGTCGACGTCCTCCCTGACAAACTACATGCGCGCTGCTCTCACACAGGTCACCCGGTTGCAGTTTCTCCAACAACGAACGGTAGTAGTCAACGGTGTATGGAGAGGTGGAGTTGAGTGAGATCGGTTTAATCGGAGGAAAGAGATCTGTCATCTGCTCTACCGCCTCCATGAGAGACTTGTACAACACTTCACGAGCCAACTTCGCATGGCGGTTCCGGTTGTCGGCATCAATCAGGCAAATCAGACCCGTCGATGTGTAGGAGTGCCACAGTGGCTAGTTCTTGGAAGTAAAGACAGGCAGCTTTAATTACGTTAGGGCTTGCAAAAAGGCAGGTGACATACTTGTAATCCTCAGTTGTCTTTTACGGCATTTCCGTGCTAATTCTGGGTTCAGACTTTGATATGAATTCATCATTGGGATTCAACCAACCGTAGAACGTATCATTGCTATCATTATACGTAAGGCGACTACTCACAGCAGGGAATATTGAGTTCAGCTGGGCTTTGAGATGGCTGTATTTCTACGCATGTAAAAGTGTATATGACCTACTAAATCCAAGAGTGATGACACTTGAGGCAATAACTTTGCCACATTTTGTCTGCGATCCTACTGAATCGGGATGCATCAAAGGACTCAACCCGATGGCGGCCATAATAGCAAGTGCGGTATCGCAACAGCCAAAAACGTTGCTACCGAATGCGGTTATTTGAGGTGCTACTCCTTTAAATTGCACGCTTCATGAGACAAATCAAGCGAAAGTATCAGGACAACCTCGAAGATTTTCAAATTCACCAGTTCTACCCCCAGCATGAAATCGCATTTACTCATTATTCCATCAGTAGGTTATAATTCAAAGTGATTGAGATTCGGTGCTCCGTTTTAAAATCTTTAATGGCGAAAGACATGTATGATGGTATACGAGTTCCCACTTGACATTTTAGACATTCTCAGGGAGTCGTGATTGCATTTGGCGTAGCTGCATAATTTGAAGATGCATTTCGTGCAGCCCCTTTTCAACTCGCAAAAACATGCAATATTGTCAGGACTAACACTCTTGCCCACACTCTTCCTCCATTCTCTTTCTCAATTTTAAAGGCCAGTTATTAATGGTCGAGAAGGAGCACGTCATTAGATAATCTTCTTATTGGCCCCTTTTCGAAACAATGAAATCGTTTAAATTTCATGTTCTAACTCGACGTGGTGGTGGTGGTGGTGGTGGTTTGCCACCCACTCCGTCGAAACTGCGTATGCAAATGACCGCAAATCGGCATTATAACTTGTCTCGATTATGCGACCGAATAATGAAATTCACCCATAAAGTGGGTTTGGATGTACCACTTCCGGTAAACAGACGATTGGTTGCAGCAAAGTGTGCAAAGAAAGATGTTCATTCATCTTGCTTCATCTGTCAACGTTAAGATATCTGTCCAAATACACATAAAATCTGTGCGCAGCATAAAATAAAGTCATCTCAGCATATAAATCCACCAACATTCGTAGCTCATGCTTCTGTCTAGTAATGTTATTATCATAAATGGCGGCTAAAGTTCATAAGTATTAAGCAAACTCTCGTAATTTTGTACCCGTGAACCGCATTTAAAGTAGTGATTTCGGTGTGAGAAAAATAGGTGGAAGTTAAAGAAGTGGCGATGGGTGGGAGGACTGAATTGGAGATTTGATTTTGGATAGCCAGCCATATTCTGTCATTGCGCATAGGTGTGCCAGCGTCTTCAGCTTGCACCCATTTTCCCTTCATGTCCAGTGCTTTTGACCTGCAGCGTCAACTTCTATAAAAGCACGAAAAGAGGAGACAGAGAACCTCAGCTGCTGGAACATCGAAACGGTATCAACTTTGTGCACCTTCCTTAACATCGAGGATGCGGTTTTAATGCACTCAACTTCTGGTGTGACATTAGATGCCGGGGTGAAGTCAGATGGATGGAGGCTCTGGCGTCTGATTTACAAGCGACTCCAAGTACGCAACCCACCATCAATATGAGGCTCCAAAACACTCGCCTTTTTTCCTTCAGGCATTACTCGTCGACGTTTAAAGCATTTTACTGTGTATCGTCAGAGTAGGTAAAATGCTTGAAGCCTTTTCTTCTCTGATAAGGTCACACGGATTGGAGGAAGGTGATCTACATTGAGTGATTTGCATACAGCAGAATTGCATCCTATTTACCTTTTATTCTAAAAAACTATAAAATGTCTATTTTTGGAGATAAATAATGCGCTTGTTGTGTTTAAAATGAAACGGATTCCTTTTGTTTCTTTATATAGACCGTTTTACACCCTTTGTTGAGATTCTGCACAAATTTTGTGGCGTTTTTCCGTGGGTAATCAGAGACACTCATCGATTTGCTGCCTTCTTTGTTAAAGGCATCCACTTTAACTGCACGAAACGCCTAAGCAGTCACGCTCTGTCCATGATTGTCTAGGTTCGAGAAAGTGAGGTTGTTTTAAAAGTAGCTCCTTCGCTGCGCATATCTACTGCTTGGAATTGTCGGCAGACTACTCATTTCATAAAATAAGTTAATTATTATTGTTTACACCTCCCTAGTAATTTGGCTATTTCACACTATTATATTTCGCCTATTTGAACCCCATGTAACCGGAAATGGTATTCTTTCTTGAAAACATAGGCTCAAAACAGCTCAAGTCGCAAAATTACCGAACTTCCCTTTGAATTGGCGTTACAAATTTGCCAATATCTCAACGGTTGTGATCTGGTCAATTGTTGCATGGCTATTCCAAGATGGAATGGAGTACCTTCAATGCCGAAGTAGTCCACTGTCCTACATCAGCAGATTAACATGTGCACCTGGCTTGACAAATGTCTTCTCCAAAAGCTTTCTCCTCAATCCGCGCCAAGTTCTCATCAAAACGCACTACAAGCTATTATGTATTACAATGCCCAGCTTGAATCCCTCCAACGCAATTTAACAGAGCTGCAGCAGATGCGAGACCAAAGACCTGTACACCTTTGGCTGTTTAGAGACCCACACCTGGCTTGGCCGTCGCCACGTGAATTCACAATTTGCCTACATCCTCCAGAGCTATTCCTTCTCAGCCGTCATTCATCTCATAATTTTTTAAAGAGCTCAAATGGTGTTGCAAACGGCAGGCTTATCTTTGTAACAACTTGTGTCAAAGGCAGCACGCATTCTGTGGACCGATGCATTTCTCCCTTCGAGTATATGGATGTGCCTGACTACTGCGACTGCCTAATATATGCAGTGGATCTCTCGCACTTCTCCAATCATGATCTTACTATCACCCTAAAATCCTTCCAACCTCATCAGACGCTACTTATCGTAGTTTTTGTCAATGGGCTCGTGGGTAAGTCAACTGAGATGAGTTGTCTCGTGAAATTCCTCCAGAACCTTGCACAACACAACAGCCATCTCCTCGCTACCATGCAAACCAAATGGCGACTATGCTGTATCAAGAACTTTAATCCAACCTATACCGACTGGAGCAATCTGTTGAATTGGGGTCTCTACGACGTGCTCTCTCAAAGAATTGAGAATACTCAAGTTGATGATTCTGCACACCCCATGTAATTGGATCCTCTATGCATGCAACACTGATGATGTGCTTTTATACCCTCGTTTTTGATGCTTTTGGTTGGGTGATTTGATAAGGATGACTTTGGAAGCTCATGCAAATCCAGTCTAAAAACGGCTCTATCAACGTTGTGGCAAGATGTCTGCAGGAACTGCTTTAGCATTGCAAATTGCCCATTCCCTGAGTTCTGGGAATTTTGATCGTTGTGCTCGAGTGCTTTTGCAATTAGCATTAAGGAAATGCAAATAACTGTATTGAATGACTAAAAACATCATGTGTCCAGTGTTGGCAGCTCGTGCGATTGCCTGCCGCTTAACGAGTAAGACGGATCAGTTTGGTAAGAAACAGCAGATTACGCCACATGAATTAGGTTGAAGATGAATGCCACTAGAAATCACCCTGACTGAGATTGCGTTGTATTCATGTTCTCAGTGGTGGCGTGATTAATTGAATTTGCTGCGGATGTACTTTGCGATTGTTTAGTAAGTGTAGCAGTGGCATTGATGATGGGACCTTTTGTCACCAAACTGACATCCAAAAGGTCGTTTCCTACCCATACGAAACCGGAGAGTAAAACTCGGAGATTAATTGCATGACTATGGTGCAATAGAAGTCACTGACTATGGTGAATGAAATTAACAAGCCTCAGTCATGCTTAGACATCACATTGTAGCGACAGGAGGTTCACAACCATATTTTCTGCTGTAGATCTGTACTCAAATTCAAAGGAGATGAATGTTTTATCTCGGACGCTAAATGATGCCCATGAACTAATACTTAGACACCAAAACGAGCTCATAGAACACGTCAAAAAATGGGTTTGAGTCTACCTGTCATGAGTTAACTGGAAGCGAAGCCGTAGTACACATCCCAGCGGTAGTCTTCATGTTTATTCTCTCACATATGTCCAAACAACTTGAGAATATCTGCACCTTAATAATAAGATTAAAAGTGAGCAAGTGTGCGGCAAGCTCCATCATGTTCCTCGAAGCTAAGTGCCTCGTGTGATTGCATTTACCTAGCGCGTTAAACGATCAGGTCATCCCAAAATCGCAAGCCTTCACCGACTGAGTTAATCGCTGTTGAATGACTTGGAACAAACGAAATTGTGGAGAAGTTCAGTACTCAAAGTCCTAACTGCAAAGCTTTTGGTGGTGCGATGGACATTAATGACCCTACATTCAGCAAGATCCTTCTCTTTTGTCCCACAACTGATCTCCCAACTTATCATATCATGTCCCACAATGTATCCATGCATCAGATCCCGAAGATCTCGCTGTCCAAATGTGTTTATTAGAGGACACGAATATGCCCAGAAGGCTACTGCGGGAGCATAGTTTAACCACACAAAGCACTTCGCCCATCCTCAACCTACGGCCACGTTGCTTGTTTTTCCACTTTGTCCAGCCTGTGGCAAAGTGGGAGGGGATCAACTTCACCCTTTCATGAAACTCTGAAACCACTGAAATACGGAAGTTACTTGACACTGTGACAGCAGTTGATTGCTGAGTATGCTACTTCAGAAGAGCGATAACTTGTTGCGTTTATTGAATGACCGATTCCATGAGGAGTAAGTTTTGCTGTGTGGATGTATTTGCAGCACAATGACTACAGTCTGGTCAAGGAATGAGTTCAATTCTGATGAAATGGTAAGAGTTGCGGTACCAACCAAGACGACGACAAATGCGTGTTGGCCGCAGGTTGTCTGGCCAGCTAGGAAGTGACCATGTGTGCCCAAAGTTGCGAGTCACTGCGAGCTGCCGAGTCCGCTAGTCGCAGTCACTGTGTTACAGTTTATGTGGGTCTGTTTGGTACCGGCATGCCATCAGGCATAATCGCTCTCAACCTTGAGGTTAATCAGCACATTATAGTAAGCGCTGTTGAGTGTTCGACTGTCGTGTATGACAGCATCGAAAGAATCCGAACGAGACAGACTTTGCTTAACTGACTTAATGATGCTCTTAAGACCACCATACAGTTCCTCATAGCATGTGCTACAAATCTTACCAAAGGTCTTTGTCATTTTTGATTACTATTATTACTATTATTGCCCAGACACCGTCCGTGGATCGCGGGAGAGATTTAATGCACTCGATGCATTCAGTTTATGGTTCTGTACCCAGTTGCGGACTGTACGAAGCGTCGCGTCATTTGCAAAATATTCTGCCTCCTAGCTTCTATTCTCCAACTTCTATGAAAAAGGCTGGATCAATTTGTCAAGTGTCTCAAACTAAAACTATCCATTTGATCATGCTGTCTTTTCAAATGTCGCAAAATGGACAAAAGATGAAAAACCCAAACCAAATATCTTGGGCATACAGAGGCGTCCCCAAACGTTACATTGATGTGTCGCCAAATTCCCTGTGCGGCAGATCGGCGATTAAAGTGAAGTTAATTAGCTGCTGCAGTCCTCACTTCGATCGGCAAAAGTCTTTCTATTGAATGCACGGACACAAGCATTGTCGAAGACTAAATTATGGGACGAACTGTCCAGCATTGTGCTTATCGTTCGATGAGACGCCTTTTCGGAGGTTCCTTAGTGCCGTATCTATCGCAAAGCGAGGAGTGCTACCTCGATGGTGTTGTGATGAAATGCCAAGAAATGACGTCCGCAAAGTGATGCAGACGCTCTGCCTAACAGCCTGGTTGCAGCAAAAGCAGAAGATGGCGTAGTGAGTGTTGCATTCGAAAGCAAACCCATTAACCACCGTTGAAATCAGATGGGTACTATTGACTCGGGTGTACGAGAGATCCCTTTTGTCTTTCTGCCGAACCCATAGCTGTAGCCTAGGACTCGTCCAGCAAGACGAAACAAAATTTTCCCTAGAGAATAAAGTTGTAGAATATTACTAGGATGATGATCTTTCAAGTATCTGTCTACATCGGAGGCTTCAGTTCAAACGGTTATTGAATGGCGATACTAGTGACGAAGCGAAGTAAATTAGTGCAGGATGCTAGGCATTGCACGATGCTTGCCAATACCTGTGGCACTATAAGGACCCATTCGAGAAGCCTTACCTCACAGTGACCGTGTCACTTTAGTCTCTTTCCACAAGGTTGGCAGAAAAAGGGCATTTGTTTGCATCGTGGGTCATGCAGCACTCCTCCATGTGTCGTCTACGTTGATTGGCATTTTTAACAAAACATGCTGCCATTCAATAGCACTTAGTGTCATTCTATTAGTGATTGGTTTTGCCTATGCAGCGAAACTTGTGACCAAACAAATGTGAATGAGAATGTACTGACGCGTTTACTACCCTTTTTGAGCCATCTAAGGCATTGGTTCATTAAACGTTTGAGAAAATCATTCATTCAGGTTATGATGGATGATGAATCTGCCCCATTGTTTTGCCAATTTGGGAGTGCTACTTGCGTTAGAGAAGCCATTGGACTGACAACCATCAAATTCTAGTGCCATGGTATGCAGCTACCCAAGTGACAGTCCATTTTCCGCATATGGTGCACACAGGAACCTATTTCAATTCTATGATTAAGCTGAGACTGGGTGAAATGGATGTGCGACCAGTTGCATTTCCCATGGTGATAGAGTGGCCGTTTGATAATTCGATGATATGTGTTTATAACAACGCCGAAGGTGTTGGGTAGAGTTGGAGGCAGAGCAGTCAATTGATGGCAGAGCTGGCTTCATTGCATAAACACATATTGTCTGTGGAGCGATACATTCATTTCCTTGTGATTTAGATGGAAGTGTATCCGAACCATGACTATAAAGTGGACCTGAGCGCATAAAGCAAGCAGGAGGCGAGAACAGGTTAGTGAGGTGGAGAGGCTCGTTTGGATGAGGATGAATAAGTTGGCTGACTGCTTCGAGGCATGAGACGAAAATTGTGAGTGCCTAAGTCCAGTAAAAATAGAGATTCTGATGTGCTTAATTCGACTGCGAAGGCGTAGGCGAAGCCACTAGACTAAGAACCATCGAATACCAATGCCACGAAGAGAGCCTTCCAAGTGACAGTCCTCTCAACGCATCCACACACTAAAGCCACTCACCATCCTCCTTCCGATCTCCTATCTTTGCCCCTCTTTACATTAATCAAGACATATTTTGTTTTACAGTCATGATGATACCAAGTAAATTGACTGCGCGACAGAACTTGATCCCTTGCCTGATGAAGCAGTTGATATTGTACGCATTCCGCTGCATTTTGTTATTAATTACTTCCAAATCAATTTTACACATTTTAGCAAGCTTATTTAACTCTTATGATTTAGCGGATGCTGGCAGGACAGAGTACAATAAGCCTCTTTTATTACATCCATTTGACATCAAAACTATCTTTCTCTATACATTTTTAATCAACTAACTTATCTCCTTACTGGCAGATCATGACATTAAATCTTGCATCATAACTTAGAAAAGTAGCATGATATAGAAGCTTCCCATGGCACTTTAATTCCAACACTTAGCTTCTTCTGACAGGACTTCGTTCTATCAGCAGACGTCTTTCCCAAGTGCATTTGGCTTAGGTTGGAGCAAAAGCTACGAATGCGTGGATGTAGACGAATCAGAGTTGTCACCAATGTGAATGGGTGAGGGTGTGTAGGCAGCCAAGTAGACCATGCAATGCAGATTGCAGATGCAAGTTTGGAATAGCTTCCTTCTTACCATGCGAAGGCCTATTTTTCTATCATTTTATCTCATTTCAGTGCAAAGGTGTGTGAAGCAAAGCAATTCAAGCACTACCGGAGATCGCAGCCCATTTTTTGGAGGAAAGCGAATTCAATCAAAACTGCTTTCTACTTTAGCATGCCAATGTTGAAGACTTCGTTGTCGAACCCTCACAAACTTCTTGCTGACTTCTGGCATTGTGTACACTCACTCTGGAAGTGACGTAAGAAGACGTCCAAGTTCTCCATGCCGTGCCGTCTTGAGGCCATCAGGGCTGATAGCGTTGGCTGATGAAAGTGATTTCTCCCATTTCACAAAATCACAGTTGGACTCGCTACCACGCATTTACTACCGGTACGAATAATAATTTGTGACGCAGGCACATAAAATGGTACATCTTGTCAGTAAAACAGTTACACTGCAGTTTGTTTCAAAAGAGGTGCAAGGATGAATAGGAGGTGTGCGATCGCAATGTCAGGAACTGATGGGCTCCTATTCAATACAAGTGCGTTTCATATACGTCAGCTGGAAGGCAGTACAAGAAACCTGTGTGCCGGCAAGCTGACAAATTAACTGCATTTGATGAGAAAAACACAAATGAGACTTTGAAGGTGGAACCGAGGAAATTACCAAGTGGATGCTGGCATTTTTACAACTGGATATTGTGGGAAAAACAGCCAAATTGGTGTGACTTACTGTGCATATAATACCTTGGTCATGTTCCCTAGACAGCAGTGTAAATCACAGATCATGACGTCAAACAAACAGAGTCCTGTATATAAGCTTCTTCGACTTCTCTAGATGACGAACTGCATCGTGCTCAAAGCAGCACCCACCTCTATTGACACTCTGACTCGCCTCTTGCCTCTGGAATCCAGCTAATCAGAATACAGTACTAGTGACACACTACTTGTGACCCAAACAACTTATCCCCATCTTTCTCTGACTTAGGAGCTCACAAAGATTCTGCGATGCCTCAAGACACTGAGCAAATTGCATTGGAACGTGCAACCGTTCTCACCTAAATCAAATGCAGTCTATGGGTTCCACCATTCCGTCCTCTCTCACTGCTTGCCGCTGTGCTTGGGCCCACTTTATAGTCGCGGTTCGAGTACACGCCAACAGAAGTCACAAGAGGAGTGAAAACATCGCTTCAGCGATGATGTGGGTTCATACAATGAAGTCAGATCTACAGACACCTGATTCTCTTCACTCAAATTCCATTCGGCCCCTTTTGGTTTTGTCCACCCATTCCGCCGTCTATTGCTGCTTTTGTGTTTGTTTGTCCATGCCATCAAATGCACAACCTAGTGATTTTATCATTGGGTCTCTACGATGGACACAAATCCCAAATCTCAACAAGACCTCATTATTTGCATAAGTCTACTTTCACTGACCTGGTTGCGCTCATGATTGTATGCCATTCGTAATGAGGAACAATCGTCTGCAGGGTAGAACAGTCGCACTTTTAACTGCGTTAATCGTGGCAGAAGCAGGCGGTGGTGTAGTACGTGCAGCATTTCTATTGAAAGTCAAATTATGCGAAAAGGCTGAAGGGTGTGCAGAACTCGCCATCTACCCTCACAGCACCATGTTGCATGTCCTCAACCCGTGTCACAGACATGCATCACAACTGTGAATGGGTGTGTTGAAGCGGAGAGTGTTATTTAGTACGCCACCAAAGTGAGCGGCTTCACCGTGTTGTTCCACTCGTCGTGGAATACAGGGTACTTGCAATTTTGCCCAAGCCTTACCTTGACACTCATCTGTCTCAAAGAAATCGTAGTAGCTTCACAGTGTCGTCTCAGAAGTTACTGTTCCTCCTAATGCTTTTACACGCTTTCATTACAAATGCATAACAGTAAAAAACACGTTTTACAAGTATGCAACGTCTAAGTAAGCATGAGGCATTGAAGTACTTACCCACGTGTAATAAACACTCTGAGATGCGAGATGGTAGGAGCTGTTGCTCCTAAGTGGACTTACAAACCGTAGCACTGATGTGAGAAGAAATGATAGGAAAATAGGCTTTTGCATGGTAAGAAGACAGCTAGTTAAACCGACTTGTTGTCTTTCCACAATTGCAACTATCAGCTGCGTTGCATGGACAACTCGGCTGCCAACACACCCCAACCTACTTGCATTGGCGGCAATTCTGATGTATCTGCATCTACGCATCATCATCTTCTACACCCACTAAAGTCCAATGTACTTGGAGGAGGTATCTGGAGGTAGAACAAAGTCCTGTGACAAGAAGCTCAAAGTTGTAGATAAAATGCTACAGGGAGCATCTGTGCCAAACCAAGTTGCTCATTTAGGAAGCAAACTATGGTGTCATGTTCTGCCAGTAAGAAAGTAAACTAATTTAATGGAAGCGTTTAGAGTAAGACAGCTTTGCTGTCAAATGAAATTAATGAAAATAAAAGAAATTTTGTCATCACCTGCCGGCATCTGCTAAAAGATAGGAGTTGAGCAAGCCCGTTAAGGTATGTGAAATTGCTTGCAAAGCATTGATCAGTGGGACGACGTGGAAGACGCAAAATGTCAAACGACTGCTCCATCAGAAAGGGGAATACAACTTGCCGCGCAGTCACTTCACTTAGCACCAGCATGACTGTGAAGGAGAACATGTATTGCTAAACCTAAACATAGCGAAAGATAAGCGAATGGAAGAAGGAGTGTGAGCAGCTCTTGTGTGCGTCTAAAACCAGTAAATGAGAATGTGTTCTAATGCGTGGTCATCAGCCCACATCACCATCCCTGTTGGCATTTAGGGCCGAATGTCTTTTTGAATGGAAAACGACTGCTCGTCTCACTTCCATCACAGGTGTCACCAATAGCGAAGGTCAGCGAGAAGTTTGTAGGAGCTTAATATCATCTCTTTAACATTGACGCAAACAAGTCGGAAGTAAATTGTGAGGAATTCGTCCTCCTCAAATGGAAATTGGTTGCTTCGTGAGGGCACAGGTCTAGGTCGGTACGATCCTATAAGACGAGTGGAAGGAACCAAAGAGGTGGGGATTCAGGCAGTTCACCCCAAATGTTGCTCAAGAAGAGTGCCATAGATGCACAACGCCTTTGAAGCAGACATCTAAGCTTAGATGCTCCTCTCGTATTACGCCGTCGACGCAGACGGCATAGCTTTCCTTATGCCTCCCCCTTCATCTCTTTGCCCATCTGTGGCACCTCACTTTTAACTCCTTCTTGGCAGCCCTGCCGACCGATGCCACGGATATCATGACAGCCTTTTCTCATCAAAATGCTCAGCATCACCTCCACTATACCTTTTTACTTGCAACCCTTTCCCTACCATCGCATGCAAAGTTTGCGTCGCCAATGGCGCAGGCGTCAGTCAACTACAGCTACCACACTTGGACGCAGTAGTAGCCTGTACCATTATTCAGCTGTGCGCCAGTGGCACCTTTGCATCAGCTAGTCACCGCTTTCCTCCAATTGGTGCAAACTTTCCTTGTATCTTACCTCCCAATTTCATTGCAACTTAATAGGTCGTGTCTGCTTAAATTACAACAGTAAAGTAGGGAAAGAGCTTTCTGGTGTTTGCGCGTGTGCGACCGACCTGTTCATCGCCTAAACCTCTCAGTCTCACTTTCATAAGCAAACATTTTATGAGTTTGGATCACATTAATTCCCATTAACCTGTCTTCTAGCATTTAATTAGACTTAGCTATGCGGATTTAATTGTAATGATTGCATGTCACTGATGTGTAGCCTTCACTTGTGTGTGGGCGTCAATCAACAGATTTACCAAAGCATGCCTTTATTGGCATCATGGATAGCGTAAAAGCACTTTCATTGCCATTCAAAGGAAGAGTAATAGCTTTGTTCAAGTATTCACATCTTTCTATTTGTGCACGCTTATCTTAATTTTAAGAGGCAAGGACATTTCCCGCCAAAATTATTATTTTGATCTGTATCATTCAATGATACAATGCTTAAGATAATAGCGAAGCACCATATTAATGGTGCTTACCGATTCCACGCAGAACCTCAGATCTTGTTGCAGTAATCCAGGTTACCCAGTAGCATTGGTAAATGAACAGAGGCAGCAAGGAGCTAGCTAGCTAGCTGGCTAGCCTTGAAGCTTTTGTCAGGGTGCCAAGGACGTAAATGTGGCACGTGACAACCGTTGCAACGGAATCACCCTTGTCATCGGATCATATACTTCACCATATATGGTGACTAGTTTAACATCAGCTTCTCACGTATATCAAAAATTCCTTTTCACGCAGTTGCGTCACTTCGTAAGGAGTGCTTCAGTAACGTGCCTTTGAACGCAGCTTACTTCGTCACTTGATTACTGATGACAGATGAGTTTACTGATAACAGCTCACCCTCCTCCACAAGCACTGAGTAGTCACACTTAGTGATTACGTATGGCCGTAATGATGTAGTTGCCCTTTTTAACTCCCCTTCCCATCTCTCCATTCGTCCATGCATATACGCGCCACAACTTAAGTGAATGGCAAAGGACAACATCCGAAAACATTAATAAAATGGAATAGCTTTTTCATCGGATCATATACTTTACCAGATGAGCTTTCTGAATTCAAACAACAGCTTCCCTTTTACCGATAGAGGGGGACAAGAAATGACTGCATGGTTAAACCACGAATGCAACGTTTGTAACGAACCGAAGAAGATTGGTGGAGCTGAGGCAGTACAGATGATCAAGTTGCTGATGGTTGATGTTCACCCTGTCGGTCATGACGGTCTGCGCCGTCAGGGGAGTGCGGTAACCCGCCTTCGCCATTGGGCTGAGAAGAGAAATGGAGAATAGCATAATGTCTATCAGTGGGGACTGACGTCGATGCAACGGAATTTACAAGTATCAGCGATATTGATGAGCAACCGTGCCAAAAATGCGCACAACAGTTTAGACATCCAGTTAATACAATTTAGGAGGGCTCATTTTACGTAAACACATGTGCCGTGAATTGTTGAATGTAGTTATAGCATTTGGCATTGCATGATGTCTGGTGCGACACTGGTTAAACTGGCAGTGAAATTCATCAATAGCAGGAAGGTTTTATTTTAAAAGTTGAATTAAATGGAGCTGAAACTTCCTGATTTGCTGAGAGTTCATTAAAAGAACAAAGATCTGTTGCGTGGATTGGTTTGTGCAAGGACCTTGACTGCGCTTGAAGATAATGTGTATTCCGAGAGAGGTGTTGTGTTAAAAGTCAATTCTCTAGAGCACAAGAATACGCATGATGATTGCATAAGTGCTTCAAGGATCGTGCAGCACAATCTACCATCCAATGTGATGTTGCAAAACAAATAACGCCGTAGGAATTTCTTCTCACTCATTCTATTTTATTCAACTACCTTAGGTACGAGAAGCTCGAATTTTCCTGGGTAATTTTTGCTGCACTATGTGAAACAGTCAGTGAGTAGATAGCTTTACAACAGGAGTTAGGAGGTCAGCCAACCTGTGGCATCAGAATCGGTCCACGCCTCCTTACCATATTTTTCACTGTCGATTTCTGTGATCGTTGACACCTGCGCGATTTGACTGCCAACTAATCCTTTGGTAAGCATTGCATTAGGGATCTCCTATTTCCGTAAACAGCGACGGCTAACTTCGCTGCATATTGTGCCCTCGTGTGACTGCGACATTATCCTGCATAATAGTGATTTGATATTAAGGGAGCTGACATCAATTGCGGTAATGAAGCTAATTTGTAGATAGTGCAAGCCAGGAATGTAGCATAACCGGAATTCGACGCATGCCGCCTGGATTCACAATGAAGTCATACCCACTCAGCATGCGGTCCCAGTTGGAGGCATGAGTCGCATCAAGAAGGGAACAAATAAAATAATTGCAAATGATTTGCGTAGGACATTTGCAGATATTTTGGAGTGATTTTTCACCCCTTCATTTCAAAAGTAGCGTTTATTAAAATGGCAACCTCAGTACGTTCATTACTGCCGTTAAATGTCTCTGCCTACCACTACGATTCATGCTTTATCCAAATCACTTCTCAAGCCTGTATTTAAGGCATGCTTAGTTGTATTATCAAAACCTACTGTTTAAACCACTAGTATTGCAACGTTTGAAATCTGGCATTCACCTTTCTGTTATTTTCCAAATGATCCGACGGCTCAGAATGCAGATCGTATTAGAAAACGCTGGTGATTTAGGCACCACTGTTATTCGTAAAGAGGATTAGGAACAACTTCAAATTACGTCTGTACTTGCCATTGTAGCGCCTTCTTCAATTATGAGCCGTGTGGATACGAATTGGCTTCTCTACGGAAATGCTCGAGTCTACCGATGAGTGAGAGAAACGATAATGATTTGACAGATTAGCTTTAAATCAAGCTCCCCACATCGCAAGTCGTCCTGTCGCATTCCACACTGTTGGCAATGCTCAACCCTTCCTGGCGTATTGAACAGCCCTAATTACAAGGTGCTTAAGCTTGTATTACTAAGGAAAGCATTCCGAAGGCGAAAAGACAGAGGTGGCACGGAAGCGTTGCACAGAAAAGTTGCAATAAAGGGTGGCTTGTCGAGTAGGTAGGCGTTACAGATAAAAGCGATACGCTTGGCCACCACTCAGACACCCAGCAGCCACAAGCCTAGGGGGCTACATTTTCGGATTTACTTAGCCCACTTCTGGACTACCAAGCAAGTGTAAATGCGTAGGATCTGTGGCGGATTCTCCAACGCCGCACCGTGTCACCGACTACAGGCAACTTAGCGCATGTTAGGAGCCGATAATCACCTCTCAATCACTGGAACTGTAACAAATTGCACAAATGGGAACTAGTTATCAGTAAGAGCCCTTAGCATTGCCAGTGAATTATGTACTCAATCAGTTGCACCGAGATTTTCTGTGAGTGCAGCTTTTATGGAGGCTTTTCATTGATCACCACATTTTTGATACCATTGAGCATGGTGGGAGAGGTCACCTGGAGACTTGGAAGTCAAAAACCTCTAATGGTAAAATCTGCCTCATCATCGTCTATGCATCTGCCTACAAACATGATGAGGGCTTTGTTTAAGCAAACAATTATGCTGTCCTTATTTGCTTTATCAGTTAAAACCCAATTATTTGAAAACTGCATGGTTTGTTGGACTTCGTTTGTGATCCTCTCCTACCTTCTAGAAGTCAAATGTAAAATGACATGCAGAAGTCATTATGACATTTACTCACCATCCTCATCAAGCATCACCCAAGCTCTGCAAATCATTCACACTTTACAATTTATTATAGAGGCCAGTTTGTTAGCAACACTTACATCAAGATTGGCTGGAACCAGAGCCCATAAACTGATGGTGATCTGATGTCGCTAAAGTGTTTGAAAACCAATCGTTCTACTGATATGATTTTAGTAGCATGGCTTCAAAAATATAGGAGTTGTGAGCAATTTAAGTATGAAATTAGACACTATCGAAAACCTGACGGTTGTATTACACCTTCAGATCAACAAAGTGAAAATAGATCTGCTTAGAATTTGACAGATCTACATGACAAGAAATGGCAAGACATGCTCAAATCGGCCGAAAGCGTGGGAGGGATACGCATGCGTAGTTAACGCGTCCACTCCACATTGACACATTAACTATTGGTGTTACATGTATGTGACGCCCAATCCTTTATCCTATGTGTGATTGGTATCAGATAAAGGGAGTCCATAGCATTAATTCATCTTTCAGCACAAGAGTGGAAGATTTGGGCTGTACCTGACATAAGGTTAAACGCGTGAAGAAGTGTAGGAATTCTCGTTAGAAGCCTGGATGTGCAGATGCCAGCATAGACCGAAATCGCTAAGGCCTAAGTTTACATGGGAATGATGGTACTGGCTTGCACGTGAGGAAAAGGGTGTTAAACCTGAGCTTTATGCAGATCTTAGACTCGTCATGGGAGAGATGACAACAACATCTGTCTGCTGGAGGGAACCCGAGCAGAGATACAAGCTCCAAGGCAAACCAGCAAAGGGAAGCAAGGCGACACGGATATGGGGCTCCGGCGAGGCGGATTTGAACCACCGACCTATGGATCGCTGCTGACATCTACAGTCCACCGCTCTACCAACTGAGCTATCGCTAGGCGCCGTCTGCGTCAAAACATTAACTACAGCTCGCTACCCTGTACTTCCTCTTCTTGACTTCGTGATTTCTTTACTTCGCACTGCTGGTTGCGGCGAATTGTGTCTTAAACGAAGTCATTAATTCACTTATGCGAAAAGTCTGCTTCAGTTACCCTTAGCAATGGCAACATTTACATTTCTAAATGCAAACAACACAACAACTCAACTTATATGGACTTGTGGGGTGGATGGCCTCGGCGAGCCCGATTAAAAATGCATTCTAAAGCAAGTGTCAGTTGACAAGTTGACCGACTTTGCTCTAATTTAATAAAATTGCCTTCGAGGAAAATCTGTGAATGATTGCACACGACATGGGTGGGTGCTGCATGCACTTCATGATCTCATTGCCAGGTTGTGTTAAAGGACATTTTTGCCCTTGTAGTTGCTCATTTATAAGAACCAACGTGACGCATTACGATGCAAAATTTCTACATGACAGCATTAGAAACGCGTATAAGGGTTGATTTCCCTGTAGTCGTGGCATGCATACTCGAAATGAGGATTTATTCCAACTTAAATGCCAAACTAAACAGATAAGCGTTTCATGCGGTTGCCATTCTGTCAAACAAAAAGTCGGCTGAAGAACTAGCGTACACCAGTGTTAAATTATCAAAGGAGGGAATGGAATATTTGGGAATGCTTCCTTCCCAGCTTAGTCTAGGCATGCATGCTCACGACCACGAATGATGCGCTGTGGTACTTCTACGTCCTTATGAGCAGCCGAAGTGCTTTGTAATCGACCAAGTCCCCAATGGCATGGTTGAAGAGTAGACTCAACTACTTTTACAAAAAAATCCTCAATGCCATTGCATGAGGTGGACATCTGTAAGGTGGATTAGTTGCCAGTCATTGATGCGCAGCATGCGTCGCATGAGTCCTCCTTCGAAATGATGCACTGCTCAAATTCATGGCTGAATTCATTAAATGATGGCTACTGTTCGGGTTCTATCTCGACAGGAGTTCATAATGCTGTAGACTGTAGCATCACACTCAAAACCCTCATTCAGTGGAGAAGGATGACGACCACCTCTGGGAAGAAGTTCCTGAAAACGGTCAAGTTTGTAATCTGAAGTGAATTAGGATGGAACAACTATCTTAAGTAGGCAAGCTGTGCAGACATCACTTGCTTAGTGATGAGGCCACTATTTGATGCTAAAAAGGAAAGAGGCACACCATGATTGCAGACGCCACTTGTAAACGATTTCGATCCGCTTTGGCTGAGAGGTGGCTTCTATGAAGATTGAAGCCGCTGCAATGTCAACAGTAGCGTATGGGCATATTCGCAAAGGTGTTTAATAGACTGAGTGTTCACCTTTCCTCGTTTGGCCATTTTTTGCTCAAATGAGTAAAGCGAATGCAGGTGGGTGTCATTCCCTATCACTGAGGACGTAGGTAATGAGGTGGAATAATGAGGATTATGCATGCTGGGGGTAGAACTGGTGCTGTTGCGAGTAGGCAGAGACACAGGCACACGCGTAACTGAACTTATATAAGCTGCCAGATTGACCACTGCATCATTCTGAAGCGGTTTTGTCGCGTTGGCACGCCTGTTATGTGTGTGCTTGACTGAGTTTCTTTCCAAATATTCAAAAGGAAGCATTCGACGAACACACTTCTTGCCACGGAATCGTCGCCGTGTGCCTTCGAAGGGGAAGGGTACCCTCTAGACCAGCATGACCTTCATCAATCTTCCTCGTTAATTCAATCACCAACAAAATTTTTCGCTGCCTGCTCTCACTCTGCTTGTTTTGAGGGATGCAAGGCAAGGCTGCCTGCATGTTGATGGATTGTGTGAGGGAAGTGATGTAACGAAGGACCAAAACCTGAAATCCTTAGATTATATAAGTCAGTTGTATGCATTTAGGAGCCAGTGGTTTCCTTTGTCCGTTCTTCATATTTCCTTTTCTCCTTATCCTATGGTACAATCTCATGAATTAAAAAGAGTTTTGTTGCATCGTGCGCTTCTTTCCACTTCTCCTGGAATTGAGAGATGATGAAAAACGAAGAGCCAACACTCGCTGAGGTCTTGAAGGACAGTCAGGGGGTGAATGAGGCTTCCTGGCCTCACTCTTCTCGTTGCATGAGAACGAGGGCTAAGGAGGAAGGGACAAGCGCTAAACTTATTGTGCATCCTCGTGAATGCGTTAACACACCATTGCATTACATACAGTGATTGCACACAAAGGAGCAGTCCTTACAATAGAGTTGGTCGAGACCGTCCAAAGTGGCTTAATCAGGGTATGTCATCATGGCGCATGACTTCCATCGCATTGGATGACCGCCCGGCCACAAAGCGGGAGATGCTAAAGCAATAGCATTGTTTTGGGTTGGATCAAACACGTAGTCCCTCTCTGCTATGTAATGCTCGTCATGTTGCTGGTAATGGAAGGTGAGCAAAACTGTTCGAATGTATTAGTCTGATGGGTAACTAAAGGCAATGCGCACTGATGATGACCAATGGTGGTAGATGGTGGGAAACGTAACCAGGTGACAAAGTAACAGTGCTGTTGCAAAAATGTATTGCTTTTACAATTAAAGGCTTAGAACCAATGAAGGAGGTCAACTTATATCCTTAGAGCTGCTCGTAAAGCAGTCAGTGCTGATAAGAAATTGCCTGTGTTTGCTAGATGAGAGGGATGGAATGAATAAATAGCTGAAGTGATACGCCCAACGACTTACCGAAAAAGGATGTAAAGGCGCTCAGGTGATCAGTGAATTACAATCTGATTAATAAATGAAAGCCACAATTGTTGTTGACTTGAAATAACTAAGAATGTGGATAGCATAATCGCAGCTGTTTGTATTTCAATGAAAGCCAAGATGCAGTAGACTGTAGGTCCGCAATCGCCGTCCAAGCTATTTCACATCCACATCTTCGACATTTAAGAATGTTACACAAAGTTGGTACCGTTTCTCTGTTTTAACGGCAAAGCTCCTCCCACTCCTCTTTCGTGCTTCCTCAGGAGTAGGTCTCAATACCAGATTGAGTCACATCAATTAATCAGCTCAAATAAATCATTCGCCAGAAGCAACGCCTTAGAGGTGAAGTGGTAAGAACAATTATCCACTCATCTGGCACTTTGAAAAATATCAACATTTAGCACCTCATTCGTAGGCTATGCACCAACGAGTAATACCGACATCCGAGGGCCTGCTTTGCTTGTTTGAGTGCCGTAAAATAAGCAGGCTAGATGAAAAGGACCTGAATCCACTCTCCTCCTCTGATATGCCAGCAAATCACGATGTGTCACTGGACATTCCCATCGAGTGACTTCTGTAACACCCAAGGTTGAAGGAACCAAAATCACGTGGTGCAGTAAATGAAGTGAGCAGAGGCAACACAAATGTGGAATGAGCACAAGTTAAATGTGACTTCTCCCTCCAGCATGATGCGATCGCTAGAAATAAACTTGGAGTGCAAACCATCTAGTTCCTTGCCCAATGGAGGCCTCGATGTGTCTGAATTCTTGAATTCCAATTTCAGAACGCTTAGTGGTCGGATGAATTGGTTCAAGGTCATTTCTACTCCACACAGTTATTAAAATTTATTCACGGGGACAATCCATTTCTTGTCTGACTTGCAATTTGGCTTTTTTCAAAATGCCTTGTTTCACAATTTGCATTGTTGCCATTATTTCAAAATTGTATGGACAAAGAGTCCATGCACATGCACCATTAGTGTGATAAGACAATAAGAAGTTAAGTGATTAGCGTACTCTGGTCAGAATGGTATGACTTGGATTTCGCCATTGTGTTGTTAAGGTGTGAGTGACGCCAAGTTACACAAATTGCATCCCACGAACATTTCATGCATTGTTTGCACAACTCAGGTTGGCACGTGGTCCATGAGCAGTTAGCGGGACCGAGGCAAGTCTCGGTTGTGGATGGACGGGGTGACGTGGCCAGACGGTGCTAACTCTCCGCCGAAGGGTAGGGCGCATCGACTCAACTTGAAGGCAGTCATGCTGCAGGAACAGCCACTTCTCACCTATGACAATCTTCAGGTGCGCTTTACCTCATTCTCATGCCTAAGCACACAGAAATGACAGAGGTAAGAATGCTTACAGATCCGACATCTAAAAGTTATTTGTGCTTGAACGGTTAGAACTACTGCGCTCAGAAGTCCTAAAATGCGTCAATTGGT
Source organism: Taenia hydatigena (assembly GCA_036345935.2). Taxonomy (NCBI): domain Eukaryota; kingdom Metazoa; phylum Platyhelminthes; class Cestoda; order Cyclophyllidea; family Taeniidae; genus Taenia; species Taenia hydatigena. Next base: position 9,382,055 of record JADWOT020000003.1, read on the forward strand.
GACATATGTTACCTTTTCATTTGTCGTTTAACTTCCATGCCAGGCTTCGAAGACGAATTCCACCAGTAGAATGGGAAATCCCAGTGTTGTGATTCAACTGTGCGATGAAGAATTAGTACACAGAGGCTTTTTATTTGCAGCATCTTGTGAACCATTTGATGTTGAAAGACACCAACAAGCCTAGCTGCCCATAGACACATCCAATTTCGTGGGAAAATCTCCACGTCAGTGTGGTATAATTAACACTGAAAATTAGCCATGGTAGCCTTATATACCAATCTCAGTGCAAAATCATTCCAAATCCACAGATGAATGCGACAGATCAGTGAAAAGTGGGCAACTAGTAAGAGAAGTGACCTTAGAAAATAGGTTTACTGTGCAATAGCAGCACAAAGCACAAATATGCATGATCCTCTCAGTAGGCCGAACTTCATTGTGCTCTTGGGTTGTTGTCTCTTACTTGAAGTCCTATTTGAATATCAAGCGAACCCAACGGATTTGACATGGGCTTAACCACACCGAATGGGGTTTTTATGGTGCATTCACGGCTGCAATGGTCCCTTACAATTATGTTGGCTGGACTTGCAAATAACTGCGACAGCTGGGAGTGCTACTTGAAAATCACCACAAAATTAGGCTCGGCTAATGAATTGCTCTAATGCTACGCAGGAAGACATGCGATAAGTCGAAACGGAGAGGAGACAGGCGAGTACTTCACCTAGCAAGCATTCTTCGTGATCCCCTGATTTGTGGTTTTCCGTGTGTTGGTCTTTGCTCATCTCGACATTATTCTTACAAATCGAAAGGTGAGCAAGATGGGTGAAAGTGCGGGAGATGGGAACGAAGGTAAAAGAAAGAACTGTGTTGGTATTCACAAACAGTTAATCTATCCAGCATGGCGATGGATTCAGTCAGAGAAATTTGAGTGAGGTAGTTGAATAGTGGAAAGGAGGTTAGGAATGAGAAGCAGGGAACCCATGCACAATTCTTATTAGATCGCAATAAGTCAACGAATTTTATCAATGGTTGCATGCAGCTAATTGAACCAAGCTTCTACATTGTCGCGAGCATATTGCGGCATTTCGATTAACTTTTGCAATTTATGCACAGACTATCTTTGTTACCCTACCCGCCATTCATTTTTAAGTTAATTGCATGGTGTTGAAATGCGCAGTAAACTGTGTAATGAAGATTTGCCACCGTCTTGCAAATAAAGTACATTTCTGGCCAAAGGCCCTCACTGTCCACCTAAATATTTTATAAAATTGTGGTGCAGCACTTTCTACATGCAGACGTTCAAAAGCGTTCATAGTTGCTGCTTTTGAGCGACAACTTGATTCCGTTCTCCTGTTCGTCGCGCTTTACCAAAGAGTTCCTGTTAACTTGTCAACAAAACAGGCATTGGCTGTCTCTGTTGATTTCGAGAAACTGTTCTTAGCTGTTCTTTCTCAATCTCCAACACGCACATGTCTGGCGAATGTCTGCTTTGGAATCGAGAGGTGTTACTTGCAAAATTGGGATTTTTAAACGTGGGTTAGTACATCAGGCAGCATTCCAAAGTGCTTGGCACTACAGAAATTGAGAACATTTAATTCTTTTGAGCATTCTATGAGTAATTGTAGGCAAAGAAACATTTAGTCATTTAGACTACATAGGAATCTCACAGGAATGTTAGACTTAATAGCAGCAACTTCCATGGTACCTTTAGGCACATTTGCTTTTGGAACTACTGACCCTCGTCCTGTCATGATCCCCAGTCATCCCACCCATGCAGGCCAACTCCGAATTTGTGCAAGAGCAGTGACTAACATTGGTCATTCGGCCATCAATTGCTCTTCAGTCAAAGGTGCAAAGCGTCAGGTTAAAGTAATGCCTTATGTGGCTGGTAAGTGAACTCGAATAAACAGGTTCTGTTACCGAGCAAGATAAATCATTTGGAGGGAGCTCACCTCGGTCTGCATTATTTGGATTCTATGGATTGACAAGTGAAAGGAATGCTTGATGTGCTGCCATCACGAGTAGCATCATAAAGAGGGAAGAGGAACAATGAAGGCGGAATGGTCGCTTGCAAAGCACTGAAGGCAAAGTGTATCTTTGGACTTTCCTCACATGGAGGACTCTCTTCACTTGCCAATGCATGGAGTGCATGGCAATGGACAGTAATCAGCAAACAATGGGCGCTAGAATGCTCTGGTGCCTAATACGTGGCCTTGTGGCAAACACATCTAAAGCGTAATGAAAGGGTATTTAAAGTCTTAGTGAACTGTCATGCTAACGACAATCAGGATGGTGGGCTGGAAATAAACTTACTAATGCTAATATATTAGCAAAAGCCCAAAGCCAGAATGCGAATGTGTTGGTTTGCACGATTATTTGCCATAAGACAATATTTTTGTTCCTCAATAATTGTAGAGCACTTTCCCTTCGATAAGACCAAGATATTTGGTTTTGTTTTTTTTTCATCTTTCGCAGATTTTTCAACATTTGTTTAGACAGCATGCTCGAATGGATAGTTTTAGTTTGAGACACTTGAAACATTAATCCAGCCTTTTTTATGGAAGTTGGAAAGTAGAAGCTAGGAGGCAGAATATTTTGCAAATGACGCGACGCTTCCTACAGTCCGAAACTGGGAACAGAACCATAAACTGAATGCATCAAGTGCATTAACTCCCTTCCGCGATCCACGAACGGTGTCCCGACAATAATAATAATAATATTAATAATAAGAGTAATCAAAATGACAAAGACCTTAGGTAAGATTTTTAGCACATGCTATGAGGAACTGAATCGTGGTCTTAAGAGCATCATTAAGTCAATTAAACGAAGTCTGTCTCGTTCGGATTCTTTCGATGCTGTTATACACGACGGTCGAAAACTCAGCAGCGCTTACTTGAATGTGCTGATTAACCTCAAGGTTGAGAGTGATTATGCCTGATGGCATGCCGGTACCAAACAGACACAAATAAACTGTCACTCAGTGACTGCGAATAGCGGACACGGCAGCTTGCAGTGACTCGCAAATTTGGGCACACTTGGTCACTACCTAGATGGCGGGACAATCTGCAGCCAACACGCATTTGTCTTTGTCTTGGTTGGTAACGCAACCATTACCAAGTCACCAGAATTGAACTCATTCCTTGACCAGACTGTAATCATTCTGTCACAAATCCATCCACACAGCAAAGCTTACTCCTCATGGAATCGGTCATTCAATAAACGCAACAAGTTATCGCTCTTCTGAAGTAGCATACTCAGCAATCAACTGCTGTCACAGTGCTAAGTAGCTTTCGTATTTCAGTGGTAATTGGGATCGAACTGACGAGTTTCATGAAAGGGTGAATTTGATCCCCTCCCACTTTTGCACAGGCTGGATAAAGTGGAAAAGCAAGCAACGTGGCCGTAGGTTGAGGGCGGACGAAGTGCTTTTTGTGGTCAACCTATGCTCCAGCAATGGCCTTCTGGCCGTATTTGTGTCCTCTAATAAACCTATTTGGACAGCGAGATCTGCGAGATCTGATGTATGGATACAGTTTGGGACATGATATGATAAGTTGGGAGATCAGTTGTGGGACAAAATCGAAGGGTCTTGCTGAATGTAGGGTCAGTAAAGTCAATCGCACCACCAACAGCTTTGCAGTTAGGACTTTGAGTACTGAACTTCTCCACAATTTCGTTTGTTCCAAGTCATTCAACAGCGATTAACTCAGTCGGTGAAGGGTTGCGATTTTGGGATGACCTGATCGTTTAACGCGCTAGGTAAATGCAATCACACGAGGCACTTAGCTTCGAGGAACATGATGGAACTTGCCGCACACTTGCTCACTTTTAATCTTATTATTAAGGTGCAGATATTCTCAAGTTGTTTGGACATATATGAGAGAATAAACATGAAGACTACCGCTGGGATGTGTACTACGGCTTCGCTTCCAGTTAACTCATGACAGGTAGACTCAAACCCATTTTTTGACGTGTTCTATGAGCTCGTTTTGGTGTCTAAGTATTAGTTCATGGGCATCATTTAGCGTCCGAGATAAAACATTCATCTCCTTTGAATTTGAGTGCAGATCTACAGCAGAAAATATGGTTGTGAACCTCCTGTCGCTACAATGTGATGTCTAAGCATGACTGAGGCTTGTTAATTTCATTCACCATAGTCAGTGACTTCTATTGCACCATAGTCATGCAATTAATCTCCGAGTTTTACTCTCCGGTTTCGTATGGGTAGGAAACGACCTTTTGGATGTCAGTTTGGTGACAAAAGGTCCCATCATCAATGCCACTGCTACACTTACTAAACAATCGCAAAGTACATCCGCAGCAAATTCAATTAATCACGCCACCACTGAGAACATGAATACAACGCAATCTCAGTCAGGGTGATTTCTAGTGGCATTCATCTTCAACCTAATTCATGTGGCGTAATCTGCTGTTTCTTACCAAACTGATCCGTCTTACTCGTTAAGCGGCAGGCAATCGCACGAGCTGCCAACACTGGACACATGATGTTTTTAGTCATTCAATACAGTTATTTGCATTTCCTTAATGCTAATTGCAAAAGCACTCGAGCACAACGATCAAAATTCCCAGAACTCAGGGAATGGGCAATTTGCAATGCTAAAGCAGTTCCTGCAGACATCTTGCCACAACGTTGATAGAGCCGTTTTTAGACTGGATTTGCATGAGCTTCCAAAGTCATCCTTATCAAATCACCCAACCAAAAGCATCAAAAACGAGGGTATAAAAGCACATCATCATTGTTGCATACGTAGAGGATCCAATTACATGGGGTGTGCAGAGTCATCAACTTGAGCATTCTCAATTCTTTGAGAGAGCACGTCGTAGAGACCCCAATTCAACAGATTGCTCCAGTCGGTATAGGTTGGATTAAAGTTCTTGATACAGCATAGTCGCCATTTGGTTTGCATGGTAGCGAGGAGATGGCTGTTGTGTTGTGCAAGGTTCTGGAGGAATTTCACGAGACAACTCATCTCAGTTGACTTATCCACGAGCCCATTGACAAAAACTACGATAAGTAGCTTCCGATGAGGTTAGAGGGATTGCAGGGTGATTGTTAGATCATGACTGCAAAAGTGCGAGAGTTCCACTGCATATATTAAGCAGTCGCAGTAGTCAAGCGCATCCATATACTCGAAGGGAGAAATACATCGGTCCCTAGCATGCATGCTGCCTTTGACACAAGTTGTTACAAAGATAAGCCTGCCATTTGCAACACCATTTATGCTTTTCAAAAATTATTAATTGAATGACGGCTGAGAAGGAATAGCTCTGGTGGTTGTAAGCAAATTGTGAATTCACGTGGCGACAGCCAAGCCAGTTTTGGGTTCAAATAGGCGAAATGTAACAGTGCAAAACAGCCAAACAACTGGTCAGGTGTAAACAACAATAATTAATGAAAAACATAAGTTGGCTTTTAGGACCTACCATTGGCGCGAGACGCTAGCGTAGATTGATGGCGTGGTAGATGCGCCGAGGCTTAAATACATTGCGCCTTGGTGGGGCTGTCCGAGTGACCCCACTGAGATGACAGCTCATTGGTTCTCCCCGTGTCACCTGGTCTGACATTCGCGCATCAGCAACACCTATCTGACACCCCTTTATCCGACTATAGGGGCTGCAATCCAATAACATGGAAACTTATAATCCTGTGCGCAGAGTAGTGCCTTGCGGCAACTATGGCATCAATACCGCTGCCTATTTCACTGCTACGAGCCATTAACTTGATAGGACAGAAGGCCATTCCCTAGGCAGTCCTTACGTATTTGCAGTTGGCATTGTCCGCGCACGTGCTATGGTGTATTTAAGCTAATGTAGATTTGGCCGTAAAACAACAATGCCTTTATCTGCCAAATAATCCTCAAGTGTCGACTTTAACACAACCTGCCATTATCAGCATCGACACTACAACTCCTCATAACGAGTGACGAAAGTAAACTAACGTAGACTAGCACTGATTTATTAACGAATTTTGAATCCATAAAATGTTGGTCCACTAAACACTCACCTCTATTGAAGCGGAAACCCGGTGTAAGTGCAAAAGTGTCTTTTGAATGATATTTTTGCATGTAGTAGGTCTGGGAGCCAGAAGATGTGCTCAACTGCAGTAATTTTAACAAATATGTTTTGTGTTTTGATGGCACAGAAGGATGTGCTCATGCGGATGGAGTAAGTGCAATTGATGCGGAAAGAAGTGGTAAATGCAACCAAAACCAAAGTTGAGTTAATTTTTAGAAAACTTTACACAATGCTTAAAAGTGTGTGCGATTCAAGTGGTGCGCACGCGAATAAAATCGGAAAGTGCATGAGTGGTTACCTCCACCCATCTCCACTCTTCATGCGTGCACTAAAACTGTCAACCGCCACGGTGATTAGCACGGTCAGATGAGTGAAGAGATCCACGTTCTCTGCACACCACCTGCAATGAGAGTAGTTTGCTGCAGCTGCGCCCGTTCTGAAGACTGCGGAGGCAAGTTTGGCAATACATGACATGCCCTTCATTATGTTTTCCATAAGGCTATTCTGTAACCGAGAAGAATCAGTTTGTCAGAGGCTAAGTGATGAACCTCTTATTCATGTAAATGATGACATGGTATTGTGAGGTCAGATGTCTGAGTTACTACTAGCCTTCAAATCACTACCACTTTACAGCGTGCCACCTTATGAGCCCTTTGCAGCTTAGAGTTATCTGGTTGACTGAGAGTCGCAAATGTGCTGGTTGACTGTTTTAAGTGAAAACACTGCAAGAGCAAGCGTATTATCAGCTTAGGTTCTACATTGCGGATAGCTGTGATTAGTTGAGAAACTTGTGCTGTCAACTTTGTCTTTGTCAACAGCTGAATGCCAAGATTGATGTGATGCCTACGACGTGAGAACCGTCTCAAATTACCTCCACTAAATATGCACTTCAATGTCACGTAGCTACTTAACATCGCCTATGCTTTATAGCGCATCTCTATTCACTCATGGAGAGATCTCCCATTTTTCGACATTTTAACTTCTTTGCTTTCCAACTCAGCGCATCAATTGTCCCTACTATCACTAAATTTTACCCTGCTCGCAGCCCTGTTTCTTAAATGCATGCTGCAATGCTGCCCCCTTTTTCTTATCTGGCACGCGCTATTAGATTTCGGGAGCAGCTCTATAAGCTGAAACGTCTCTAGAAGGAGGAGAATTCTGATGAAGTTGTCATTCTTTGGTGCTTGGTTCTGTGTGGTAGGTTACACCGCATGGATTTGGGATGTGCTGACCACAAATTACATTTTAGTTGGCTCTAGTAGAAATTGTGGTCAGGATGATGAGGAAGGCAAATATCCTTACCTAATTAACTCTATTTAAACACACCTAGGTTTTTAGTGGAATCATGCATTTGATTGATTAATTTTGACCATCTGTGATGAAGTCAGTACCAAACAAATGACAGGTTACGCCGGCGACTACATGAGATCGGTGACACGTCCCTGAAGAGATGAGTTATGTAATCACGTCCGAGACTCGAATTTGTGTTGGTCAATTTCAAATGAGGCATCATGGATCGCTGATTGCCTTAAGATGAATTTGTGAGGAAGCAAGATACCGCTCTTCCTGCTGCCGCTATGCTGATTTTAGACGCAGTCACATCGGCGTCACTTGCGATCCGTTTTATCACATTAAACGCCTTCATGAAGTTAATGTAGCAATTTACAGGGCAACATTCTTAATGTTCAACTCTGGTAGAGATTAGATGAAGAGACCCTTCCTGCATTGTTCAACACCTTCATTTTGCGTAACGGCTATATGCTCGTGCCTTTGGGCGGTATACAGGCTGCTCTTCCAAGCATCTGGGTCAAACTCGTGTTTAATTTGCTGCTACTTTTAGCATTTAATGCACGCATTCGACCCACATGCGAGGCTAGTTTTGTGTTATTGAGCCACAATGTGCTTTAAATGCAAAAATATTTCTGCAAACCGAAGTGTCAAATCACTTAGTACCGATAAGCCATCCTTTATTGCAACTGTTCAGTGATACGCTTCCGTGCCACCTCTGTCTTTTCGCCTTCGCAATGCTTTCCTTAGTAATACAAGCTTAAGCACCTTGTAATTAGGGCTGTTTAATACGCCAGAAAGGGTTGAGCATTGCCAACAGTGTGAAATGAGACAGGACGACTTACGATGTGGGAGCTTGGTTTTAAAGCTAATCTGTCAAATCCTTATCGTTTCTCTCACTCATCGGCAGTCTCAAGCATTCCCGTAGAGAAGCCAATTCGTATACACACGGCTCATAATTAAAGAAGGCGCTAGAATGCTAGAATGCTGCCACTTTTGACATCCATTGACACTCAGCGCCGCTTTTTTTATGTCTCAGTGCAGGATTTTAGCCATCAAGTTCTCTAAAGCCCGATAGTTGAAATGCACTTTACTGGTGAAATTCATTTATAGAAATAAGTTAATTCAACCTGTCTTTCAAACAATATCGCAGCAAGCAGGAGATCGCCAGGTCGTCAGGTCACCTCCTTTACTTGATTGGTGGATGTACTACTACAAAGAAAAGCTTTGGCGAACGACCTGTGGGAATGGCATTCTGACAATTCGAATGCAGTTTTAGTGAATGTCACCTCCAACACTTGATGAGAATGAAGCAGCAATTAAGTGCCGCTCCTGCTTTGACTGCTTACAGGGAGATGACGAGTCTGCAGAAGAATTATGACAATGGATGAAGAGGTGAAGCGAATAAAGTTGAATGGAGAAGAGTTGGATGTTGAGAGCAATAATTTCACTCTTCTTCTCGTGACTTCTGTTGAAGTGTGCTCGAATCGCGGCCAGCACTGAGAGGGGACGAGAGTGTGAAATAGAGAGGCTGTTTTTAAGGTATATGAATATGGTGCTGTCTTTGGGTGCGATTCGCTGAGTGTCCCGAGGTATCAGACATGCAAATAAGAACGCCTAAGTCAAATGAACATGGAAATGTGTCTGTTTAGGTTACATTTGACGCGTCAATTTCTGTTTGTTCTGATATGCCTTATTTGTAGCAGCAAGATTTGTGTTTAAATGTCGATGAAGAAATATGCTGTACTCTTTATGCTGCGATTGGGAATTGAAGGATGTCAAAATCATTCCGCACATGCTTTTCTATCTGCACTTCTCTCAAAGAGGCATGACGAAGTTGTTGAATCCATAGTCGGTCAGGCAAAGCAGTCGTTCACCTAGAACCAAACAAGTCATAAGGAATCCTAATTTCAAAAAGTCTACTTCCTGTAGTCAAAATTCCAGCGTCCACTTTGACATTTATGCAAATTTTACATTCAAAGCCTTATTCCCGTTTGTTTTGCTCAAATTTAGTCCTTCCGTCAACTTCTCTGTGGTGTGGGTTTCTGGCCAATGCCTTCTTGTTGACAAGAATCAAACGTGGTTGCAATTAGATGGGCGCTATTAGTATCCGATGTTGCGATTGTACACGTCTTATTCATGTTCCCTGCTTTTATCTAGACAGGAATGTGCTGAAGATGTTTTAATCATAAGAGACGCCGTTTTCTGTGCTCATGTCACGACAGCAAATGCGTGGCAGCAAGTCTAAGTGTGAAGTTAAGGAATGCGGGAAATTGAGTTTTACGCTGCGCATTTACAAACCAACACGATCAGCCTTATTGGTCTCCAGATAGCATGTCGTCATGCATTGCAATGTCTTTTTATGACACGTTCAGAGCGCGTGCATACAATACCGAAAGTCAACAAGATGTTTGCAGCGGTTTGGCAACGAAGTCTTCAGCATTGACGCGGACGAGTGGAAAGTAGATTTGATTAAGTTTGCTCCCCATGAAAAAAAAATTAGCTACGATTTGCGGTAGTGCGTGGAATGCTTTGAGTGGGTGCATCGCTCGATTACTTCCCATTGGGCGGTTGGAAGTGTTGCGCACTGCAAGTAACGACTCAGATGGCGGTTGAGGTGGTCGGGGCGACACTCAGTGGTTAATAAGGTCGTTGATTGAATGACTGGTGGTGTAGTTTTTTGCGTGAAGTGCTCAGGTATTTAGCGTATCCTTTTTACTAGATGCACATTATCCACAACTAAGTGTCTCAGAGGCAAACAGCTGTGCTGAACCAAGGGTGTTGATGTGGTGGTAAAAAGCCGAAGAATCGCTAAAAGCACCGAGTGGCGGATGAGGGAGCTGTGTGGTTGGAAATGAAGCGGCGCAGGTGCTGCGTAGAATCTAAACTCTTGCCCTCTGATGTGCTTGTTTATGCTCTCATTTTTAGTTAAAGCTAGAGTGGCATTTAAGTGTAGTTTCATTGTCATCAACTTGCGACTAAGATGCAGCGTAGATCCTTTCATTCAAAGGTCTTTGTTAAAAAATCTAGTAAGAAGTATGTTGCAAGCACCAGATTGACGACCGGGGAGCGAAAGGGCGAAATAGGCAAACGCGAACTGAAGTGATTTGTGGAGATAAATGTTAATGGTGGATTTTGTGAAGTAAAAGTGGTAAGAAGAAAAAAAAACAATCTCAAATCCATGTCTGGAAGGTGTATACTCATTCTCATTTCATTCCCTTTCCTGCTAAAGTAGTCGGTTGGAATTTTGTGCGTTCCACTTTGCTTTACCAGCTAATGCATCCAAATGATTTCGTTCCCAGTGTACCTTTCGAATAGGCTTCCCCAACTCTTTTGATTTGGTAAATGCTGTCCATATTGCCTAATACTCTGCTTGTGAGTCATGCAAATGCTGTACATCGAGTTTGATACCTGTTTCTTTGCTATAGAAGGGTCCATTTTCCTAGAAATCTATCTCAAATCGTTGGAATGCTTTCGCCATGCATTTAGAAGCAACAACTCTTAAACATTTGATTCCACATTGTCTTTCAAATGCACTCGTCTTTCGCTGGAAGGTCACTGTTTTGATTGAACAAATTTTTTTGTCATCCACAGCGATTAGAATGACACGGTGAAGACCCACACCTTGGTGGACTACTATACTTCAGGCTTTGTTTGAATATACTCATTCAAAGTTCTGATGACTGTCTGTGACACGAGTGAGGGCTATGCGATGTGATGCTGTGGAGGCAGTTGGCATAATCCTCAGGTCCTTCCGCCTCTATGCCTGATTCCAATTTCGCCTGCAGCTTTAAATCTCCTACCAGATCAGTTGTTATTTTGGGTGGGATTAAGGGAGGAACACGACGACTTAGGGGTGAGAGTGAAAAGCATAGGTGTTGCGAATGACGTAGATCTCCTTTGACCAGGATGTTCGGCATATCCTTATCACAGTACACTCCTGGATATTGTTGTAATGAGTTCTTTGTGCTGGTACTATAGCAGTGGACTGAAAGTCAGCCTCATTCCTGGCAAGAACCTCACGACACTACTACCCTTAATCATTGGTGGCTAATTCGATGCAACAATTTTGATTAAATGAAGACAAAGTGTGGCAAGACATGATGACTTAAAAAGGCCCTTCCCTTGTTAAATATTTCCATTGATGCAAAATCCAAAATGATAAAGCTAATATTCATCAAAATCTTATTCAACGTGGTATGAATCTATGTTTGAAGGTTGCTAAATATTTTGGAATGGGAGCTCATGCATCTTTGCGATGGCAACTTTACTTGTCGAGTCAAAATGGAAGTCTTGCCTTCCTAATTGATCGTATCCTGGCAGAATAGGCAAAGTTGTCGCTTTAAGGTCTGAGTGTTTGCTGTTGTTCTTGTTGAGCTGTTTGTCATAAGTAAGTGTTTTTTACAGTTATCTTGACTCTCAACAAATCACCCTCCCAGATAAGCTATTTTCAATGCGAACCTATTGACCTCCAAAGGAGAGCGTCTAAATGCCTGGAAGTAAGAAGCGCTCTTTAAATTGTTTGATTATTCTGCAGATAGGTTTCCTCTTAGCGAATGTGGAATCCAATGTAGTCAGTGCTAGTCCTTTGTGTTTATGTGGCGTGGTTCATAAATGGGATTTGTGAAGTAGACTTACGACAGCCCTGCGGACCATCGAAACGCGTAAAGTACAACCTACATTTAATTACAGTTGGCTTGAAGACAGCACACCCAAATTAAACAGCAGTACACGCCTAGAACTGTTTGCCCAAGACAGCAAAATAATGTCTGTCTGCAAGAATTTGAGGGTAGTGGTAATTGTAACCAACAATGCGTAAAGACACGAAGGTCGTGTGCTGAAATGGTGGCATTACAATTTTGACCTGTTGTGTACCGCTCATGACATTTCAAAGAAGACAAACAACAAGAAACAAGCAGGATGCGTCTTCAATGTGGGGATCTTTAATGGCGATCACAGGACTGCAGCGAGAGGACACGCACTTTGGTTGACCTTTTGAAGGTCAGGGATGGTCACCTACCTCACGCAAACCATTTCCATCTGGGTCCAGACATTGTTAATTACGGTTGTTACTAAGATTTCTCCATTTCGGCACTGCGAAATCTATTCAGTTTTGTTGTATTTCATCAGTTAGGCTTAGTCAAGTGCTCTCAGATAACCTCAAGCTGCGACACATAATTACACCACGTGATGCTACTTATTTTATGAAATGAGTAGTTGCAGACAATTCCAAGCAGTAGATATGCGCAGTGAAGGAGCTATTTTTAAAACAACCTCACTTTCTCGAACCTAAACAATCGTGGGCAGAGCGTGACTGTTTAGGCGTTTCGTGCGGTTAAAGTGGATGCCGTAACAAAGAAGGCAGCAAATTGATGGGTGTCTCTGATTACCCACAGAAAAACGCCACAAAATTTGTGCAAAATCTCAACATGGGGTGTAAAATGGTCTATAAAAGAAACAAAAAGATGTCTATCTATACCGAAATCCGTTTTTCATTTTAAACACAACAAGCGCATTATTTTTCTCCAAAAATAGACATTTTATGTATTTTTAGAATAAAAGGTAAATAAGATGCAACTCTGCTGTATGGAAATCACTCAGTGTAGATCAGCTTTCTCCAATCCATTAAATAACCAGCACGTGTGACCTCATCAGAGAAGAAAAGGCTTTAAGCACTATACCTACTCTGACGATACACAGTAAAATGTTTTAAATGCCGACGAGTAATGCCTGAAGGAAAGAGACGTGTGTTTTGGAGCCTCATAGTGATGGTGGATTGCGTACTTGGAGTCGCTTGTAAATCAGACACCAGAGCCTGCATCCCTCTGACTTCACCCCGGCGTTTAATGTCACACCAGAAGTTGGGTGCACTAAAACCGCATCCTCGACATTAAGGAAGGTACGCAAAGTTGGTACCGTTTCGATGTTCCAACACCTGAGGTTCTCTGTCTCCTCTTTTCGTGCTTTTATATAAGTAGACGATGCAGGTCAAGAGCACTAGACATGAAGTGGAAATGAATGCAAGTTGAAGACGCTAGGACATCTATGCGCAATGACAGAATATGGCTGGCTATCCGAAATCAAATCTACAATTCTGTCCTCCCACCCATCGTCACTTCTTTAACTTCCACCTATTTTTCCCACACCGAAATCACTACTTTAAATGCAGTTTACGGGTGCAAAAGTACGAGAGTTTGTTTAATACTTATGAACTTTAGCCGCCTTTTGTGTTAATAACATTATTAGACAGAAGCATGATTTACGAATGTTGGTGGATTTATATGCTGAGATGACTTTATTTTATGCTGCGCACAGACTTTTTGTGTAGTTGGACAGATATATTAACGTTGACATATGAAGCGAGATGAATGGACATCTTTCTTTGCACACTTTGCTGCAACCAATCGTCAATTTACCGGAAGTGTTGCATCCAAACCCACTTTATCAGTGAATTTCATTATTCAGTCGCATAATCGAGACAAGTTGTAATGCCTATTTGTAGTCATTTGCATACGCAGTTTCGACGGAGTGGATGGAAGACCACCACCACCACCACCACGTCGAGTTAGAACATGAAATTTAAACGATTGCATTGCAATAAGATTTTACAATGACGTGCTCCTTCTCAACCATTAAAAACTGGTCTATAAAATTGGGGAAGAAAATGGAGGAAGAGTGTGGACAAGAGTGATAGTCCTGACAATATTGCATGTTTTTGCGAGTTGGAAAGGGGCTGCACGAAATGCATCTTCAAGTTATGCAGCTACGCCAAATGCAATCATGACTCTCTGAGAATGCCTAGAATGTCAAGTGGGAACTCGTATGCCATCATAAATGTCTTTCGCCATTTGGGATCACAAAACGGAGCACCGAATCTTAATCACTGATGGAATAATAAGTAAATGCGATTTCATGCTGGGGGGATAACTGGTGAATTTGCAAAGCTTCGACGTTGTCCTGACACTTCCACTTGATTTGTCTCATTAAGCATGCAAATTAAAGGAGTAGCAATTTAAATAACCGCAGTCAGTAGCAACACTTTTGGCTGCCGCGATGCCGCACTTGCTATTGTGGCCGCCATCGGGTTGAGTCCTTTGATGCATCCCGATTCAGTAGGATCGCAGACAAAATGTGGCAAAGTTATTGCCTCAAGTGTCATCACTCTTGGATTCAGTACGTCATAAACACTTTTACCTGCGTAGAAATACAGCCACCTCAAAGCCCAGCTAAACTCAAAATTCCCTGCTGTGAGTAGTCGCCTTACGTAAAATGATAGTAATGATACATTTTGCGGTTGGTTGGATCCCAATAGTGCATTCATATCAAAGCCAGAACCCAGAATTAGCACAGAAATGCCGTAAAACACAATTGAGGATTACAAGTATGTCACCCGCCTTTTTGCAAGCCCTGGCGTAATTACGGCTATCTGTCTTTACTTCCAAGAGCTAGCCACTTTGGCACTCCTACACATCGACAGGTCTGATTTGCCTGTTAGATGCCGACAACCGCAAACGTCATGCGAAATCGGCTCATGAAGTGTCGTACAAGTCTCTCATGGGATGGTAGAGCAGATGACCGATCTCTTTCCTCCGATGAAACCGATCTCACCCAACTCCACCTCTCCCGACACCGTGGACAACTACCGTTCGTTGTTGGAGAAACTGCGACCGGTTGACCTGTGTGAGAGCAGCGCGCATGTAGTTTGTCGGGGAGGACGTCGACCAAACAGGTGAGTCATCTCGTCCTCAGGATTTGATAGGTAATTCAACCCTCCCAGCAAGAACTTAAACAGTTTCCCGCTAAGTATTGAAAGTTAGACATAAAGAATTCATCTTTGATAATCAAATTATTGCAGAAGTCAAGTATTATTAGCAGGTTCTGCTCTGGTAAGATGACTTAGTGTTCAGCAAGACCAGTGATCTAAGAACGCGCACCAGACTTATATGTTTTGCATCTATTTTTGGACGAAGCGTACTTCAATTCAACTTAGGGCTATTACCAACTCAGAGTCTTGTGGCTGGAGACTGCGAGATAACCAAAACGTCAGTTAGAGGTGAACTTTTGTTGGTTTGAATTTGCTTGGAGTTATCTTCGAGCGTTAAAGAATCAAATGCAGTAGATGTTAGCTCCTTGCTTCCAAGCGGCAAAGTTGCCTCCCAACAGCCTTGCGGAATGTCAAAGCATGTCGGGCAAGGAAGACATTGGGCCACGGTCGGCTTGAAGATAGCGCGATCTACTTAACCACCAACACGTACCCCAGAAAAATGTACGCAAAATGTTAGAATAACGTGTAACTGCATAAACTCGAAATTAGTGACAAAGTCTGCCATCATTGCACAAAACATTGGCAAGGTGTAATAAGTTTGTGTGAAGCAATGACAGAAATGGAGACCTTGTGCGGAATGGCAGTAAGAAACTTCTGATAAAGTAAACAAACAAAGAGATGGTAAATTCAGTGCATAGATCCTCGATGTCGATCATACGACTACATCAGGAGGACGGTGCATATATATGTGCCTGATGCTTGACCTTCGGAGGTCAGGAATTGCCACTCGCCTTACACAGTTTATTTCCTACTGTGACTGTACATTGCTAGGCTTGCTGGTAATTTCCTCGGTTCCACCTTCATAGTCTCATTTGTATTTTTCTCACCAAACCCAGTGAATTCGTCAGCTTGCGGCTACACAGGTTTCTTGTACTGCCTACCAGCTGACGTATATGAAACGCGATTGTATTTAACAGGAACCCATCAATTCCCGACGTTGCAATTGCACAACTCCTATTCATCCTTGCATCTCTTTTGAAACAAACTGCAGTGTAACTGTTTTACTGACAAGATGCTTCATTTTATGTGCCTGTGTCACGAGATATTACTCGTACCGGTAGTAGATACGTGGCAGGGGGCTCAACTGTGAATTTTAGAATGGGAGGAATTGGGTTCATGGTTTGTGTTCGCCGGCCAACACCGCCAACCCCTTTGGCTTCTAGACAAAGTGTCATCGTATAAAGGTACACAATACCAAAATCTAGCAAAGGGATTGTGTGACTTCCATTTTATATGTTTACGTTACGAGTTATTCACACTGGTAGTAAATGTGTAGGAGCAAGTCCAACTGTGGCGTTGTGAAATGAGAGCAATCAATTTCATGAAAGAGCGCTTTCAGTTCTGTTGGCCTCAAGACAGCACGGCGTAGTGAATTGGAGCGTCATCTTACGTCACTTTCAGAGTGAGTGTACACAATACTAGAAGTCGGCAAGAAGTCTGTAGGGGATCGACCACGAAGTCTTCAACGTTGGCGCTCTAAGGTAGAAAGTAATTTTGATTGAATTTGTTTTTGTTCATAAAATGGGCTGCGATTTCTGGTAGTGCGTGGTACCCTTTGAATTGCTGCTTCGCTCCGCCACTTTCCATTGGATGGATAAAAGTAGGGTTCACAGCTGCCAACGACACAGATGGTGGTTGAGGCAGTCGAGGTGCCACTTGATGGCTAATAAGGTTGTTGTTTGAATGACTGATAGATTAGTTATCAAAGGGCATTATTTTAGGCGTCTTATTGGTCGTTCTTTTTAATGAATACGCCTGATCCACAACTTTTTGTCTCTAAGTCTACAGATCCAATTCTTCCGAAAATCCGAGTTCCATCGATGGCCATCTCGGAATCAATCAGTAATGCTCCATGGATGGTGCTGGTGCAGTGGAAATCAGCTCAATGAAAAATGGAAAACTAAGTGGTAGATTAGGAGATGTAGGCGACTCGAAGTGAAGAGCTGCGGGTGTCGTGTAGAGTTTGACCTGCCTCAATGAGTTCCACATTGACACTTAAGATTGGTTCCCACTTCCAGCATCCACTTTTGTCCTGGTTTCCTTTGCTGCGCTTGATTACGTCCTCATTTACATTCCTAATGAACAAAGATGCTATGGAATTTCGTTGATGTGTACTGGAAGCGCGACTATAAATTTGGCCCCAGCACAGCGGACGGCAGCGAGTGGCAACGGAGGATGAAAGTGGAGAGTCTGTTTCCGATGTGGATGGATGCGCTTGTACCCTCCAATGCGGTTCGCTAACTGCCTCGAGGAATCGGACAAAACATTGTGTTGGCTTAAGTCAGATAAAAATGAGGATGTGTTATCTGGGTCACAAGGATTATTGCATCAGTTGTTCACCACTCAGGCATGCTTGATTCCAGAGGCAAAGAGCGAGCCAGAATGTTAGTAAAGACGGAGGAACGGACGCAGTGTGGTGTGCAGGGAAGTTGAAATCGTTTGCCCCAAGTCTTATGTTCATCGCTAATCATGCCGATCGCGATCGCTTTCCTTACGATAAATTTGATAGTTATGAATTCCACATTCGCTATGCCTCCTTTCCTCTTGTCACAATGGCAGCATCCACTTGGCTATTTCCATACTTTTTACATTTATTGTCTCATCCCTGTTTTTTTTCCAACCAAATCCAGTCTATCCGTCAGGGAATTTGCAGTACCGTTCTGTGTCACTGTGCACTGCTGGCGAACACCAAACGCGATTTTGCAATCACACATCTTTCATCCATCCTTCATTGCTTTTTTCCCTGGCGTTGTTTAGAGTTACAATGCGCGTGATGTCATGTGCTTGCGTCATGAGGTATTTACTTTGGAAGTAAATGCGTGGTAGCAAGTAGGACTGTGAGGTAGTGGAGCTGGATGAGTCGGCCTTCAAGCAGCATGTCATCGTGAATTGGAACGCCTTCTTACGACGCCTTTTGGGGAGATGCGTGCAATACCAAGGTCAGTAGGAATTTTGCATTAGTTCGACAATGAATTCTTTAACATTGACACGTACATGTAAAGGGTGACTTTGATTGAACGCACTCTCCTTCATACAAATTATTTGCGATCTGCGGCAGTGCGTGGAATGTTTCGAATCGTTGCATTGCTGGGTAACCTTCGATTGGGCAGGTGAAGTAGATGTGTTGCAAGTAACGATGGATGTGGTGATGGTTGAGACAGTCGGGCTGACACTCAGTGGTCACTAAGGTCGTTGATTGAATGATTGTTAAGCTTATCAATGGTGGCAAGTATTTGGGTATTGCGCCTAACCATTTTACCGATTGCAAATCGTCCCAAACTAATTGTCTCCAATGCTGCTGATTAGATGGAAATTAGCCGAAAATATTTTAAGATCCCCAAGCAACGGAAGTTGCCCTGTAGGATCTAACCAACCTTAATGAGTTTCGCATTTATATTAAAGATTGGACTTCATTTTAATCATCCACTGGCAAGCTCGTGCCATTTGGTGTGCTTGATTACGCCTTCGTTGGCAAGGATGGCATTGAGAAGCGTCATCTCGTCCTATGATAGGCAAAGCAGGCACGACACTTGGAAGTAGTTTCATTCTCATCAATTGGCGTTTCTCATGGACCACTCAGTTGACTAAAGGGGTACAAACAAGCTTATTGACATGAAGCGTAGATTTGCTGTGATCCACGTTCCTAGTTGTGGTTTTGACAGGAACCAGGGGGAGAGAAAGTCAACGACTCGAGTAGTGCGGTTCACTCATTCTTGATTGCCACCATTTCCACAAATCGTACGAGGCGATCTAGGCAAATCTGACATAATGAGGCATAAGCGTTTGCTTCTTTTCAGTCAGCCCACAGCACAAATGTCGAAATTGTAGAAACTTGATTACTTCATTGAGAAAGCATTTACGATGCTTATCTAGGATGTTACCAATAATAGTATTTATCAATAGGATTGATAAGTTTGCTAGATATGGTCTCTGCAGTGGCATGGTTCCTATATGAGGTTTGTGATGTCGACTGCCGACAGGCCTGTGGAACAAAGTAGGCATTCAGTTGCGGTCAGCACGAGGTCAGCACTGTCCATTCAAACACAAACACGCATAAAACTGCACATAGGAAGGTGGAATGATGTGCAACAAGGAAAAGGTGACTTCAATTAATAGAATTTTATACCAAACACACGAGCACAGTAGAAGAATGTTGCGTGCGTACGTGCGAGTTGCATGACCTTATGAAGGAAGTCAGGTATGTTCTCCAACCTCAAGTATATCATTTGCAACTGTACACAGACGTTGCTGATTGGGGCGTGTACTACTACAACAACAGCAACAATTAATGTTCATCTTTACTAACATTTCAAAAGCTTGCTTGTCAACTCTGTTTTTGTTGGCGACTTTATTGTATATTGATTTAAAAACCGCAAATAGCTTCAATTTTCAGCAAGTAATTATAAGATATTATGTTACTTATTCCAATTTGCAGCAAGTAATTGTACGAAACTCTGTTGCTTAGTCTCTGAAATGAGTAGTATGTGTGCATTTTAAGCAGAACTTATGCATAGTGAGGGAGGCTTTTTAGAGCGATCGCACATTTACAAATGTCAGAAATCATAGCTGGGATGTGACCCGTCGGCCACACCGTAGCATCAAAGTGCATGAAAAAAACAAAGAGGACAATTTTCTTAGGAGGGTTTCTCACTTTCTACCAACAAACGCAACACAATCTATTCAAAATATCAACAATGTATGTGAATGACCTAAAAAAGGCACTAAAACGGATATGCTTATTGGAGGTATGCGCTTAGAACTTGAGAAATCATTGCCTTGCTTTAGACTTTCTGAGTTCCTCTAATCTTAAAAGGAATTAAAATGCATGTGGTTGTGTGTTCATCATTTCCTTTGGAGCACCTTTCTTTTTTCCATCAAAATGAGCAGCCTATGTGCCCTTATCAGAAAAGATACCGTTTAGGCACAATGTGTTGCGTTTAAAAAAGGCCGCGAGCGATCTCTGATTGATAAATGAAATCCACAATTGTTGTTGACTTGAAATAACTAAGAATGCGGATAGCATAATCTCAGCTGTGCGTATTCCAAGGAAAGGCAAGATGCAGTAGACTGGAGGCCCGTAATCACCGTCCAAGTTATTTAACGTCCACATCCTCGACATTCAGGAATGTTACACAAAGTTGGCACCGTTCCTCTGTTTTAACGGCGAAGCTCTTCCCACTCCTCTTCAGTGCTTCCTCAGGAGTAGATCTCAATACCAGATTAAGTCACATCAATTGATCAGCTCAAATACATCATTCGCCAAAAGCAATGCCTCAGAGGTGAAGTGGTAAGAACAATTTTCCACTCATCTGGCACTTTGAACAGTACCAACATTTAGCACCTCATTTGTAAGCTATGCACTAACGAGTAATACCGACATCCGAGGGCCTGCTTTACTTGCTTGAGTGGCGTACAACACGCAAGCTAGATGAGGAGGACCTGATTCCCCTCTCCTACTATGATATGCCAGCAAATCATGGTGTGTCACTGGACTAACCCACCGAGTGACTTCTGTAATACCCAAGGCTGGGGGAACCAAAAACACTTGATGCAGTAAATGAAGTGAGCAGAGACAACACAAATGTAGAATGAGCACAGGTGAAGTGTGAATTCTCCCTCCAGCATGATGCGATTGCTAGAACTAAACTTTGAGTGCAAAACCAACCAGTTCCTTGCCCACTGGATGTTTCGATGTGTCCGAATTCTTGAATTCCAATTCCAGAACGTCCAGTGATCGGATGAATTGGTTCAAGGCCATTTCTACCCCACACCGTTGCTTAAATTTATTCACGGGGACAATTTCTTTCTTGTCTGTCTTGCAACTTTGCTTTCTTAAAATGCCTTGTTCCATAATTTGCATTTTTACCATTATTTGCAATTACATGGACAGAGAATCCATACACATGCATCATTAGTATTAAAAGACAATAAGAAGTTAAATGATTTGTGTACTCTGGTCAGAATGGTATGATTTGGATCTCGCCATTGCGCTGTTAAGGTGTGAGTGTAGCCAAGTTACACAAATTGTAGCCTACGGACATTTCAAGCATTGTTTGCACAACTCAGGCTGGCACGTGGTCCACGAGCAGTTAGCGGGACCAAGGCGTGTCTCGGTTGTGGATGGACGGATTGACGTGGCCGGGTGGTGCTAACTCGCCACCGAAGAGTGGGACGGCTCATCGACTCAACTTGAAGGCAGTCATGCTGCAGGAACAGCCACTTCTCACCTATGACAATCTTCAGGTGCGCTTTGCCTCATTCTCATGCCTAAGCACACAGAAATGACAGAGGTAAGAATGCTTACAGGGCCGACATTTAAAAGTTACTTGTGCTCGAACGGTTAGACCTACTGCGCTCAAAAGTCCTAAAATGCGTCGGTTGGTGACATCTGTTGCCTTTCCATATGTCTTACAGCCTCTATGACAGGCTTCGAAGGCGAATTCGACCAGTAGAATGGGAAATCCCAGTGTTTTGATTCAACTGTGCGATGAAAAATTTGTGCACAGAGGCTTTTTATTCGCAGCATCTTGTGGACTACATGATATTGAAAGAGATTAAGAAGCGTAGCTAACCATGGACACGTCCAATTTCGTGGGAAAATCTCCACGTCAGTGTGGTATAATTAACACTGACAATTAGCCATGGTAGCTACTTGATTCCATTCTCCTGTTCGTCGCGCTTTACCAAAGAATTTCTGGTAACTTGTCAACGAAACAGGCATTGGCTGTCTCTGTTGATTTTGAGAAGCTGCTCTTAGCTTTTTTTTATCAATCTCCAGCGCACACTTATCTGGCGAACGTCTGCTTTGGGATCGAGGAGTGTTGCTTGTAAAAGTGGGGTTAGGAAATGTGACTTGGTACATTAGGCAGCATTCAAAGTGCTTAACACTACAGAAATTGATAATATTTAATTCTTTCGAGTATTCTACTAGTAATTTTAGGCAAAGAAACATTCAGTCATTTGGACTACATAGAAATCTCACAGGAATGTTAGACTTAATAGTAGCAACTCCCATGGTACCTTTAGTCACAGTTGCTTTTGGAACTGCTGACCCACGTCCTGTCGTGATCCCAAGTCATCCCATCCATGCAGGCAAACTCCGAATTTGTGTAAGAGCAGTGACTAACATCGGTCATTCGGCCATCAATTGCTCCTCAGTCAAAGGTGCAAAGCGTCAGGTTAAAGTAATGCCTTATATGGCTGGTAAGTGAACTCGAATAAACAGGTTCTGTTACCGAGCAAGATGGATTATTTGGAAGGAGCTCACCTTGGTGTGCTGTATTTGGACTCTTTGGATTGACAAGTGGAAAGAATGCTTGATGCGCTGCTATGACGAGTGGCATCATGAAGAGGGTGGAAGAAAATTGAAGAATAATAATTTAACCTTTCTTATGGAAGTTGGAAAGTGGAAGCTAGGGGGCAGAATATTTTGCAAATGACGGGACGCTTCGTACAGTCCGAAACTGGGTACAGAACCACAAACTGAATGCATCGAGTGCATTAAATCTCTTCCACGATATACGGACTCTGTCTGGACAATAATAATAATAGTAATAGTAATCAAAAATGACAAAGACCTTTAGTAAGATTTGTAGCACATACTGTGAGGAACTGCACGGTAGTCTTAAGAGCATCATTAAGTCAATTAAACGAAGTCTGTCTCGTTCGGATTCTTTCGATGCTGTTATACACGACGGTCGAAAACTCAGCAGCGCTTACTAGAATGTGCTGATTAACCTCAAAGTTGAGAGTGATTATGCCTGATGGCATGCCGGTACCAAACAGACACAAATAAACTGTCACTCAGTGACTGCGAATAGCGGACACGGCAGCTTGCAGTGACTCGCAAATTTGGGCACACTTGGTCACTACCTAGATGGCGGGACAATCTGCAGCCAACACGCATTTGTCTTTGTCTTGGTTGGTAACGCAACCATTACCAAGTCACCAGAATTGAACTCATTCCTTGACCAGACTGTAATCATTCTGTCACAAATCCATCCACACAGCAAAGCTTACTCCTCATGGAATCGGTCATTCAATAAACGCAACAAGTTATCGCTCTTCTGAAGTAGCATACTCAGCAATCAACTGCTGTCACAGTGCTAAGTAGCTTTCGTATTTCAGTGGTAATTGGGATCGAACTGACGAGTTTCATGAAAGGGTGAATTTGATCCCCTCCCACTTTTGCACAGGCTGGATAAAGTGGAAAAGCAAGCAACGTGGCCGTAGGTTGAGGGCGGACGAAGTGCTTTTTGTGGTCAACCTATGCTCCAGCAATGGCCTTCTGGCCGTATTTGTGTCCTCTAATAAACCTATTTGGACAGCGAGATCTGCGAGATCTGATGTATGGATACAGTTTGGGACATGATATGATAAGTTGGGAGATCAGTTGTGGGACAAAATCGAAGGGTCTTGCTGAATGTAGGGTCAGTAAAGTCAATCGCACCACCAACAGCTTTGCAGTTAGGACTTTAAGTACTGAACTTCTCCACAATTTCGTTTGTTCCAAGTCATTCAACAGCGATTAACTCAGTCGGTGAAGGGTTGCGATTTTGGGATGACCTGATCGTTTAACGCGCTAGGTAAATGCAATCACACGAGGCACTTAGCTTCGAGGAACATGATGGAACTTGCCGCACACTTGCTCACTTTTAATCTTATTATTAAGGTGCAGATATTCTCAAGTTGTTTGGACATATATGAGAGAATAAACATGAAGACTACCGCTGGGATGTGTACTACGGCTTCGCTTCCAGTTAACTCATGACAGGTAGACTCAAACCCATTTTTTGACGTGTTCTATGAGCTCGTTTTGGTGTCTAAGTATTAGTTCATGGGCATCATTTAGCGTCCGAGATAAAACATTCATCTCCTTTGAATTTGAGTGCAGATCTACAGCAGAAAATATGGTTGTGAACCTCCTGTCGCTACAATGTGATGTCTAAGCATGACTGAGGCTTGTTAATTTCATTCACCATAGTCAGTGACTTCTATTGCACCATAGTCATGCAATTAATCTCCGAGTTTTACTCTCCGGTTTCGTATGGGTAGGAAACGACCTTTTGGATGTCAGTTTGGTGACAAAAGGTCCCATCATCAATGCCACTGCTACACTTACTAAACAATCGCAAAGTACATCCGCAGCAAATTCAATTAATCACGCCACCACTGAGAACATGAATACAACGCAATCTCAGTCAGGGTGATTTCTAGTGGCATTCATCTTCAACCTAATTCATGTGGCGTAATCTGCTGTTTCTTACCAAACTGATCCGTCTTTCTCTTTAAGCGGTGGGTAATCGCACGAGCTGCCAACACTGAAAAACATGATGCTTTAGTCATTTAATGCAGTTATTTGCATTTCCCTAATGCTAATTGCAAAATCACTCGAGCACAACGAGCAAAACACCCAGAACTCAGGGAATAGGCAATTTGCAATGCTAAAGCAGTTCCTGCGGACATCTTGCCACAACGTTGATAGAGCCGTTTTTAGACTGGATTTGCATGAGCTTCCAAAGTCATCCTTATCAAATCACCCAACCAAAAGTATTAAAAACGAGGGTATAAAAGCATATCAGCAGTGTTGCATACGTAGATGATCCAATTACATGAAGTGTGCAGAGTCATCAACTTGAGCATTCTCAATTCTTTGAGAGAGCACGTCGTAGAGACCCCAATTCAACAGATTGCTCCAGTCGGTATAGGTTGGATTAAAGTTCTTGATACAGCATAGTCGCCATTTGGTTTGCATGGTAGCGAGGAGATGGCTGTTGTGTTGTGCAAGGTTCTGGAGGAATTTCACGAGACAACTCATCTCAGTTGACTTATCCACGAGCCCATTGACAAAAACTACGATGAGTAGCGTCTGATGAGGTTCGAGGGATTGTAGGGTGATAGTTAGATGATGATTGGAGAAGTGCGAGAGATCCACTGCATATATTAGGCAGTCGCAGTAGTCAGGCGCATCCATATACTCGAAGGGAGAAATGCATCGGTCCATAGTATGCATGCTGCCTTCGACACAAGTTGTTACAAAGATAGGCCTGCCGTTCGCAACACCATTTGTGCTCATTAAAGAACTTATAGATGAATGACAGCTGAGGAGGTATAGCTCTGGAGGATGTAGGCAAATTGTGAATTCACGTGGCGACAGCCAAGCCAGGTGTGGGTCTCTGAAAAGCCAAAGGTGTACAGGCCTTTGGTCTCGCATCTGCTGCAGCTCTGTTAAAGTGCGTTGGAGGGATTCAAGCTGGGCATTGTAATATATGATAGCTTGCAGTGCATTTCGATGTGAATTTGGCGCAGATTGAGAAGAAAGCTTTTGGAGAAGACACTTGTCAAGCCAGGTGCACATGTCAATCAGCTGATGTAGGACAGTGGAGAACTTCGGCATTGAAGGTATTGCCCTCCATCTTGGAATAGCCATGCAACAATTGACCAGATCACAATCGTTGAGATATTGGCATATTTGTAAGGCCAATTCAATGAGAAGTTGGGTAATTTTGCGACGTGAGCTGTTTTGAGCCTATGGTTTCAAGAAAGAATGGGATTTCTGGTTATATAAGGTTCAAATAGGCGAAATATAACAGTGCGAAATGGCCAAATTACTAAGGAGGTGTAAACAATAATAATTAATGAAAAAGAATTGTTGGCCTTTAGGACCTACCATTGGCGCGAGACACTAGCGTAGATTGATGGCGTGGTAGATGCGCCGAGGCTTAAATACATTGTGCCTTGGAGGAGGTGTCTGAGTGACCTCACTGTGATGACAGCTCATTGGTTCTCGCCCTATCGCCTGGTCTGACATTCACGCATCAGCAACACCTATGTGACCCCCTTTATCCGACTATAGGGGATATGGGAACTTAATCCTGTGTGCAGAGTAGTGCATTGCAGCAACTATGGCATCAATACCACCGCCTATTTCACTGCTACGAGCCATTAACTTGATAAGACAGAAGGCCATTCCCTTGGCAGTCCTTGCGTATTTGAAGTTGGCATTATCCACGCACGTGCCATGGTGTATTTAGGCTAATGCAGATATTGGGCCGTGAAACAACAATGCCTTTATCTGCGAAATAATCTTCAAGTGTCGACTTTAACACGACCTGCCCTTATCAGCATCGACAGTAAAACTCCTCATAACGAGTGACGAAAGTAAACTAACGTAGACTAGCACTGATTTATTAACGAATTTTGAATCCATAAAATGTTGGTCCACTAAACACTCACCTCTATTGAATCGGAAATCTGGTGAAAGTGCAAAAGTGTCTTTTGCATAATTTTGTTGCATGCAAAATGTTTAGGAGTCAGCAAATGTGCTCAACTGCAGGAATTTTAATGACTATATTTTGTGTTTTGATGGCACAGAAGGCTGTGCTCATGCGGATGGAGTAAGTGCATTTGATGCAGAAAGAAGTGGTAATCCAACCAAAACCCAAGCTGAGATAATTTCTAAAAAATTTACACAATGCTTAAAAGCATGTGCGATTCAAGTGGTGCATACGCCAATAAAATCGGAAAGTGCATGAGTGGTTACCTCCACCCATCTCCACTGTTCATGCGTGCACCAAAACTGTCACCCGCCACGGTGATTAACAAGGTGAGATGAATGAACAGATCCACGTACGCTGCACACCACCTACAATGAGAGTAGTTTGCTACAGCTGCGCAAGTAGCAAGCAAGGGCAAGTTTGCTAATACACGACATGCTATTCATTATGTCTTCGTTGAGGATGTTCCGTAACTGAGAAGAATCAGTTTGTCAGAGGCTGAGTGATGAATCTCTTATTCATGTAAATGATGGCATGATATTGTGAGGTCAGATGTCTGAGTTACTACTAGCTTTCAAATCACTACCATTTTACGGCGTGCTACCTTATGAGCCCTTTGCAACTTAGAGTTATCTGGTTGACCGAGAGTCTCAAATGTGCTGGTTGGCTGTTTTAAGTGAAAACACCACAAGAGCAACGTATTATCAGCTTAGATTCCACATTGCGGATAGCTGTGGTTAGTTTAGAAACTAGTGTTGGCAACATTGTCTTTGTCAACAGCTGAATGCCAAGATTGATGTGATGCCTACGACTTGAGGACTGTCTCAAATCAACTCGACTAAATATGCACCTCCATGTCAAGTAGCTACTTGAAATCGCCTATGCTTTTTAGTGCATCTCTATTCACTCATGGAGAGCTCTCCCATTTTCCGACATTTCAACTTCTTCGCTTAACAACTCAGCGCAACAACTGTCCCCACCATCACTACACTTTGCTTTGCTCGCAGCCCTGTTTCTTAAATGCATGCTGCAATACTGCTCCCTTTTTCTTATCTGGCACGCGCTATTAGATTCCGGGAGCAGCTCTATAAGCTGAAACGTCTCTAGAAGGAGGAGAATTCTGATGAAGTTGTCATTCTTTGGTGCTTGGTTCTGTGTGGTAGGTCACACCGCATGCATTTAGGATGTGCTGACCACAAGTGACATTTTAGTCGGGTCTAGTAGAAATTGTGGTCAGGATGATGAGGAAGGCAAATATCCTTACCTAATTAAATCTATTTGAACATACTTAGATACTTAGTGGAATCATGCATTCGATTGATTGATTTTGACCATCTGTGATGAAGTCAGTACCAAACAAATGACAGGTTACGCCGGCGACTACATGAGATCGGTGACATGCACCCCGAACAGATGAGTCATGTAATCACGTCCGAGATGCGAATTTGTGTTGGTCAATTTCAAATGAGGCATCATGGATCGCTGATTGCCTTAAGATGAATTTGTGAGGAAGCAAGATACCGCTCTTCCTGCTGCCGCTATGCTGATTTTAGACGCAGTCACATCGGCGTCACTTGCGATCCGTTTTATCATAATGCACGCCTTCATGAAGTTAATGTAGCAATTTATAGGGCAACATTCTTAATGTTCAACTCTGGTAGAGATTAGATGAAGAGACCCTTCCTGCATTGATCAACACCTTCATCTTGCGTAGCGGCGGGATGCTCGTGCCTTTGGGCGGTATACAGGCTGCTCTTCCAAGCATCTGGGTCGAACTCGTGTTTAATTTGCTGCTACTTTTAGCATTTAATGCTTAATTTCGACCCACATGAGAAATCAGTTTTGTATTATTGCGCCAAAATGTACTTTAAATACAAAAATTATTCTGCAAACCAAAGTGTCAAATCACTTATTATCGATAAGCCACTGTTTATTGCAACTTCTCAGTGGTACGATTCCGTGCCACCTCTGTCTTTTCGCCTTCACAACGCTTTCCTTAGTAATACAAGCTTAAGCACCTTGCAATTAGGGCTGTTCAAGACGCCAGGAAGGGTTGAGCATTGCCAACAGTGTAAAATGAGACAGGACGACTTGCGATGTGGGGAACTGGATTTAACAACATGTCGATAACCTCACTAGCCACGATCTTACAATCATGCAAGGATGTGGAGTCTTTTACTGCGTCTCTACCTCACCATCGTGCTAGCACGAAACCGCATGTTCATAATGCACTAGTTTGAGAAGAGGTTAAAAGAAAAGGCTTCGATAGCGCTTACAGCAACAATTTTCCTTTTGATACTAGCTAGTTCCTATATATTTTCCGATCAACGAGACTGCGGCACACAGGCCACAAAATGTGCATATTGTCAGGTAGAAAAAGCCATTCTGTTTTATTAATGTCTTCGAATGTTATTCTGTGCTATTCACTTAAGTTGTGGTGAGTTTATGCATAGAAGAATGGAGAGATGGAAATGCGAGTTGAAAAGGGCAACTACATCATTACGGCCATGCGTGATCACTGAGTGTGACTACTCAGTGCTTGTGGAGGAGGGTGAGCTGTTATCAGTAAACTCATCTGTCACCAGTAATCAAATGACGAAGTAAGCTGCGTTCAAAGGGGCGTTACTAAAGCACCTCTTACGAAGTGACGCAATTGCGTGAAAAGGACTTTTCGGTATACGTGTGAGGCTGATGCTAAACTAGTCGCTATTTATGGTAAAGCATATGATCCGGTGACAAAGATGATTTCGTTGCAACGGTTGTCATGTGCCACATATGCGTCCTTGGCACCCTGACAAACGCTGCCCACTTTTTCTTATTTGGCACGCGCTGTTAGATTCCGGGAGCAGCTTTATAAGCTGGAACGTCTCTAGAAGAAGGAGAACTCTGATGAAGCTGTCATTCTTTGCTGCTTGGTTCTGTCTGGTAGGTCACACCGCATGGATTTGGGATGTGCTGACCACAAGTGACATTTTAGTTGGCTCTAGTAGAAATTGTGGTCAGGATGATGAGGAAGGCAAATGTCCTTATCTAATTAAAAAGGGCAACAACATCATTACGGCCATGCGTGATCACTAAGTGTGACTACTCAGTGCTTGTGGAGGAGGGTGAGCTGTTATCAGTAAACTCATCTGTCATCAGTAATCAAATGACGAAGTAAGCTGCGTTCAAAGGGACCTTACTGAAGCACATCTGACGAAGTGATGCAACTGCGTGAAAATGACTTTTCGGTATGCGTGAGAAGCTGATGTTAAACTAGTCACTAGACATGGTGAAGCATATGATCCGACGACATGGATGATTCCGTTGCTACCTGGCTAGCTCCTTGCTGCCTCTGTTGATTTACCGATGCTACCGGGTAACCTGGATAACTGCAACGAGATGTGAGGGTCTGCATGGACTCGGTAAGCACCATTAATATGGTGCTTCGCAATTATCTTAAGCATTGTATCATTGTATGATACAGATCAAAATAATACTTTTAGAGGAAAGTGACCTTGCCTCTTAAAATTAAGATGAACGTGCACAAATAAAAAGAAGTGAATGCTTGAACAAAGCTATCGCTCTTCATTTGCATGGCGATAACAATGCTTTTACGCTATCCATGATGCCAATAAAAGCATGCTTTGGTAAATCTGTTGATTGATGCCCACACACAATGGAAAGCTACACATCAGTGACACGCAATCATTACAATTAAATCCGCATAGCTAAGTCTAATCAAATGTTAGAAGACAGATAAATGTGAATTAATGTAATCCAAACTCATATAACGTTTGCTTGTAAACTGGGATTGAAAGGTTTAAGCGATGAACGGGTCGGTCGCACATGCGCTAACAACAGATAGCTCTTTCCCTACTTTGCTGACTTAATTTAAGCAGACACGACCTATTGAGTTGCAATGAAAGTGGGAAGTAAGATACAAGGAAAGTTTGCACCAATTGGAGGAAAGCGGTGACCAGCTGATGCAAAGGTGCCACCTGCGCACAGCTGAATAATGGTACAGGCTACTACTGCGTCCAAGTGTGGTAGCTGTAGTTGACTGACGCCTGCGCCATTGGCGACGCAAACTTTGCATGCAAAGGTGGGGAAAAGGTTGCAAGTAAATAGGTATAGTGGAGGTGATGCTGAGCATTTTGATGAGAAAAGGCTGTCATGATATCCGTGGCATCGGTCGGCAGGGCTGCCAAGAAGGAGTTAAAAGTGAGGTGCCACAGATGGGCAAGAAGATGAAGGGGGAGGAGGAAGGAAAGCTATGCCATCTGCGTCGACGGCGTAATACGAGTGGTGTATCTAGGCTCAGATGTCTGCTTCAAAGCGTTGTGCATCTATGGCACTCTTTTTAGCAACATTTGGGGTGAACGGCCTGAATCTCCATCTCTTGGGTTCCTTCCACCCATCTTATGGGATCATACTGACCTAGACCTGTGCCCTCACGAGGCAACCAATTTCCATTTCAGAAGGACGAATTCCTTTTAACTTACTCTCGACTTGTTTGCGTCAATGTCTAAAAGACGATGTTACACTCCTGCAAACTTCTCGTTGACCTTCACTATTGGTGACACCTGTGATGGAAGTAAGACAAGCAGGCGTTCCTATTCGAAAAGACATGCTGTCCTGGAGGCGGACGGGGCTGGTGATGTGAGTTGATGACCACGCAGCAGGAACTCCAAGCCTCCCATCTTACAACTCCACAGTTTGATCTGCTGCCGCGCATTCACTGCCAGTGTAAATGGCTTGTAGCATGAGAATATAACATCAGGTCCACTAAGATTTAAACAATTCCATCACGGTCTTTATAGGAAAAGGCGATTGAGATAAATGAAAGATGTGCGACCGTAACGTCAGAAACTGATAGAATCCTTTTGCTTTCAGTAGCGTTTGATGTACGTCAGATTAAACACAGTGGCATTACGCATGCACTACAAAGGAGCTGACGAAACGACTAGACTACGCTGCACAAACCGAAAATTAAACTTTAAGTGTGAAAGTTAGAGAAATGACCAGTTGAATACTGGGATAATGACAACAGAAAATTAGACATAGCAAACGTGGATTTTTTACAAGCTACTTCGTCGAATAATTAGACGACCTGAATCGGCATGATCGGTTGTGGATATAAGATCAACACAAGTTCTAAAGCATGTCGCTAAAGGATGAAAGCGTTACATGCAAACGATTTTGACTTGACCGAATAACACACTGCATCATGACCGGAGTATCATCCATCTTCGTTGCATTTTGGCACACATCCGGTATTTCGAATCAAGCATATTAGATTGGAGACCATCTGGCATATTAATTCTGACTCAAGAAGCAAATCTCTATTTCCACTTGATTCAGGTGCTCGAAATCATTTGTCCGATGTCTCGAAGCATTCAGAAAGATGACATTACAACGTTTGAACATAATCATCAACATCGGGAATGGATTCATTACTTTATGCATTCGTCCCATCTGGCTGGCGGTTGCTGTGTTCGGTTCCATTTTATAGTCTCGGTTCGAGCACACCTCAACAGAAGTTACGAGTTGAGTGAGGGTTTTGCCTCATTACGAGTGGCACACAACCATGAGCACATTCAGCATTCAGCGGAATGTGGCAAAATTGTTACCCAAAAAGGACGGCTTATCCAATGCTAAACGTAATGTCAAAAGTTTCGCTTCATAGTTCACCTAAATGAGGAAAAATCTCCAGACAAAGGCCAGTGTTTCTTTATGGAATGAAGAGACCTCTTCTGCCGTTCATAGAAGAAACTAACAGTAGTCCTTGTAATTTTACTCAAGACGGAGGGGCATTTTTGTCTTTTAAATTTCTAATTTCTTTAGGCGAATGATCGTCATCAAGCGATTCACTAAAATGCCGATTTTTGCACCAAGTCATGAGGAATGGTACGTGTTGCCAATTGAATCAACCATCTTGAGTCTTACGCGGAGGCCCTTTCAGCCGGAAGCTTGAGTGGGCATTACGAGGCACGGCGATGAGGGTTGCCGCTGCTTCGAGCGAACATCCTTCATCTGCCTTTCATTCATTGATTTGGATCACCTAACTCTGTTCTCAGAGACTTCACATTAATAAGTCAAGAGAAAGTGATAAGCGAGAAAAGAGGAACATGAATAATGCAACCAATGAGGTTTTGTTAAGATTAGGGAGGTTTGTCCATCCCAATGCCAAATCCACCATGCTTGCACACATTTTACTCATTTTGAGCCATCTAAACAGTATTTCACCAAACATTCTTCAAATTCATTCTTCAAGTTCTCAATAACTTACCAATCTTCTTCGTGATTTTGTAGTTAACTGAGAAGAGAGGTTTGTCAACTTGAGATTGTTGCTTGTGTAGGCGAAGCCACTAGACCGGGCACCATCAAATTTCATGACCATGAGGAAAACTTTTCCACGTGACAGTCCTCTCTACGCATACTCACACAAGAACTGCTCACACTCCTGCTTCCAACCGCTGATCTTTCGCTATCTTTACGTTTAGCAATACATAACAATTTGGCTGTTTTTCCCACAACATCC
The DNA here is from genome assembly GCA_036345935.2 of Taenia hydatigena. NCBI lineage: Eukaryota > Metazoa > Platyhelminthes > Cestoda > Cyclophyllidea > Taeniidae > Taenia > Taenia hydatigena. The sequence continues at coordinate 9,414,999 of JADWOT020000003.1, forward strand.
AGTTGTGAAAATGCCAGCATCCACTTGGTAATTTCCTCGGTTCCATCTTCAAAGTCTCATTTGTGTTTTTCTCATTAAATCTAGTTTATTCGTCAGCTTGCCGGCACACAGGTTTCTTGTACTGCCACCCAGCTGACGTATATGAAAAGCAATTGTATTTTATAGGAGCCCATCGGTTCCCGACATTGCGATCACACTCCTCCTATTCATCCTTGCACCTCTTTTGAAACAAACTGCAGTGTAACTGCTTTACTGACAAGATGCGCCATTTTATGCGCCTACGTCACGAGTTATTCACACAGGTAGTAAATGCGTGGTAGCGAGTCCAAATGTGATTTTGTGAAATGGGAGAAATCAGTTTCATCAACCAATGGTTTCAGCCCTGTTGGCCTCAAGACAGCACGAAAAGGGTTTTCGCAATCTGTCATGTACCGTATTACAATTGATACAACATGATAAAACACCTTAACGTCGGAGGAACACGTAACACACTCATTCACAGTTCTGGTGCTTGTCTGTGGCACGGATGAGGAACATTGCGACACGGTGCTGTTAATGTAGTTGATATGTTCTTTACATGCAATTTCATCCATTGCTTTGCTTTACCAACTAGATTGGGAGTTGATTTAAACTGAAAGTTGGGAAGGTCACGATGACTTGACGGTAGAATTTGCAAATACTGTAGAGTAGGGTGTGCAACGTGAATGAGATAACCGTTGCGATTGTCGTAGATCTCCTTCAGCCAAGAAGTTTAAGAATTTCTCGTCACAGTACAAGCCTGCACACTGTTAATGTGCGGTCTTTGCGCAGATATTGTGGCATCAAAGCGGAGTCAAGCAGCATTTCTATGAAGGAAGCCACGACGCTACTAGTAGCATAAAGCAATACAAACATTTTGACCAAGTGGAGGAAAGGTGTGACAGAGCATGATGATTTTGAACAAAGGCTCTCCCCGATTCAATTATTCCCCTTGATTACAAGTCCGGAACAGCGTGGCTAATATCCAAATTGTAAAAAGCCATTTCTGAAGGTAGATAAATACTTTGAAGTGGAAACTTCTGCATCTGGGGCAAACTAAATTTCTTACCTTCCTGATGATGCAGTTTAATCACGTATTTACAGACAGCATTCTGAAGGATGCAAAGCCTTCACGACCTGCCCTCAGAGCATCATGATACAAGTCGACGAATCGTACCGCACACATGCATCAACACTGTGAACGAATGTGCTGAGAAGGAGTCTGTTATTCAGTACTCCCATGAGTGGACCAATTCACCGTGTTGTCTAACTTGTCGTAGGATACGTAGCACATGCACTTTTGCCCAACTTTGACCTTAACATTCACCAGCCTCAAGGAATGTGTAGTAAGAGCACGTTGTCATCTCAGAGGTTACCGTCCCTCCCAAATGCGTCGAAGTAAGCAAGAGACATGGAAGTACCTACTCACATGTGATGCACAGTCAGAGATGAAATATGCGAGAAGTGACTGCTCCTAAGTAGGCTCACACACCTTCGCACTGATGTGAGATTGAATGATAGGAAAACAGACCTTTGCATAGTAAGAAGGAGGCTATTCCACAATTGCTTCTACAATCTGCATTGCATGGTCCACATGGCTGCCTACACACCCTCACCCATTCACGTTGGTGGCAATTCAGATTCGTCTACATCCACGCATTAGTAGCTTCTGCTCCAATCTAAGCCAAATGTACTTGGAAAAGACGTCCACTGCTGGAGCGAAGTCCTGTCAAATGAAGATGGGAGTTGGATATAAAATGTCACAGAAAGCATCTGTATCATGCCGCATTTCTGATGTACGATGCAAGATTTAATGTCATGTTCAGCCAGTAAGATGAATTAATTGATTTGAAAAGTTGAGAGAAGGATAGCTTTGATGTCAAATGGATGTAATAAAAAGCGCTTATTTTACTCTATCCTGCCAGCATCTGCTAAATCGTTAGAGTTCGGAAAGCTTACTGAAATGTGCAAAGCTGATTTGGAAGTAATGAATGGCAAAACGCAGCAAGATGCACACAAAATCAAACAAACTCTTTATCAGAAAAATGAAAAAAACTTGTCGCGTAGTCAATTTACTTAGTGTCATCATAATAATAAAACAAAATATGACTAGATTAATGTAGAGAGGGGCAAAGATAGGCGACCGGAAGGAGGAGGGTGAGTGGCTTTTGTGTGTGGATGCGTTGAGAGGACTATCACGTGGAAGGCTCTCTTCGTGGCATTGGAATTTGACGGTTCTCAGTCTAGTGGTTCCGCCCTACGCCTTCGCCTTCGAACTAAGCACATCAGAATAGAGTGCTACTGACGCATTAATTGTGACTCGCCTACGCCATTGGCGACGCAAACTTTGCATGCGATGGTGGGGAAAAGGTTGCGAGTAAATAGGTATGGAGAAGGTGATGCTGAGCATTTCGATGAGAAAAGGCTGTTATGATTTGCGTGGCATCGGTCGGTAGAGCTGCAAAGAAGGAGTTAAAAGTGAGGTGCCACAGATGGGCAAAGAAATGAAGGGGGGAGAGGAAAGGAAGCTATGCCGTCTGCGTCGACGGCGTAATACGAGTGGTGTATCTAGGCTCAGATGTCTGCTTCAAAGCGTTGTGCATCTATGGCACTCTTTTTAGCAACATTTGGGGTGAACGGCCTGAATCTCCATCTCTTGGGTTCCTTCCACCCATCTTATGGGATCATACTGACCTAGACCTGTGCCCTAACGAAGCAACTGATTTTCATTTGAGGAGGACGAGTTCCTTTTAATTTGCATTCGACTTGTTTGCGTCAATGTTAAAGAGACGATATTAAGCTCCTACAAACTTCTCGCTGACCTTCGATATTGGTGACACCTGTGATGGAAGTGAGACAAGAAGACGTTTCTATTCGAAAAGACATGCTGTCCTAGAGACCGACAGGGCTGGAGATGTGGGTTGATGACCACGCACCAGGAACTCGATGCCTCCCATCCCACAACTCCACAGTTTGATCTGCTGCCACGCATTCACTGCCAGTGTGAATAGCTTGTAGCATAAGAATATAACATCAGGTCTACCGAGATTTAAACAATTCCATCACGGTCTTTATAGGAAAAGGCGATTAGATTGAATGAAAGATGTACGATCGTGACATCAGGAACTGATCGAACCCTTTCACTTGCAGTCGCGTTTGATATCCATCAGATTAAACGCAGTGATATTAAGCATGCATTGCAAAGAAGCTGACAATAAGACTAGACTACGCTGCACGAAACGAAAATGAGGCTTTTAATATAAAAGCCAGAGAAATGACCAGTCGGATACTGGGGTTGTGACAGCAGGGAATCGGGCACAGCAAACGTGGATCTTTTACGAGCTACTTTGTCGTATAATTGGACGACCTGAATCGGCATGATCGGTTGTGGATATAAGATCAGCACAAGTTCCAAAGCGCGTCGCCAAACGATAAAAACATTACATGCGAACGATTTTGACTTGTCCGATTAACGCACTGCATCATGAGCGGAGTATTATCCATCTTTGTTGACATTCTGGCACACATCCGGTATTTGGAATCAGGCATATTAGATAGGAGGCCATTTAGCGTATTAATTCTGACTCAAGAATCCAATCTCCACTCCCACTTGAGTTAGGTGCTCGAACTCCTTTGTCCGATGTCTCGAAGCACACAGTAAAGTGGCATCACATAATTCGAACATACTCATCAACATCGAGAACGGATTCTTTACTTTATGCATTCATCCCATCTGGCTGACGGTTGCTGTGTTCGGTTCCATTTTATAGTCTCGGTTCGAGCACACCTCAACAGAAGTTACGAGTTGAGTGAGGGTTTTGCCTCATTACGAGTGGCACACAACCATGAGCACATTCAGCATTCAGCGGAATGTGGCAAAATTGTTACCCAAAAAGGACGGCTTATCCAATGCTAAACGTAATGTCAAAAGTTTCGCTTCATAGTTTACCTAAATGAGGAAAAATCTCCAGACAAAGGCCAGTGTTTCTTTATGGAATGAAGAGACCTCTTCTGCCGTTCATAGAAGAAACTAACAGTAGTCCTTGTAATTTTACTCAAGGCGGAGGAGCATTTATATCTTTTAAATTTCCAATTTCTTCAAGTGACTGATTGTCTTCAAGAGATTCACTAAAATGATCATTTTTGCACTAAGTCAAGAGGAGTGGTACATGTTAACAACCAAAGCAACCATTTTGAGTCTTACGCGGAGGCCCTTTTAGCCGGCAGCTTGAGTGGGCATCACGAGGCACGGCGATGAGGGTTGTCGCTGCTTCGAGCGAACCTCCTTCAAATGCCTTTCATTCATTAATTTGGAGGACGTAGCTCTGTACTCAGGGACATTGCATTAATATTTTGATAGCTGGTCGCTAAGTCAAGAGAGAGTGCTAAGAGAGAAAAGAGGGACGAGAATAATGCAATCGATGAGGTTTTGTTAAGATTTGGCAATTGTGTCCATCCCGATGCCAAATCCAAAAGGCTTGCGCTCATTTTACTCATTTTAAGCCATCTAGAACAGTAGTTCATCAAACATTCTGCAAAATCACTCCATATGTACTCAATAAATTACCAGTCTTTTTCATGACTTTGTAGTTGAGTGAAAAGAGAGGTTTGTCAACTTGAGATTGTCGCTTATGTAGGCAAAGCCACTGGACCAAGAACCATCAAATTCCATTGAATTTGTGCCCAAGCCACCGAATTGTGCATTTGGTGGCATGGACAAACAAACGCGAAAGCTGCATTAGATGGCGGAATAGGTAGAGGAAAGCAAAAGTTACCATATGGAGTTTTAGTGAAGAAAATCAGGTGCTTGCAGAGCTGACTTCATTGTATGAACCCACATCATCACTGAAGCGATATTTTTACTCCTCTCGTGACTTCTGTTGAAGTGACTCGAACCGTGATTAAAAAGTGGGCCCAGGCACAGCGGCAAGCAGTGAGAGAGGACGGAATGGTGGAACCCATAGGCTGCATTTGATTTAGGTGAGAACGGTTGCACGTTCCAATGCAATTTGCTCAGTGTCTCGAGGCATCGCAGCACTTTTGTGAGCTCCAAAGTCAGGGAAAGATGGGGATTTGTTGGTTGGGTCACAAGTAGTGTGTCATTAGTTCTGTATTCTGATTATCTAGATTCCAGAGGCAAAAGACGAGTCAGAGTGTCAAAAGAGGTGGGTGCTGCTTTGGTCACGATGCAGTTTGGCATTGAGAGAAGTCGAAATCTTTTACATACAGGACTCTGTTTGTTTGGCGTCATGCTCTGTGATTTGCACTACTGTCTAGGAGACATGACCAAGGTATTATATGCACGGTAAGTCATACCAATTTGGCTGTTTTTCCCACAATATCCACCTGGTACTTTCCTTGGTTCGACCTTCAAAGATTCATTTGTGTTTCCCTCATCAGGTTGAGTTTACTCGTCAGCTTGTTGGCACACAGATTTCATGTACTGCCGACCAGCTGACGTATATGAAACGCGATTGTAGTTAATAGGAGCCCATCAGTTTCCGACGTTGCGATCGCACACCTCCTATTCATCCTTGCACCTTTTTTGAGACAACCTGCAGTGCAATTGTTTTACTGATAAGATGCGCCATTTTATGTGTCTGCGTCACGAGTTATTCACACAGGCAGTAAATGTGTGTTAACAGGCCCAACTGTGGCGTTGTTAAATGGAAGAAATCACTTTCATCAACCAATGGTTTCAGCCCTGTTGGCCTCAAGACAACACGGCGTTGAGAACTTGGACGTCTTCTTACGTCACTTTCAGAGTGCGCGTACGCAATACCAGAAGTCGGCAAGAAGCCTGTGAGGGTTCGACAACGAAGTCTTAAACATTGCACGCTAAAGTAGAAAGTAGTTTTGATTGAATTTGCTTTCCTCCAAAAAATGGGCTGCGATCTCCGGTAGTGCTTGAATTGCTTTGCCTCACACACCTTTGCAATGAAGTGAGATAAAATGATGGAAAAATAGGCCATTGCATTGAAAGAAGGAGGCTATTCTAAAATTGCCTTCATAATCTGCACTTCATGGTCTACTCGGTTGCCCACACACCCTCATCCATTTACATTGGTGGCAACTCTGATTCGTCTACATCCACGCATTCGTAGCTTTTGCTCCAACCTAAGCCAAATGCACTTGGAAAGGACTTCCACTGGTGGAACGAATTCCTGTCAGAAGAAGCTGTGAATTAAAGATAAAGTGCCACGGGAAGCACCTGTATCATGTCACATTTCTGATTTACGATACAAGATTTGATGTCGTGTTCCGCCAGTAAAGAGATGAGTTAGTTGATTTGAAATGTTTAGACAAAGATAGCTTTGATGTCAAATGGACATGATAAAAGAGGCCTTTTTCGCTCCTTCCTGCCAGCATCTCCTAAAACATAAGAGTTAGCAAAGCTTACTGAAATGTGTGAAATTGATTTGGATGCACACAAAATCCAATGACTACTTAATCAGGAACGGCAACAGAACTTGTCGCGCAGTCGATTCCCTTGGTATCATCATGAATGTAAAACAAAATATGTCTTGATTAGCCTAAAGAGGGGAAAGGATTATCGAACGGAAGGAGGAGGATGAGCGGCTTTCGTGTGTGGATGCGTTGAGAGGACTGTCACGTGGAAGGCTCTCTTCGTGGCATTGGAATTTGACGGTTCTCAGTATAGTGGTTTCGCCTACGCCTTCGCCGTCGAAGTAAGCACATCACATGCATTAATTGTGACTCTGAACACAAATCCACATCTCCATTTAAAAGAGGTTCCTGTGTGCACCATATGCGAAAAATGGGCTGCCATTTGAGTAGTTACATGCCATGGCACTAGAAATTGATGGTTCTAAGTCCAGTGGTTTCTCCCACGCAATTAGCACTCCCAAATTAGCAAAACAATGCAGTGGATTCATCATTCATCATAACCTAAATGAATGATTTTCTCGAATGTTTGGTGAACCAATGCAAGCGATGGCTCAAAAGGGGTAATGAAATTGTAAGTACATTCTCATTCACATTTGTTTGGTCACAAGATTCGCTGCATAGGCGAAACCAATAACTAATGGAATGGCACTAAGTGCTATTGAATGGCAGCATATTTTGTAAAAATGCCAATCAACGTGGACGACACATGGAGGAGTGCTGCATGACCCACGATGCAAATAAATGCCCCTTTCCTGCCAACCTTGTGGGAAGAAACTCAAGTGACACGGTCACTGTGATGTAAGGCTTTTCAAATGGGTCTTTATAGTGCCGCAGATTTTGGCAAGCATCGTGCAATGCATATCATCCTCCACTAATTCACTTCGTTCCGTCACTGGCATCGCTGTTCAATAACCATTCCGTCTTGCTGGACGAATCCTAGACGACAGCTATGGGTTCGGCAGAAAGACAAAAGGGATCTCTCGTACACCCAAGGCAATGGAACCCATCTGATTTTACCGGTGGTTAATGGGTTTGCTTTTGAATGCAACACTCACTACGCCATCTTCTGCTTTTGCTGCAACCAGGCTGTTAGGCAGAGCGTCTGCATCACTTTGCGGACGTCATTTCTTGGCATTTCATCACAACACCATCGAGGTAGCACTCCTCGCTTTGCGATAGATACGGCACTAAGGAACCTCCGAAAAGGCGTCTCATCGAACGATAAGCACAATGCTGGACAGTTTGTCCCATAATTTAGTCTTTGACAATGCCCGTGTCCCCGCATTTAATAAAAAGACGTTTTGCCGTTCGAGGTAAGGAATGCAGCATTTAATTAAATTCACTTTGAGTGCCGATCTGCCGCACAGGACTTTTGGCGACACATCGATGCGACGGGTGGGGACGCGCAAGAATAAATCATCGTTAATTTTGGTTCAGTTAGGTCAGCACTGCAACACTGCACATTCGCAACAGGTTCTGTGTGAATAACTAAAAGACCGCTTTTGCTTCCTGGCGGCAAGTAAATTTGTATTCCCGAAACATGACAGAAGTGGCGGTGGACAGGATTATCCCTGCTTCGAGCACACCTCCTGTAACATCTTTCAATACATTGAAGAGCAAAGCTCTGCTTCGAGGGACTGTTAATTTATGCTTCGGCTCAAGGACTCTGATGTGGTGGGTTCCTCCTCTTCCCTGCTTCCACTCCTGCTATTTCGAAGTCTGAATATGCCTTGACATCTTCATTATGGATAAGAGAGAGGGTACAGAAGGCGAGTTCATGACGGAGATATGTCACACCCTTGGCGGTGACCACGCTGCTCTGCTACCAGGTTCAAATTGTCGTCCCATCTCTGGCCTACAAATAACATTTAAATATTGCATCTAATTGAAAGGAGAGAGATTTGCGACAGGAATCGGGAATGCGATTCAGGCATGCTTAAATAGACTGTCATGTGCTTTCGGACTTAATTTCGTAAATCCGATTATTTCGTTTCTTATTTATCAGCCGCCTTGTTAATGCTTACTGAATAACTCCAAACATGACTTATCGCTCAACTGCAGGCAAGCCTAACTCATACCTGAGTGACTGAGTACAAACCGTCTATTCACTTACTCCAGACACAGGCACCAAGAGCTGGACAACTGTGGCTGCAATCTACTTCGGTCTGATGTCGCAACTCTTAGTGCAATTACTCAAGAGCTAAGTTCCATTTCGGAAGCGATGAGCCTGAATCCAAATTCTATCTTCATTTCTTCCACTCGGACACATTTAATCTGTAAAATGTAAAACAATCGAATGCTTTAGTTGGCAAATTAAAAAGTCAATGTCATTGAACAACTAGTTTCGGTGCCTTCCACTGAGAATTCACATCACGTGTAAGCCCTACGATTCTTTAAACCACAGCATCTTAAGGCGATTGCAAGTTATATCTTTGTACGGCAAAATGGTATTCCTCAATATGAATGTCAGCTTGCAAAGTATTTGCGGATTGACTTTGACCTGCTAAACCACTTTTGACGTGAGCGATAGAAAGTGAGTTTAACGTATGCAATGAGGGCCAGTATTTCTAGCTACACCATCAATGGAAGTGACCGGATTCGACCTGAGCAGTCATTGGAGCGTCTGAACAAGCGCTAAAGGCAAGGCTGCTCTGTTGCTAAATGTACATTAGAATGCAATAGACCATTAAAAGTCATGATTGTTCTAAATGATAAAAGGTAGCAGGAAATTTTTGGCGCTCAATTGACCTTATCCGCCAGAGTCTCATTTGACTAGGTTGAGTAAAGAGGCGTGGTGATCTCCCCTTTTATTGTGCTTCCATTCTGTGCCATCTTGATGGATTGCGTTCCTTTGTACACACTTGAAGATCGCAAATAGGACGTCCTGCTCTTTTTACTCAGCAAAACCATTTCTAAATTTTATGTTTTAATGGCAAGGACATCAGAATGTGCATTGTGTGGCATGAAAAAACAGTCACGAAAGCAGTGATTGACGGGTGAAGAGGTAAGGCAGCACCAAAGGAAAGAAATGGAGTTAGAGCGAGGACTGTCAGGTGTTGGCATAGCTGACCTCACTGTATAAGCTCACATCGTCGCTGGTGCGATATTTTCACCCGTCTTGTGATTCCTGTTGAAGTGTCCTCGAACCGAGACTGTGAAGTTGGCATGGGCACATCTGACGAGCGGTGAGAGAGAACAAGCTAGTGCAGCGTTTGGAGGTATGGGACAAATATGTTGAGTGGAAATGGAGATTTGCCAATGCGTCAGTGGCACTCTATTCTGATGTACTTAATTGGAAAAACAGGATGTGTGGCAGAATGTGAATGGAGGTGAATGATATGCCGGTCATGATGTAGTGTAGTAATGAGCGGAGTCAGCAGCGTTTGTATGCAAGGATGTGTTGGCTCGGCGACACGCTGTGCAATTCGCACTGTTATCAAGGAGACATGAGCAAGGTTTTATGTCCACAGTCGGTTACGCCTATATCGCTCCTCTTTCCTACGACAAAAGGGATCATCAAAGTCTCAGAGTCAACGTGTTTAATTACTGTTACTTTAAGTTCGACGCCCACTTGATCATTTCTGTAAGTTCCACATTGAAAGCCTCGTTTCCGTTTTTACCAACTAAATATAGTCGTGTCACTGCTCCTCGGCTGACGGATGCAAAACGCGACTGCAATTCAAGACTGCAATCTGTACTCGACATTGCGATCGCACATCCTATTTATTCGTCTTTACCGCTATCTCCTCGAAAGCTTGCGCTGACATTGTTGGGCATCACCACAGGCGTGCTGTCAAATGCTCACATCACTAGCTGTTTAAACCGACACTAAATGTGTGGCAGCAAATGCAACTATGGACATGTGAAATGAAAGGAATCACGTTTTGGTGCGTGGTTGTCAGCCATCAACACAATACTTAACAAATCTTCTCGGATCTCGCTCGCCAAGACGTTGTATGATTCTGCGAAAGCTTTGAAATGGATGGTAGCTCCTGAGTTTGCAGATTGAAGCCAATGCGATTTGCTTGAGGCAGGAGATTTTCAGATTACAACTAAGCAAATGTAGGACCTCTTCATTCTCAATAGCATGTTAAACAACAGGGCAAAGTTGTCTACCTCAGTAAAGAGAAAAAAAAATAGAAATTCTTCTACAACACACTCATCCACAGTTTTGCTGCGTGTCATACAGCCGTTTCCGTTAGTTTCGAATCCCTAAGCTGAAGTGTCAATAAGAAGGAGGTTCACCCGAAGAAGTGACAACACTGATGACCGTGCCATCTGACAGGACTCAGGATGGTACAGTAAATTGTTCCTTAGGATCCTCGTTTTGCCAGTCGCTACCTTTTATCCGTGACGCAGACATTGTAAGCAACCTACTGCCAAAGCCAAAATACTTGCGCGCAAGTTGCTCTTTTTCAGGCAAACTAAGTTTGTAGTTCACCAAACATTCTGCAAATTTATTTGTTTGGTCCTCAATAAACTATCAATCTTCCCCATGGTTTTGTCGTTAATTGCACAGGAAGGAGTGGCAATTTGAGATTGTTGCCTGCGTGAGCGAAGCCATTCGACTGAGAACCGTCAAATTACAGTGCTGTGACGGGAATATCACCACGTGACAGACGTCTCCACGCATACGCACATAAGAGCTACTCACCCTCCTCCTTCCAATCGCTCATCTTTTGCTATCTCTGCATTTAAGAAGACATATTTTGGCTTACAATCATGATAATGCTAAGCAAACTGACTTCGCGACAAGTTTTGTTCCCTTTCCTGATGGGGTAGCCATTTGATTTTGTGTGTATCTCACTGCCAGCCACTACTCAATGCCTCTGAAGCGATTTTGCTTCTCTGAATGATTCTACCCAAAGCCTATGCTTTAGTAGGGGCTAACAGGGCAGGACGAAATTAGCTTCCATCATAAAGTCCATTTATTGGCTAGTAAGCTCTGGACACTTCAATTTAACTATTTTACTTCTCCGCAAATCACTAGTTTGAACTGATGCAGATGCTCCTCGTAGCGGTTTATCTACATCTTTGAGATTCTTCGCACAGGACTTCGCCCTGACAACATGCATATTCTTGTAAGTGCATTGGGCTTTGGTTGGTGCAATAGAACAGTACGTAGATTTAGACAAGTCGGAATCACCACCAATGCAAGTGGATGAGGGTGCGTGTAGGCAGCTAAGCAGGGCATGCAACGCAGCTTATAGATGCGGTTGAGGAAAAGCTGCATGTCAGTTCAATTAGACGCCTTCTTACTATGCAAAGACCTATATCCCTACCATTTTACCTGAAATCAGTGAAAATATTTGTGTGTTTACCTAAGAAATAAGATCTTCTCACATATTTCACCTCGAAGTGTCTATTAGATGCGAGGAATCCCGTGTCTCTTACTTACCTAGGCGTCGTATACTTGACAAGTGTGGGAAAAATGGCAACTTCTGAAGCGTCAGCGTTAATCTATCAGAATTTCCTTGAGGCACGATCAGACAAAAGCTCAAGTGCCCTGCATTCCACGGCAAGTGAGACGACACGGTGAAGTGGCCACAATTAGAGGAGAACTGAATAACAAACTTCTTTTCAGGTCAGATGGCGAGTAATTATTTACACCCTTCAATCTTTTTGCATCGTGTACAATTTTGCCAAAGAATGCTGCCCACTCTACACTATCGCCTGCTTCTGCCACGACTTGTCTTATTGGCAGCGCGACCATCATCTTGCAGACAACTTTTGCCTATTACGACTGGCACACCATCAAGAGCACAATTAGTTTTCCACGGAACACGGCAAGAATGAATACCCTGGAAAGGGCGGCTCATCAAACATTGATCACGATGCTGGACATTTTATCTCATACTTTAATAAAAACAAGAACAGCCTTAGACAATGCCACTGTCTCCTTATGCAGTAAAGAGACCCTCTTCGCCGTCCAACGAAGGGACTAACAGTAGTGCTTGATTCCACTCACCGATATCTCTACGTGCCTTTGCGTGACGCATCGATGCAGCGCTTGTGGACACACAAAATTAGTTCGTGCAAATTGCGGGCAAGTGGAGTGAGCACTGCAACTCAGCTTCCCACATTGTCGTCGACAACTGCTGCTTCGATACATTCCCAACACACTTTAGTGAAACGGCTGAAAAGTCAACTTGTGCACTAGGCCAAGAAGAATAGTCTTTGCTGGCAATAAAATGAACTCTCTTGAGTGAAATTTAGAGGCCCATTCAGCTAGAAGTTTGAGTAGGCACCGGGAGACACAGCGACCAGGGATGTCGCTTTTTCGGGTACACCTCCATTAACTTTTATTTGTAAGTTAGTTGAAGAGCACATCTCTCCTCCCAGGAACTTCCGATTAGTACTTCCGCTTAGGACTTCTAAGCCAAGAGGAAGGATTGAGTGGAGAGGGTGTATAAGGTAATGCAAGTAATGAGGTTTTGTGGGAACTTGGGATTTGTGTGCGTCTGCGAGTCTGTCAGCCTTAAATCAACCTGTACGCGTTCAAGATTTGCACTGCTTTATTTCTACTTGAAGTACATGCCTTTTGGAAGTGGCCTACTTTACAAGGAAATGCGTATTTCATTTGAGATCAAAAGGCCAGAATTGGAGGGTATGTTAAGCCTTCAATCATTTTGCTTTCACTATGTACCTGCTTGATGTTTTGCGCTTATTTGCACACAAATACAGACCTTAAACGCCATATCTTCCCACGTTTATTCAGTCAGATCCAATTATAATGACACCGGGACATACAACAGTGGCATAAAAAAAAACAAGTACTAAAGCAGTCTTGGGTGGATAAAGCGGTAAAGTGCACCAAAGGAATCAAATTGAGTCGGAGCAAAGACAGTCAGGCGTTGACATAGCTGATTTCACTGTATGAGCACGCATTGCTACTGGAGCGATGTTTTCACTGCTCTCGTGACTACCGTTGAAGTATACTCGAAGCGCGACGGAGGATGAAAGTGGAGAGGCTGTTTCCGATGTGGATGGATATATTTGTACTGATTCGCTGATTGCCTCGAGGAATCGGACAAATCATTGTGATCACTGGAGTCAAGTAAAAATGAGAATGCGTTTTCTGGGTCGCAAGAATTAGTGCATCAGTTGTTCTCCATTCGGATATGCTTGACTTGAAAGGCAAGGAGCTAGCCAGAATGTTAGTAAAGACGGAGGGACGACCGCAGTGGGGTGGACAGGGAAGTGAAAGTCGTTTGCATACAAGGCTTCGTTGGTTCAGCGCGCCAAAATTCTTATGTTCATTGCCAATCATGCATTCCACATTTGCTATGCCCTCTTCCTCTTGTCACAATGTCAGCACCCACTTAGCCATTTCCATAATTTTAACATTTATTGCCTCAGTTTGGTTTGTTTCAACCAAATCCAGTCTTTCCGTCAGCTGATTTGCAGTACAGGTTTTATGTCACTGTGCACTGCTGACGAACATCAAACGCGATTGTAATTGAAAGGGTGCTATCAGTGCCCGATTTTGCAATCACACATCTTTATCCATCTTTCATTGCTTTTTTCACTGACATCACAATGGACGTGATGTCATGTGCTTGCGTCATGAGGTATTCATTCCGAAAGTAGATGCGTGGTAGCAAGTCGGACCACTAGCTCTGTCAGCCTTCAAGCAGCATGTCGTCGTGAATCGGAACGTCTTTTACGACGCCTTTTGGGTAGGTGCGTGCGAAATCGAGGTCAGTATGAATTTTGTGTTAGTTCGATAATGGACCCACTCTCCTTCCACGAAATTAGCTGCGATCAGCGGTAGTGCGTGGAATGCTTCCAATCGTTGCATTGCTCAGTCACCTTGGATTGGGCAGGTGAAGTAGATATGTTGCAAGTAACAATGGAGGTGGTTGAGGCAGTCGGGCTGACACTCAGTGGTCACTGCGGTCGTTGATTGAATGACTGTGAAGCTAATTAATGGTGGTAAGTATTCAGGCATTGTGCTTAACCATTTTGCGCATGCGCACACAGGTCCTACTTATTTTCCCTTCCAATTGCTCAGCTTTTAATATCGTTAGAATTAGCAAGACTCAGTGAACTTTTACAAGTCAACTAGCATGGAACAGAAATGACTGCTCGATAAGTTTCGTTTCCACTCCTCATAGAGTAGTCGTTCAATGCTTCATATGTGTAAGGTATCATTAAGCAAAACGAGTGGAGTTAGAGGGAGGACAATTAGGTGTTGATATAGCCGGCTTCGCTGCATGAACCCACATCGCTACTGGAGCGATATTTTCACTCCTCTCGTGACTTCCGTTAAAGATTACTCGGACCGAGACCATAAATAGGAATTCGCAAAGTAGTTTGCAGTGGGATAGAATGACAGAGCGAAGTAGGGAAGATGCATTTGATGTGGATAAAATGTGCTGATACGTACTGATGCGATTTGTGGACTGGCTCGTAACATCGGACAAACAGTTGCGATCGCCTGTAAAGCGAAGTCAGCGATTTTAGAAATCCTTTTAATTAGCCGGTTGTGTGATCTGATAAGCTTGATTTAGAAAGGCAGGTCTGTGCTAGAACTGAAATGAAGGTGGATGATGTGCCGGACATGCTGCAGTGCGGGATCGGAGGAAGTCAACAACGTGTGCTTACAAGGCGGTGTTCGTTTGGCACGGCCAAAGTGCTATTTCCATCGTCGCCTACGTTGATCGTAAAGAATCGACTTTTAATTTTTATACCTTCTGTTTCTCTAACTCCAGCATTCATTGTGTTTTCGTCAGCTCCTCTGTGGTGAAGGTGTTCCATCGCTGCCTTTAGCTGACGAACATCAAATGAAATTGCAATTGAGTGGGTGCGCTCTCAGTATCCGACGTTGCAATCGCGCATATTTTATTCATTTTTACTGCTGTCTATTGAATTGTCTCGTCCCGTGCCCGCTCAGACGTTGCATATTTCTACAAATTCTGAGTTGGCGAAGTGCCGCTATTAGGGTTTGCCTAAGGCAGGTGAGTGTCCATATCACGGTGGGGCAAAAGTACAACATGTTGAAGTCCCTCATCTTGACAGAACACAAAATAACAACTCTTTCTCATAAACTTGCATTCAAGGCAGCAAACAGCCATTTGTAATGGCAGCTAAATACCTCCAAGTTAAAGTTAATGCATCCATTCGATGCCACCACTGCCTGTCTAGGCAAAATGAAAGTCCCACATTCGCAGTCGATCAGCAGAACCTTCAGTTGTGGCAGTCACCTCGTTAATCAAGAAAAGAGGAGAGCAGAGGCGGTGTAGAGCGCACAAAATAGTGCTTTACTCCCTAACTTTCTGCATAACTTAAAATTACGAAGACCCCTTGAATGTAGATTGTAGATCGTCTTCTGCGCCCTACAACTCTCATTTCCTACAAACTATTGCCCAATTTTTTGAGTCTTTCTTTCGCCTTACAGCAATCAAATTGGTGCCAACATCATCCTTTCTGCCAAAATTTACAATTTGAAATTTGAAGCTGAAGTAGATCTACACCTCTTCTGAATGAGTGCATTTGTGCATGCCTTAACTCAAGTGAGTGAGTGAAGTGCCATTTGATGAGAAGGAGGCAACACGCAAGTGCCACACTGGCTTGGACTGCCCCACGCCGAGGTGACAAGTCTGCATAGCAACGAAGATTGCATATGAAGGTATAATCAAACCAGAAGTGCTTGCTGGAAAAGAAGCTCAGTTGTATGTGTAGATGTGGGGAGTATTGCGGCAAGTGAAATCCAACACAGCACCTGCATCACTTCATTTCAAGCTACCTACGCTTCCTCCTCTGCAACTTAGAGTTTCCAAAAATTCTTGGACTGATCCCAATCGCATCAGAACCATTGATACAGAGTTCCTATTTGATTCCAAATTGAATTATTCTAAAAAATCCAAATTTTTCTTTAAGAGAATCTGCAACCTTAGAAAATGGCTGTGGACAATGGGCATTCAGTAAAAGGACAAACGCAATAAGTGAACGCTTTGCGTCACAAACAGCTCATCAATCACTCAAACTAGGATTGTATTACCTACCCACTATCGACCCGACGATCTGAACCACCAAATGTCTTTCTTTGCAGTGCACACCACTTCCACCTGCCTATTGAGGAAGACTCGAGCCTAATCTGTGCCACAACGAAGCAACGATTAAAAGCTTATCACACACACGATGGATATCAATTGATTCCTTCTGAAGTGGGATGAAGTTGGTCGAAGCTGCGCTTCAATGTAAGGTGAGACAACGTTGAATTCTTCCAAACTTTTCACTGACCTTCCGTATTGTAGAAATCGACGATAACATGAGTCAAAAAGGACCTTGTATTCACAACGACATGATGCCTAGAGACTGACGAGGCTAATGGGCTTGTATGTTGACGACCACGCACCACAAAATCAATTCCTGCCATCGCACAACTCCACAGTTGGGCTTGCTGCCACGCCTTTACTGTGGGTGTGAATACCCCGCAATGTAGGTACATCACATTACGTCCATTGTGATTTGAACAATATCAGATGAATGCAAAATGTGCGACTGCGATGTCGTGTACTGAGAGCACCCAATCAATTGCAATAGCGCTTGATTTATGTCAAAAGACAAAGAACTGAATTTAATGGGAATAAAATAAAATGAGACTGTGATTTTGGATCCCACAGAAATGACCAAGTAGATGCTGGCGTTGTGACAGCAGAACTTGCACATAGCGCACATGGGTTCTTTGCGAGCTGCAGAATAGAACGAAGGACAACCGATGCAGTAATTGTGACAAGTGTGCACAAGTTCTTCTAATTCCCCGAGGTAATCAGCAAATCCCATTGAAGCTAAAATCACATTCATCTACATAAAACGCCAGATCTGATTGCTAGTTGTTGTGTTTGGACCTATTGTATATCCTCACTTCTAGCACACTTCAACCAAATTCACGAGAGGAGTGAAAATATCGCTTCGGCGTACACATGGGTTTATGCAGTGAAGTGGGTCACACCAACACCTGATCCAACCGTTTTCTTTGGTGCGGTCTTGCCGTTCCTTCCATCTACCAGTGCTTGTTCATGCCACAATCCCCAGCTGTGTGCAAAAGAACGCGATATATCAAGCTTGCACTTAGTGAAAGCACAAACATTTATCCTGAAATTGAGTGGATATCTCCTAGTAAATATGTTCGCATTAAAAGATATGGCAACTGTTTCCTTACTATTGGCTGATAGAGGGCTGGCAGTTCCTGAGGAAAACACAAATTTCAATTTCCAACAAGACTTCACTAATTGCATTAACCAAATTCCTCTCTACTTTCCCATACTCCTTAGAAGCCAGCTTCATAGAAAGCAAGCTGAGGGAAGTGTACTCGAAGCAGAGATGATCCTGATTGCCGTGCCTTCTGACAAGACTCGAGACAGTTGATTGAACTTATCCCAGGGGCAATTCCATTAGCCAAGTGAAAAACCGACTTTGCAATATTTTACTTAGAAAATGTTGCAAATGTTTTATTGCACCAGATGTTGAAGGAAAGTTGCAGAGTTGGCTCTAGAGAACGACATTTTGCGGGGATTAATTCTTGAATGTCCATAAACGCTGCATCGGTGAGTCATCATCGGTATGTGGGAATTTTGGCGAGTCATGTGCTTTCCCTCTCTGGGTTAATTTGGTCAACTGCCAAACGTCTTCTCACTTCAACAGTATAAACGTCTCTTCATTCGATAAAAAGGCATTGGCATTGTCTAGAACTATCTTATGTTTACTTTGCAGTATGGGTATCTTGTCACTGTCATTTCGCTGACGCAAGTCACACGCTGTGGTAATAGAAAGGACTCCATCAGTACCGACGTTGCGATAGCACATCCTTCATTAATTTTGACTGACTTTTCCAAGGGACCACGCTGATATTGTTGAAACTACAAGGGACGTGATGTGATGGAATAACTTCACGAAGTGTTCACAGCAACAGTAAATGCGTGGCAGCAAGTCCAACTGTGGAGTTATGGAATGAGAGGAAGCGAGTTTTTGACTCCTTGCGCTAAGCTACACCAAAAATTTTGTCGGTCTCTATGCAGCGAAAGCCAGTAGGAACGTTGTAGTGGTTCGACACCGTCTTCTCCAACATTAACACGTACAATTACAAAGCCGCTTTGACGGGATTGGCCCTCTTTCTAAGTAATTGGCCACAACTAATTATTCCGAAGGTTGAAGGTCTGGTTTTGCTGACAAATCTAAGTTCTATGGGCAGCCAGCTCGGAAACGAACAGCAGTGCTCTGCTAACGGTGCTAATGTGATGGAAATGAGGTGAAGAAATTTCACTAGCACCAAGTGGCAGAGGAGGTGGTGTAGGTGGTCTGAAATGAAGTGATGCAGGTGCTGTGTGAGATTTGACCTGACTCAGTAGCTTTCGTGTTTACATTTGAGGTTGGATCCCATTTTCAGCATTCTCTTCTGGTTTCGTGTTCCTGGTGCGCTTGATTACGCTTTCATTTGCATTCTTCGTTGGTACACTTGCCACAGAGACTCGTGATCTCGTCGTAAGGCGGTCATCATCATCCCTAATTATACCTTCTCATGGATGGCGCATAAATTATCAATGCTCTTTATTTCCACTTTCTCGATTGTGTAGAACGCACTGATTTGACGACCACAACGGAAAAAGACAAAAGTTGACTATGGTGGAGTTTGAGTAATGCAAGTGATGGGACTTGGAAGACAATCAACAACCTAAGGGTTTCGCACTCTGCCATACCTCTTTTACATGCGCGTCCTTGCTAACTACTTGCTCGTTTCAAGCCTTTCCTCTCTCTTGGGTAAGTGGGATGGTGGTTTCGGGTTCTTCTTAGACATGACCTTCGCGTAGTAAGTGAGGATTGCATCGCTGCTACACAAAGTGGGTGGAGTAGAAAATGAGATGAAATGAATATGAACCTCCAGATAGCATATCACATGGAAATCCTTGGGGCTTAGTCTCTACTTGTCATGAAGCGATGACTGCGGCAACCACAAACTTGACCAAATGGAATACGGCAAGGGAAAGTAAGATCCTTTATTATTTTTCTTTGCAAGGAAAGGTACCGAGCTGTATCATGATTGAGACAACATTGGTTTTCACCGACATTCTGGCAAGTTTCTTGCTTCTCCTAATAAAGTGTATCAGAACGGACGGCAACTGCCACATCAATTGTAACCGAAAATCAAGCCTTTAGTTCCACCTGATTTAAGCACTCACAATAGTTAATCTGATGCTTCCAGACACTTAGCGAATTGCATCAGACGACAGACACATATTTATCCACTTCGAAAGCAACCTCTCCACCTCAATCTTGCGTCTACCCTCCTTGTTCGCAGCTGTGCTTGGGTCCGTTTTATGATCTCGGTGCTAGTACACTTCGGCAGAGGTGACAAGAGGAGTGGAAATATCACTCCAGCGACAATGTGAGCTCATACAGTGAAGTGGCTATGCCAACACCTACCTGTGCTCTTTATCAACTCTACTTCTCATCTTTGGTGCTGACTTGCCTTCTCATCCATCTAAGGCTGCTTCAGTGTGTGTTGGTCTATGCCACGGAATGTGATTTTCGGTGTCCTTTTTAATGCATCATGCAAATGGAAGTGGCCTTGCTGAATGCAAATGGAAAGATGTTGCTTTTACGATCTTTAAGTGTGTGAAGGGGCCCAAAATATCTAGCACAATGAGATGAAGGGCCTGCACGCTCTACAATTCTGACCATTTGTCCTGAATTTGAATGCCTGTTTCCTGGTAAATTTGCGCACGATCAAACGACAATTTTTCTCCAAAGAGAAATGAGACAAGGTCGACAGTGTCAGGGTGAGGCATAGGCTGAAATACCAATGCAGTTTCCGACTGCATGAATATCATTTGTCTTCCTTGTCTTATACCCATTTTCGCTGGTTCAGAAGCCCTAAGCCGAAGTGTAAACACGAAACTACTTGGAGAACCGTTTAGGTCTTTTAAGTAGATCACTGAAGTGCAGTTGAAAAAGGCGTTGAACAAGCACTTGTGAACGCCTGAGGAAAAGGAATGTAGAGATCTATTTTGGATCACAATTGATGTATCAGCTGCCATCCGTTCAGATATGCTTGATTGCAACACCACGATGTGTGCCAAATTGTCAATGAAAACGGGTGTTGCCCCAATTAAGTGCGGCTCGTTGCTGAAGAAGGTCAAAATCATTCGGTGGCATGCTTTGGAATCCACATTGCCATCTGGGAGAAAGGACTAAGTTGCTATGTCTCGGTTGATTTTCCCATGGCAACTTAGATTGTAAAGAATCCCAAGTTCGCTGTGCGCAATGCCTGTTCGCCCAGTGGCAGCATACACTTGGCCACCTCTGAGAGTCCCACATTCAAAGCCTCATTTTGGCTTGTTTTAACCCCTCTGGCATTGTGGTCAGCTTTTCTGCAGTGCAGACTTCGTGTCACTGCTCTTCGGCTGACAGACATCAAATGCGATTGCAAATAAATGGGTGTTGTCGATACCAGACCTTGCAATCTCACATCTTTTATTCATTTTTACACCTTTGAATCCAGGAGAGACCAAGCTGACACTGTTTAAAATCCCAATGTACGCAATGTTACGTGCCCATGTCACGAGCTATTAATACTGACAGTAAATGTGTGGCAGCGAATCCAACTCGGGTGCCATGGAATGGGAGGAATCGAGTTTTCGGTACGTGGTCGCTGGCCTCACTGTCATTACCGTCGACCTCCATGCGGATTGTCATCGTGAATCCAAACATTGCTCTTTCTCACTTTAGAGTAGATTTGTGCAATGATGAAGGTGAGCGGGATGTTAGTAGGAGTTCAGCGTCGTCTTTAACATTGATAGGTACGAGCCAAAGATAGCTTTGACCAAATTCGTCATTCGAAGGGAATTTACTGATATCCATTATTATGCTCAAGAGATTTTGAATCTTTGCAGTGTTGTGGCACAGATCACGCTCGGTTGCTTTTGTTGGGCAGGTTGAAGTGGTGTGCACTGCAAGTAAATACACATTTGGTAGTTCAGACTGTGGAGTTACAACCAGATGGATGAAACAGGAGTTGGCTTTAGTGACTGATGGGGTAGTCTTTGGTATGAAGTGTTCACCTATTGTGTTTGCTCTCTTTGGAATGCTTATTGTTCACAACTAAATATATCCAGGCTTACAGATCTGTTTATTTAGAAGTCGGTTTCTTCCAAAGCCATTTTAGAAGGAAACGGTGACGTTGTATCAACATTGCTGATGCGACAAAATCAGATTGAGAAATTCGGAAAGATTGGAGCGGCAGAAGAGGGACGTATGTGATGGAAAAGGATGCCATTCAGATGCTGTGTAGGACTTGACTTGCCTCAACGATTTCTGCGGATGTGTATGGGACTGGATATTGTTTTCAGCATCCACTTCTGGTTTGATTACACCTTCATTTGCATCCTTCGTCCATAAGGACGCCATGGAGACTCGTCATCTGGCTATAGGGCCTTCAAAGCAGGAGCAGCACTCGTTCATCCGCATCAACTGACCATCCCTGACTTCCAAAAGGTCGGACGTCATGAGCGCAAGCATGCATCGTCCTCCTGGCCTAGTCGTGTGATTGGCCTCAACAATGTCTGCATTTAAGCCACCATTTTTTTGGTGCACGTCATTCTTTCGTTCTGTGTGCGTGCGTTGTTGTTTTAATTGGCTGCGCTGCTGGCCGTAACTGAATGTTTACTTCGTTCTGCGATTTCTACTTCGTATCTCGACTTCACAGATCTCCTTTATGAACCGTTACACATGGATGCCGAGGACTAATACCGGCTACCCCGGATTCCTCTCTTGCTGGAAGGAAACCCGCAAGCACATTCGAGATAACATAAGTCCATCTTTAATGAACGCTTTTGGTTATCGTGTAGCATTTTAGTGCACTACTCCTTTTATAAAGAAACAGTAATTAAATAATTCGAGCAGAGCTTCCTTTTCAGGCATTTGGTGGCACTTCATTGGAAGGCGATGGATTAGCATTAAAACTAGCAAACCTGACTGGCGATTACTTTACAACTTCTTCTTTTAGGTCGCTGCATTGACCATATCTGGCAAACTTAATACTGCTACTGACAGGGACCGCTGTTGCTAACGTTCAGAGTGATCACCTAAAATACTTGCCCAATTAAATAACCTAGTATACACAAACCCGACATTCAAACCGTCGTGTAGACCAGAAAAACTAGCAAACAATTGGGCCACATGATGAGAAACTTGCCTGGATTGCCTTCACAAGATTGGTAGGAATGGGAATACCTAAACAATGGTGGAAAATGGGAATCAGTCAACTGCACTACTCGAGTCATTGGCTGTGCCCATCTGTTTGGAGACCAGAAGAGTTGGTGTTGGATGGAGGACGAGAACCAAATAACCCGATTTCTTCCATTTCATGACTCCACAATTCAACTTGCTACCACACATTCACTGTCTGCCTGAATACCCCGCGACGTAAGCACAACACATACGTCCATTCTGATTTAAGCGGTTTCAGCATGATCTTTTTCGAGCGAAAGCGAAAGATAGCAAAAAATGTGAGACCACGATGCTGGGCATTGGCAACACACTTTCAATTGCCATTGCGTCTGATGCCCGTCACCCAGAGAGCAATGCCAATGGACCTGCACTGCAAATAAGCCTAAGAAAAAGTTCATTGTTGGAAGAAACGAAAATGAGGCTTCGAATGTAGAACCTACAGAAATGGTCAAGTGGATGGCGGCATTGTGAAGGGAGAAAGGAGACATGTTGTTAGGGGAACGACCACGATTGGCATGACCAACAATGGACATAGCACATCGGTCGTGCTGATCGAACGAAGACCTGTATACAAACCATTCTGACTTTCGTCCATGCCACACTACATCATGACCGAGACAGCATTCGTCTTAACCAACATTTTCAATCGCCTCTTGCCACTTGAATCAAGCATGTCAGAATAGAGAACAATTGCTGCATTACTTGTGACCAAAACACATATTCCCACTTTCACTTGGCTTAGGTGCCTACGATTGTTAGTTCGGTGCATCAGAACATAGCAACATAGTCATCAATATCGGAAACAGCATCTCAATTTACTCTCTCATCCACTCTCACTGCCAGCCGCTGTTTTTGGGCTCGTTTTATGGTCTCATTTCGAGCACACTTTAGCGAAAGTCACGGGAGAAGTGATAATATCGCTTCTGCAGTGATGTAAGTTCATGCAGTGAGGTCAGCTATGCCAATATCGGACTCGCCTCCTTGCAGCTTCACATCGCTGTATGGACCCACATCGTTGCTTAGGCGATTGTTTCCTTTGTCTCGTGACTTCTGTTGAAGTGTGTTCGAACCGAGACTATTAATTCGATGCTTTAGATGTCCGGATTCTTTCAATTACTATCTTTTTTGGAAAAATAACAATGGTGCGCCAAATGTACTTATGAATTGGAGGGCGACTCGAGAATTCCCGAAAGCTCTGGATGGCAGAAGAGAGGGTGTTGGTGGTCCAAAATGAAGAAATGTAGCCAATGTGTGTGACTCGAACTGCCTCAATAATTTCAGGTTTCAAATTGGTTGCGCTCCTTACAAGCCCACCGTGATTGAATGTCTGCCTTGCTCCGCACACCTTGACATTCCACCGAGTTCACCGAAGGCGACTTCACAAATCGCATTTACATTCAATGCCACACAGAAACAAAATGGTAGCATCTGCTAGCTTTAATTCCACTTTAGCTCAAAGTAAGCCTCCAAGCACAATTTTGCCTCAGAGTGAGGCATTTGGTTCTCCTCAACCAACAATCAATGCTGATTAAGGAGTGCGATAGTAGGTTCAATTGAAACAGATGGTGGCGGTTCTTCAAAGTTTGGAGTATAAGAATAAAAACTGGCAGATCGACAGAGGTGTTTTGGCAGTTTTTTTTCCTTTGGGACACTGCAGGGACCATTTTTTTTTTCAACCTTAACACGCATATTTACAGAAGACATTATTGCTCACGAGAAAATACTTGCTGAAGTAAATCATGAAGTTTTCACTACTTAACCACATCATCTGTCGACAGCTTAACGTTGGGCGAGCACTTAGACCTCAGAAGGAGAACTTTGCCTGGATTGCCTTGATTTTAATCATGAGAATAGTGAGGTCTTGTAAATGGTAGAACTCGGGGATCGGTCAACTTAATTACTCGAGTTAGTGGTTCCCTCCCTCTCCTTGTTTCTACCTGTAAATATTTCTGAGCAATCAGCATCGTGCGATGTTGGCGAATCGAATTCGCTGAGTGGATAAATAAGTGCTGCTACTTTTGACATCCATTGACACACAGCACCTCTTGTTTAATGTCTCAGTACTAGGGTTCAGTCATTTAGTTCTCCAAGGCCCGATAGGTGAAATGCACTGTACTTGAATTACGAGGCAAAATCAACTTATTTGATCCCACTATTTGTGATTTGCACAAGTAGAATTCATTTATAGAATTCAGTCAATTCAACCTGTCTTTTAAATGAATCGCAGCCAGCAGAAGCTCGCCAGGTCGTCAGGTCGCCTTTGATTCTCGATTGGTGGATTTACTGCTACAAAGAAAAGCTTTGACGATCGACTAAGAAAATGATACTTTGATTTTGCATAGACGAGTAGGACTAGCGTCACGAAGATATATTGAATCCCAATTTTAGGCATTTAACGACTTGTGGGAATAGCATTCTGACAATTCGAATGCAGTTTTAGTGAATGTCACCTCCAACACTTGATGAGAATGAAGCAGCACTTAAGTGCCGCTGCTGCTTTGCTGGCTTACAGGGAGATGACCAGTCTGCAGACAAATGCTGACGAGGGCTTAAACACACCAGAAGTGGGTACTAAAAACGAAGCTTAGTCGTACATGCAATCGTAGAAATTATTGAGGCAGGTCACTTATTACGCAATACCTGCATCGCTTCATTTCATTTCGGCTTCAAGCCGGTTTAACTAGCTGTCTTCTTACCATGCAAAAGCCTATTTTCCTATCATTTCATCTCACATCAGTGCTACGGTTTGTAAGTCCACTTTGGAGCAACAGCTCCTACCATCTTGCATCTCAGAGTGTTTATTACACATGGGTAAGTACTTCAATGCCTCATGCTTACTTAGACGTCGCATACTTGTAAAATGTGGTGTTAATGTTATGCATTTGTAATGAAAGCGTGTGACAGCATTAGGAGGACGGTGAATTCTGGGACGGCACTGTGAAACTGCTACAATTTCTTTGAGACAGGTGAGTGTTGAGGTAAGGCTTGGGCAAAATTGCAAGTACCCTGTATTCCACGACGAGGGGAACAACACGGTGAAGCCGCTCACTTTGGTGGCGCACTAAATAACACTCTTTGTTTCAACACACCCATTCACAGTTGTGATGCATGCTTGTGACACGAGTTGAGGACATGCAACATGGTGCTGTGAGGGCAGATGACGAGTTCTGTACACCCTTCAGCCTTTTCGCATAATTTGACTTTCGATAGAAATGCTGCACGCACTACACCATCGCCTGCTTCTGCCACGATTAACGCAAGTAAAAGTGCGACTGTATCACCCTGCAGATGACTGTTCCACATTGCAGGTGGCATACAATCATGAGCGCAACCAGCTCAGTGAAATAAAGTTTACGTAAATAATGACGATTCGTTAGGATTTGAGATTTTTTTATCGTAGAGGTCCAACGATAAAACCACCAGATTGTGCATTTGGTGGCATGGACAAACAAACACGAAAGCTGCATTAGATGGCGGAATAGGTAGACGAAACTAAAAGGAACCGAATGGAGTTTGAGTGAAGAAAATTAGGTGTCTGCAGATCTGACTTCATTGGATGAACCCACATCATCGCTGAATCAATGTTTTCACTCCTCTCGTGACTTCTGTTGACGTGTACTCGAACCTAGACTATAAAATGGGCCCAAGCATAGCGACAAGCAGTGAGAGAGGACAGAATGGCGGAACCCATAGGCTGCGTTTGATTTAAGTGAGAACGGTGGCACGTTCCAATGCAATTCGCTGAGTGTCTCGAGGCATCGCAGAACCTTTGTGAGCTCCAAAATCAGGAAAAGATGGGGATTTGTTGTTTGGATCACAAGTAGTGCGTCACTTGCTCTGCATTCTGATTAGCTAGATTCCAGAGGCAAGACGCGAGTGAGTGTCAATAGAGGTGGATGCTGCTTTGGTCATGATGCAGTTTGTCATCTAGAGAAGTCGAAATCCTTTATATACAGGACTCTGTTTGTTTGATGTTGTGCTCTGTGATTTGCACTACTGTCTAGGAGGCATGACCAAGGTGTTATATGCATAGTAAATCGTACCAATTTGGCTGCTTTTCCCACAACTTCCAGTTGTCATAACGCCAGCACCCACATGGTAAAATCTTTGTTTACACATCCAGAGTTTCATCTCTATTTTTCCCATCAAATGCATTTAATTCGTCAGCCTGTCTGCACACAGGTTTCTTGTACTGCCTACGAGCTGACGTATATGAAACGCGATTGTATTTAACAGGAACCCATCAGTTTCCGACGTTGCGATCGCACAACTCCTATTCATCCTTGCATCTCTTTTGAAACAAACTGTAGTGTAACTGTTTTACTGACAAGATGCTTCATTTTATGTGCCTGCGTCACGAGTTATTACTCGTACCGGTAGTAGATCCTCCCAGTAGACCGAACTTTATTGTGCTCTTGGGTTGTTGTCTCTCACTTGGAGTCCTGATTGAATGGTAAGCGAACCCAACGGATTCGACATGGGCTTGCCCACATCAAATGAGGGTTTTATTGTGCATTCACGGCTGCAATGGTCCCTTGCAAATATGTTGCCTGGACTTGTAGATAACTGCGACAACTGAAAGTGCCGCTTAAAAATCACCTTAAAATTAGGCTCGGCTGATGAATTGCTTTCACGCTACGCAGGAAGACGTGCGATAAGACGAAACGGAGAGCAGACAGGCGAGTGATTTACCTAGCAAGTATTCTTCTTGATCCCCTGATTTGTGGTTTCAATGTGTTGGTCTTTGCTCATTTCGGCATTAGTCTTACAAATCAAAAGGTGTGCAAGATGGATAAAAATGCGGGAGGGGATGGAAAAGAAGGTAAAAGAAAGAACTGTGTTGGTATTCACAAACAGTTAATCTTTCCAGCAACGCGATGGATTCGATGAGAAAAATTTGGGTGAGATAATAGAATACTGTAAAGGAGGTGAGGAATGAGAAGCAGGAAACCCATGCAAAAGTGGAGTTAGTAAATGTGAGGTAGTATATTAGGTAGCATTCCAAAGTGCTTGACACTACAGAAATTGACAACATTTAATTCTTTTGAGCATTCTATGAGTAATTGTAGGCAAAGAAACATTTAGTCATTTAGACTACATAGGAATCTCACAGGAATATTAGACTTAATAGTAGCAACTCCCACGGTACCTTTAGGCACATTTGCTTTTGGAACTACTGACTCTCGTCCTGTCGCGATCTCCAGTCATCCCACCCATGCAGGCCAACTCCGAATTTGTGTAAGAGCAGTGACTAGCATCGGTCATTCGGCCATCAATTTCTCTTCAGTCAAAGGTGCAAAGCGTCAGGTTAAAGTAATGCCTTATGTGGTTGGTAAGTGAACTCGAATAAACAGGTTCTGTTACCGAGCAAGATGGATCATTTGGAAGGAACTCACCTTGGTGTGCTTTATTTGGATTCTTTGGACTGACAAATGGAAGGAATGCTTGATGCGCTGCAATGACGAGTAGTATCATAAAGAGGGAAGAGGAACAATAAAGGCGGAACGGTTGCTTGCAAAGCACTGAAGGCAAAGTGTATCTTTGGACTTTCCTCACATGGAGGACTCTCTTCACTTGCCAATGCATGAAGTGCATAGCAATGGACAGTAATCAGCAAACGATGGGCGCTACAATGCTCTGATGCCTAATACGTGGCCTTGTGGCAAACACATCTAAAGCGTAATGGAAGGGTATTTAAAGTCTTAGTGAACTGTCATACTGACGACAATCAGGATGGTGGGCTGGAAATAAACTTACTAATGCTAATGCATTAGCGAAGCCCAAAGCCTGATTGCGAATGTGTTGATTCCCACGATCATTCGTCGACGAGAATATTTTGTTCCCTCAATGATTGTAGAGCACGTTTCCTTCGACAAGACCAAGATATTTGGTTTGGGTTTTTCATCTTTTGTCCATTTTGCAACATTTGGGAGGACAGCATGATCGAATGGATGGTTTTAGTTTGAAACACTTGACAAATTGATCCAACCTGTTTCATGGCAGTTGGAAAGTAGAAGCTAGGAGGCAGAATGTTTTGCAAATGACGCGACGCTTCGTACCGTCCGAAACTGGGTACAGAACCAATATATGATAAGTTGGGAGCTCAGTTGTGAGA
Organism: Taenia hydatigena; assembly: GCA_036345935.2. Classification (NCBI taxonomy): domain Eukaryota; kingdom Metazoa; phylum Platyhelminthes; class Cestoda; order Cyclophyllidea; family Taeniidae; genus Taenia; species Taenia hydatigena. The sequence continues at coordinate 9,443,770 of JADWOT020000003.1, forward strand.
CGGAAACTAAGGGTCTTGCTGAATGTAGGGTCATTAATGTCCATCGCACCACCAAAACTTTGCAGGTAGGACTTTGAGTACTCAACTTCTCCACAATTTTGTTTGCTCACTTCATTTACTGCATCAAGTGTTTTTGGTTCCCTCAGCCTTGGGTATTACAGAAGTCACTCGTTGGGAATGTCCAATGACACAACATGATTTGCTGGCATATCAGAGGAGGAGAGTGGATTCAGGTCCTCCTCATCCAGCCTGCATATTTTACGGCACTCAAGCAAGTAAAGCAGGTCTTCAAATGTCGGGATTACTCGTTAGTGCATAGCTTACGAATGAGGTGCTAAATGTCGGCATTGCTCAAAGTGCCAGATGAGTGGAAAATTGTTCTTAAGTGTTCACCTCTGAGGCATTGCTTCTGGCGAATGATGTATTTGAGCTGATTAATTGATGTGACTCAATCTGGCATTAAGATCGACTCCTGGGGAAGCACGAAAGATAAGTAGGATGAGCTTTGCCATTAAAACAGAGAAACGGTGCCAACTTTGTGTAACATTCCTGAATGTCGAGGATGTAGAGGTAAAGTATCTTGGACGGCGATTACGGACCTACAGTCTACTGCATTTTGGCTTTCCTTGAAATACACACAGCTCCAATTATGCTATCCGCATTCTTGGTTATTTCATGTCAACAACAATTGCGACTTTCATTTATTAATCAGAGATTGTTCGCGGCCTTTTTCAAACACAACACATTGTGCCTAAAAGGTATCTTATCTGATAAAAGCACATAGGCTGCTCATTTTGATAGAAGAAAGAAAGGTGGTCCAAAGGAAATGATGAACACACAACCACATGCAGTTAAATTCCTTTTTAGATTAGAGAAACTCAGAAAGTCTAAAGCAAGGCAATGATTTCTCAAGTTCTAAGCGTATGCACCCAATAAGCATGTCTGTTTTAGTGTTTTTTTTAGGCCATTCACATGCATTGTTGATGTATGGAATAAATTGTGTTACATTTGTTAGTGGAAAGCGAGAAGCACTGCTGAGAAAGTTGTCCTCTTTGTTTTCTTCATGCACTTTGATGTTACGCTATGGCCGACGAGTCACATCCCAGCTATGACTGCTGACATTTGTAAGTGTGGCACTGCTCCAACAAAAACCTCCCTCAATATGCATAAGTTCTGCTTAAAGTGCACACATACTACTCGTTTCAAGGAATAAGTAACATAATATCTCATAATTGCTTGCCAAAAATTGAAGCCATTTGCGGTTCCCAAATCGATATACAATAAAGTAGCCAACAAAACAGAGTTGACAAGCAAGCTTCTAAAATGTTAGTAAAGATGAACGTGAGTTGTTGTTGTTGTAGTAGACGCTCCAATTGTCAACGTCTCTGTGCAGTTCGAAATGATATGATTGAGTTTGGAGATCATCCCTGACCTCCTTTAAAAGGTCAAGCAACTTACACGTACGCATGCACCATCCTCCTACTGTGCTTGTGTGTACGGTCCAAAAATCTCCCAATTAAAGTCATCTCTTCCTTGTTGCACATCATTCCACCTTCTTGTGTGCAGTTTTATGTGTGTGCTTGTGTTGAAATGGACTGTGCTGACCTTGTGCTGACCGCAGCTGAATGCGTACTTTGTTCCGCAGGCCTGTCGGCAGTCGACTTCACAAACCTCATGTAGGAACCATGCCACATGGACACGAAGGCCTAATTTCCACTGCCTTGCATTCCTCCTTCGCTCGGACACAACATTAGGACTGGCAGTCCCGGTTGCTATAATACTTAAGGGCTTTTTATTGTAAGGCACTGCAGAGACCATATCTAGCAATCTTAGCAATCCTATTGATAAATGCTATTATTGCACACACCCTGAATAAGAATCGGAAATACTTTCTAAATTAATTAATCAAGATATTTTTACATTTTCATCATTTGTGCCGTGGGCTGACCGAAAAGAAGCAAACGCTTATGCCTCATTATGTCATATTTGCCTAGATCGCCTCGTACGATTTGTGGAAATGGTGGCAATTGAGAATAGGTAAACTCCACCACCGGAGTCGTTGACTTCCTCTCGCCCTGCCTAAGTCAAGTGCAAATGAGCATCTGCGTCATGAGTCACAATTAATGCGTCAGTAGCACTCTATTCTGATGTGCTTAGCTCGAAGGCGAAGGCGTAGGCGAAACCACTAGACTGAGAACCGTCGAATTCCAATGCCACGAAGAGAGCCTTTTCACGTGACAGTCCTCTCAACGTATCCACACACAAAGCCACTCACACTTTTCCTTCCAGTCGCTAATCCTTTTTCCCTCCTTACATTAATCAAGACATGCTTTGTTTTACAATCATGATGACACTAAGTAAATTGACCGCGCGACAAGTTTTGTTTCCATTCCTGATGAAGTAGTCGTTTGATATTGTGTGCATCCCACTGCGTTTCGCTATTCATTACTTCCAAATCAGAAGTAAAGTAAGCCTCTTTTATTAGGTCCATTTGACATCAAAACCATCTTTCTCTAAACTTTTCAAATCAACTGACTCACCTTCTTACTGGCTGAACATGACATCAAATCTTTCATCGTACATCAGAAATGTAGCCTGATACAGATGCTTTCCATGGCATTTTGTCTCCAACTCCTAGCTTCTTCTGACACGACTTCGTTCTACCAGTGGACGTCTTTTCCAAGCATATTTGGCTTCGGTTGGAGTAGAAGCTACTAATGCGTGGATGTAGACGAACCAGAGTTGTTACCAATGTGAATGGGTGAGGGTGTGTAGGCAGCCAAGTAGACCATGCAATGTAGATTGTAGAAGCAATTGTGGAATGGCTTCCTTCTTACTATGCAAAGGCCTATTACCCTACCATTTCATCTCATCACATCACATCTCGCATATTTCATCTCCAAGTGTGCGTCTCATCTGAGTAAATACTTCCATGTACTGTGATGAAAATATCCCTTACTTCTCGGTAGATGGAGAACTACGACAATCGCAACGGCTATCTTATTCCCTTTACACACCCTTCTCCACAGCATTCGCAAATTCCATCGTCAAGTCATCGTGTCCGCCCTAAGTTTCGGTCAAAATTAGCTTCAGATCTAGTTGGTAAAGCAAGACTACAGGTGAAATTGCATGCAAGGAACATGCTAACTGTCTTCACAGCACCGTGTCGCAGTGTTCCTCATCCGTGCTACAAACATGCACCAGAACTGTGAATGAGTGTGTTAAAGAGGAATAAGTCATTACGTATTCCTCCGACGTTAAGGTGCTTTACCGTGTTGCATCAATTGTAATACACGACATGACCGATTGCGAAAACCCTTCGGGGAAGACTGCAGATTGTTCTGGACTTTCTCCCACTTTTGATTCCCAAACCTCACCGCAAACGTTTCTCCCCACACATCACTTTACTGTGTGCATCATTCTCGTGCTGTCTTGAGACCAACAGGGCTGGATCCATTGGTTGATGAAAGTGATTTCTCCCATTTCACAAAGTCACAGTTGGACTTGCTACCACACATTTACTACCGGTGTGAATAACTCGTGACGTAAGCATATGAAATGGAATTCACACAATCCTTTTGCTAAATTTTGTTATTGTGTACCTCACTCTAAAGGTGACGTAAACAGATGCCCCTTTATACGATGACACACTGTCTAGAAGCCGACAAACACAAACCATTAACCCAATTCCTCCACAGTTCAGTCCTTTGCCACCCATTTACTACCGGTGTGAATAACTCGTGACGCAGGAGCATAAAATAAATCCTCTTGTCTGTAAAGCAGTTACACTGCAGTTTGTTTTGAAGAAGGTGCAAGGATGAATAGGAGGTGTGCGATCGCAACCTCGGGATCTGATGGGTTCCTTTTCAATACAATCGTGTTTCATTTACGTTAGCTGGTCGGCAGTACAAGAAACCTGTGTGCCCGCAAGCTGACGAATTCACTGGATTTGGTGAGAAAAATGCAAATGATGACTTAGTGGCCATCTCTGACCTCCAGAAGGTCAAGCACCATGCACATATATATGCGCCGTCCTCCTGATGCAGTCGTATGATCGACATCAAAGATCTATGCACTGAATTCACCATCTCTTTGTTTGTTTACTTTATCAGGAGTTTCTTACCGCCATTCCGTACAAGGTCTTCATTTCTGTCATTGCTTCAGACAAAATTATTACACCTTGCCAATGTTTTACGCATTGATGGCAGACTTTGTCACTAATTTCGAGTTCATGCAGTTGCACATTATTTTAACATTTTGCGTACATTTTTCTGGGGTACGTATTGGTGGTTAAATAGATCGCGCTATCTTCGAGCTGAACTTAGCCCAATGTCTTCTTTGCTCCTTTGATTCTTTTGCGCTCGAAGAAAACCTATAAGCAAATTCAAACTAACAAAAATTCACCTTCAACTGACGTTCTGGTTACCTCGCAGTCTCCAGCCACAAGACTCTGAGTTGGTAATAGCCCTAGGTTGAATTGAAGTACGCTTCATCCAAAAATAGATGCAAAACATATAAGTCTGGTGCATGTTCTTAGATCACTGGTCTTGCTGAACACTAAGTCATCTTACCAGAGCAGAACCTGCTAACCATACTTGACTTCTACTAGAAGTTGATTACGAAAGATGAATTCTTTCTGTCTAACTTTCAATACTTAGCACGAAACTGTTTAAATTTTTGCTGGAAGGGTTGAATTACCTAATCAAATCCTGAGGACGAGATGACTCACCTGTTTGGTCGACATTCTCCCTGACAAACTACATGCGCGCTGCTCTCACACAGGTCACCCGGTCGCAGTTTCTCCAACAACGAACAGTAGTAGTCCACGGTGTCGGAAGAGGTGAAGTTGAGTGAGATTGGTATCACCAGTGGAAAAAGATCGGTCATCTGCTCTACCACCTCCATGAGAGACTTGTACGACACTGCACGAGCCAACTTCGCATGGCGTTTCCAGTTGTCGGCATCATTCAGACAAATCAGACCTGTCGATGTGTAGGAGTGCCAAATTGGCTAGCTTTTGGAAGTAAAGACAGGCAGCTTTAATTACGCCACGGCTTGCACAAAGGTAGGTGACATACTTGTAATCCTCAGTTGTCTTTTACGGCAATTCTGTGCTATTTCTGGGTTCTGACTTTGATATGAATTCATTATTGGGATTCAACCAACCGTAAAACGCATCATTACTATCATTTTACGCAAGGCGACTACTCACGGCAGGGAATTTTGAATTCAGCTGGGCTTTGAGATGGCTCTATTTCTACGCATGTAAAAGTGTATATGACCTACTAAATCCAAGAGTGATGACACTTGAGGCAATAATTTTGCCACATTTTGTCTGCGATCCTACTGAATCAGGATGCATCAAAGGACTCAACCCGATGGCGGCCACAATAGCAAGTGCGGCATCGCAACAGCCAAAAATGTCGCTACCGAATGCGGTTATTTAAGGTGCTACTCCTTTAAATTGCATGCTTCATGAGACAAATCAAGTGGAAGTACCAGGACAACCTCGAAGATTCGCAAATTCACCAGCTCTCCCCCCAGCACGAAATCGCATTTACTCATTATTCCATCAGTAGGTTATAATTCAAAGTGATTGCGATTTAATTCTCCGTTTTGGAATCCCTAATGGCGAAAGACGTGTATGATGGTATGCGAGTTCCCACTTGGCATTCTAGACATTCTCAGAGAGTCATGATTGCATTTGGCGTATCTGCATAATTTGAAGATGCATTTCGTGCAGCCCCTTTCCAACTCGCAAAAACATGCAATATTGTCAGGACTAACACTCTTGTCCACACTCTTTCTCCATTCTCTTTCTCAATTTTATGGGTCAGTTTTTAATGTCTGAGAATGAGCACGTCATTAGATAATCTTATTGTTCCCTTTTCGAAGCGATGCAATCGTTTAAATTTCATGTTCTAACTCGACGTGTTGGTGGTGGTCTGCCACCCACTCCGTCGAAACTGCGTGTGCAAATGACTACAAATAGGCACACAACTTGTCTCGATTCTGCGACTGAATAATGAACTTCGCCCATAAAGTGGGTTTGGATGCACCACTCTCGGCAAACAGACGATTGGTTGCAGCAAAGTGCGGTTAGGCATGCTTATTGATACAACCCTGATGCAGTCCTTTGTACTCGCGCCAATATCTCTCCGTGAGTTCATTTAGTATTCAGTTTGTCTCCTGCAATGACTTATGCTTCGACGGTTACCCACTGTGCGAAAAAGATGTCCATTCATCTCGCTTCATACGTTAAAGTAAAGAAATCCATTAATATTCGTAACTCATGCTTCTGTTTAGCAATGTTATTATCATAAAAGGCGATTCCAGTTTATAAGTATTAAGAACTCTCGTACTTTTGTACCCGTAAACCGCATTTAAAGTAGTGATTTCGGTGTGGGAAAAATAGATGGATGTTGAGGAAGTGACGATGTGTGGGAGGGCTGGATTGAAGATTTGATTTTGGATAGCCACCACCCGCACTTGGCAAAGAAGGTGCCATATCCTGTCATTGCGCAATTAGTGTCCCACCGTCTTCAACTTGCACCCATTTCCACTTCATGTCTAGTGCTCTTGACCTGCAGCGTCTACTTCTATAAACGCACGAAAAGAGGAGACAGAGGACCTCAGGTGATGGAACATCGAAACGGTACCAGCTTTGTGTACCTTCCTTAACACCGAGGATGCGGTCTTAATGCACTTAACTTCTGGTGTGACATTAAATGCCATGGTGAAGTCAAATGGATGCAGGCTCTTGCGACTGATTTACAAGCGACTCCGATTACGCAACCCACCGTCCACCTCCTTAGCCACTTTGAGGCTCCAAAGCACTTGCCTTTTTTCCTTCAGGCATTACTCGTCGGCACTTAAAACATTTTGCTGTGTATCGTCAGAGTGGGTAAAATGCTTGAAGCCTTTTCTTCTCTAATAAGGTCACACATAGTGGTTATTTAATGGATTGGAGAAAGCTGATCTACATTAAATGATTTGAATACTGCACAATTGCATCCTATTTACCTTTTATTCTAAAAACTATAAAATGTCTTTTTTTGAAGAGAAATAATGTGCATGTTGTGTTTAAAATGAAAAACGGATTTCGGTTTAGATTGACGCATTTTTGCTTCTTTTTATAGACCATTTTACACTCTGTGCTGAGATTTTGCACAAATTTTGTAGCGTTTTTCTGTAGGTAATCAGAGACACACATCAATTTGCTGCCTTCCTTGTTACGGCATCCAATTTAGCCGCTCTGCCCATGACTGTATTGATTCGAGTTAGTGAGGTTACCCCAACAAAAAGCTCCTTCGCTGCGCATATCTACCACTTGGAATTGCTAGAGACTACTCATTTTAAAAAATAAGCAGCATTACGTGGTGTAATTATGCGTCGAAGATTGAGGATATATGAGAGCAGGATCAAACTCCACGCGAATTTGAATTTGGCGCTCAACTATTGTATATAAGCAGGATGGATCTGCACGCGACTTTGAATTTGGCGCTCAATTATTGTATATTAGCAGGATGGATCTGCACGCGACTTTGAATTTGGCGCTCAATTATTGTATATTAGCAGGATGGATCTGCACGCGACTTTGAATTTGGCGCTCCATTATTGTAGATTAGCAGGATCGATCTCCACGCGACTTTGAATTTGGCGCTCAGTTTTCGTATATTAGCAGGATCGATCTGCACGCGACTTTGAATTTGGCGCTCAATTATTGTATATTAGCAGGATGGATCTGCACGCGATTTGAATTTGGCGCTCAACTATTGTATATTAGCAGGATGGATCTGCACGCGACTTTGAATTTGGCACTCAATTATTGTATATTAGCAGGATCGATGTGCACGCGACTTTGAATTTGGCGCTCAATTATTGTATATTAGCAGGATCGATGTGCACGCGACTTTGAATTTGGCGCTCAGTTATCGTATATTAGCAGGATCGATCTCCACGCGACTTTGAATTTGGCGCTCAACTATTGTATATTAGCAGGATGGATCTGCACGCGACTTTGAATTTGGCGCTCAACTATTGTATGTTAGCAGGTGTGATCTGCACGCGACTTTGAATTTGGCGCTCAATTATTGTATATTAGCAGGTGTGATCTCCACGCGACTTACTTTGAATTTGGCGCTCAATTATTGTATATTAGCAGGATGGATCTCCACGCGACTTACTTTGAATTTGGCGCTNTGCCTATTTCACCACTACGAGCCATTAACTTGATAAGACAGAAGGCCATTCCCTAGGCAGTCCTTGCGTATTTGCAGTTGGCATTGTTCACGCACGTGCCATGGTGTATTTAGGCTAATGTAGATATAGGGCCGTGAAACAACAACGCCTTTATCTGCGAAATAATCCTCAAGTGTCGACTTTAACACAACCTGTCCTTATCAGCATCGACACTACAACTCCTCATAACGAGTGATGAAATTAAACCAACGTAGACCAGCACTGATTTATTCAAGAAGTTTGAAATCCCAAAAATGCTGGTCCACTGAACACTCATCTCTATTGAAGCGGAAACCCGGTGAAAGTGCACAAGTGTCTTTTGCATGATTTTTTTGCATGTAGTAGGCCTGGGAGTCAGAAGATGTGCTCAACTGCAGGAATTTCAATATACATGTTTTGTGCCTTGATGGCACAGAATGATGTGCTCATGCGGATGGAGTAAGTGCATTTGATGCAGAAAGAAGTGGTAAATCCAACCAACACCAAAGTTGAGATAATTTTTAGCAAACTATACACAATGCTTAGAAGTGTGTGCGATTTTAGTGGTGCATACGCCAATAAAATGGGAAAGTGCATGAGTGGTTACCTCACCCATCTCCACTCTTCATGCGTGCACTAAAACTGTCACCCGCCACGGTGATTAGCAAGGTCAGATGAATGAAGAGATCCACGTACGCTGCACACCACCTACAATGAGAGTAGTTTGCTACAGCTGCGCCCGTTCTGAAGACTGTGGAGGCAAGTTTGCTAATACATGACATGCCCTTCACTATGTCTTCGATGAGGCCATCCTGTAACTGAGAAGAATCAGTTTGTCAGAGGCTGAGTGATGAACCTCTTATTCATGTAAATGATGACATGGTATTGTGAGGTCAGATGTCCGAGTTACTACTAGCTTTCAAATCACTACCATTTTACAGCGTGCTACCTTGTGAGCCCTTTGCAACTTAGAGTTATCTGGTTGACCGAGAGTGTCAAATGTGCTAATTGACTGTTTTAAGTGAAAACACCGCAAGAGCAAACGTATTATCAGCTTCGGTTCCACATTGCGATTAACTGTGATTAGTTTAGAAACTTGTGCTGTCAATTTTGTGAACAGCTGAATGCTAAGATTGATGCGATGCCTACGACTTGAGGACTGTCTCAAATCAACTCGACTAAATATGCATTTTAATGCGATGCTGCTCCATGTTTCTTATCTGGCACGCATTAATAGATTCCAGGAGCAGCTCTATAAGCTGGAACGTCTCTAGAAGGAAGAGAATTCTGATGAAGTTGCCATTCTTTGCTGCTTGGTTCTGTGTGGTACTAAAACATTTTGCACCAAATGGAGGTGCCACCGGCGCACAGCTGAATAATGGTACAGGCTACCACTGCGTCCAACTGTGGTAGCTGTAGTTGACTGACGTCTACGCCATTGGCGATGCAAACTTTGCATGCGAAGGTGGGGAAGAGGTTGCAAGTAAATAGGTATGGAGAAGGTGATGCTGAGCATTTTAATGAGAAAAGGCTGTCATGATATCCGTGGCATCGGTCAGAAGGGCTGCAAAGAAGGAGTTACAAGTGAGGTGCCACAGATGGGCAAAGAGATGAAGGGGGAGGAGGAAAGAAAGCTATGTCGTAATAGGAGAGGTGCATCCAGGCTCAGATGTCTGCTTCAATGCGTTGTGCATCTATGGCACTCTTCTTGAGCAACATTTCGGGTGAACTGTCTGAATCCCCATCTCTTTGGTTCCTTCCACACGTCTTATGGGATCATACCGACCTAGACCTGTGCCATCACGAAGCAACCAATTTCCATTTGAGGAGGACGAGTTCCTTTTAATTTACTTTTGACTTGTTTGCATCAATGTTAAAGAGACGATGTTAAACTCCTACAAACTTCTCGCTGACCTTCGATATTGGTGACACCTGTGATGGAAGTGAGACGAGCAGGCTGTGTCCATTCAAAAGACATGCAGCCCTAGAGGCGGACAGGACTGGTGATGTGGGATGATGACCACGCACCAGGAACTCGATGCCTCTCATCCCACAACTCCACAGTTTGACGTGCTGCCGCGCATTCACTGCCAGTGTGAATAGCTTGTAGCATGAGAATATATCATCAGGTCCACTGAGATTTAAACAATTCCATCACGGTCTTTATAGGCAAAGTTGATTAGGTTGAATGAAACATGTGCAACCGTAACGTCAGAAACTGATCGAACCCTTTCACTTGCAGTCGCGTTTGATATCCGTCAGATTAAACGCAGTGACATTAAGCATGCACTGCAAAGGAGCTGACGAAAAGACTGGATTACGCTGGAAGAAACAAAAACGAGGCTTTAAATGTAAAAGACAGAGAAATGACCAGTTGGATACTGGGTTTGTGACAACAGCAAATTGGACATAGCAAACGTGGATTCTTTACGAGCTACTCTGCCGAATAATTAGACGACCTGAATCGGCATGATCAGTTGTCGCCAAACGATTAAAGCATTACATGCAAGCGATTTTGACTTGTCTTAATATCGCTGTTTTCGGTTTCATTTTATGTTCTCGGTTCGAGCACACCTCAACAGAAGTTACGAGATGAGTGAGGATTTTGTCTCATCACGAGTGGCACACAACCATATGTACAATCAGCATTCAACGGAATGCGGCAAAAATGTTACCCTGAAAGGTCGCTTATCCAATGCTAAACACAATACCAAATGTTTCGCCTCATAGTTCACTTAAAAGAAGGAACAGCTGCAGACAATGCCAATGTTACTTTATGGAATGAAGAGACCTCTTCTGCCGTTCATAGAAGGGACTAACAGTAGTCCCTGTAATTCTACTCAAGGCGGAGGAGCATTTATATCTTTTGAATTTTCAATTTCTTTAGACGATTAATTGTCTTCAAGCGATTCACTAAAATTCCGATTTTTGCACCAAGTCAAGAGGAATGGTACGTGCTAGCAATTAAATCAACCATCTTGAGTCTGACGCGGAGGCCCTTTCACCCAGAAGCTTGAGTAAGCATTGGGAGGCACGGCGATGAGAGTTGTCACTGCTTCGAACGACCCTCCTTCATCTGCCTTTCACTCATTGATTTGGAGGACCTAGCTCTGTACTCAGGGACTTCACATTATTAATTCAATGGCCGGTTGCTAAGTGAAGAGAAAGTGATAAGAGAGAAAAGAGGGACGAGAATAATGCAATGAATGAAGTTTTGTTAAGATTTGGGAGCTGTGTCCAACCCAATGCCAAATCCACAATGCTTGCGCATATTTTACTCATTTTGAGCCATCCAGAACAGTAGTTCACCAAACATTATGCAAATTCATTCCTCAAGTTCTCAACAAATCACCAATCTTCTTCGTGACTTTGTAGTTAAGTGAAAAGAGAGGTTTGTCAACTTGAGATTGTTGCTTGTGTAGGCAAAGCCACTAGACTGGGAATCATCGAATTTCATGGCTATGACGAGAACCTTTCCACGTGAAGATCTTCTCCACGCATACGCACACAAGAGCTGCTCACACTCCTTCCTCCAACCGCTGATCTTTCGCTGTCTTTACGCTTAGCAATACATATTCTCCTTCACAGTCATGCTGGTACTAAGTGAAGTGAATGCGCGACAAGTTGTGTTTTCACTTTTCTGATGAAGCAGTCGTTTGACATTGTGCGCCTTCCACGTCGTCCCACTGATCAATGCTTTGCAAGCAGTTTCTCCTACTTCAACGGGCTTGCTCAACTCATCTCCTTTAGCAGATGCTAGCAGATAAGGACAAAATTACTTTTTTCAGTTATTTCATTTGCCAACAAAGCCATCTTACTCTAAACTCTTTAATTAAATTAATTCACTTTCGTACAGGCAGAACATGACACCATAGTTTGCTTCCTAAATGAGTAACTTGGTTTGGTACAGATGCTTCCTGTAGCATTTCATCTACAACTTTGAGCTTCTTGCCACAGGACTTCGTTCTACCTCCAGACATCTCCTCCAAGTACATTCGACCTTAGTGGGTGTAGAAGATGATGATGCGTAGATTGAGACAGATCAGAATTGCCGCCAATGCAAGTAGGTTGGGGTGTGTTGGCAGCCGAGTTGTCCATGCGACGCAGCTGATAGTTGCAATTGTGGATAGGCTGCAAGTCGGTTCAACTAGCTGTCTCCTCACCATGCAAAAGCCAATTTTCCTATCATTTCATCTCACATCAGTGCTACGGTTTGTAAGACCACTTAGGAGCAACAGCTCCTACCATCTTGCATCTCAGAGTGTTTATTACACGTGGGTAAGTACTTCAATGCCTCCTGCTTACCTAGATGTCGCAAACACGTAAAATGTGTTCTTAATGTTACGCATTTGTAATGAAAGCGTGTGAAAGCATTAGGAAAGGTGGTGACTTCTGGGACGACACTGTGAAGCCACTACGATTTCTTAGAGACAGGTGAGTGTTGAGGTAAGACTTAAGCAAAATTGCAAGTACCCTGTATTCCACGACAAGTGGAACAACACAGTGAAGTCGCTCATTTTGGTTTTGCACTAAATAGCATTCTTGAACCGGGACTATAAATTGGGCCCAAGCACAGCGGCAAGCAGTGAGAGAGGACGAAATAGCGGAACCCATTGGCTGCATTAGATTTAGATGGGAATAGTGACACGTTCTGATGCGATTTGCTGAGTGTCTCAAGGCATCGTAGAACCTTTGTGAGCTCTTAAGTTAGGGAAAGATGGGGTTTGTTGTTTGGGTCACAAGTAGTGTGTCACTAGCTCTTCATTCTGATTAGCTAGATTCCAGAGGCAAGAGGCGAGTCAGAGTGTCAACAGAGGTGGATGCTGCTTTGGTCACGATGCAGTTCGTCATCGAGAGAAGTCGAAATCGTTTATATACAGGACTCAGTTTGCTTGATGTTGTGCTCTGTGATTTGCACTACTGTCTAGGAGGCATGACCAAGGTGTTATATGCACAGTAAGTCATACTAATTCGGTTGTTTTTCCTACAACATCCAGTTGTCACAATGCCAGCATCCACTTGGTGATTACCTTGGTTCCACCATCAAAGTCTCATTTGTGCTTTTCTCATCGAATCCAGTGAACCTGTCAGCTTGCCGGCACACAGGTTTCTTGTACTGCCACCCAGCTGACGTATATGAAACGCGATTGTATTTAATAGGAACCCATCAGATCCCGACGTTGCGATCGCACACCTCCTATTCATCCTTGCATCTCTTTTGACACAAACTGCAGTGTAACTATTTTGCAGGCAAGATGCGCCACTTTATGTGCCTGCGTCACGAGTTATTGGCACCGGTAGTAAATGTGTGGTAGCAAGTCCAACTGTGGCGTTGTGAAATGGGAGAAATCACTTTCATTAACCAATGGTTTCAGCCCTGTTGGCCTCAAGACAGCACGGGAATGATGCACGCAGTAAAGTGATGTGTGAAGAGAAACGTTTGTGATGGGGTTTGAGAATTGCAAGTGGCAGAAAGTGGAGAATGATCTACAGTCCTCTGCGAAGGATTTTCGCAATCTGTCATGCACCGTATTCTTTTTAACACACTCATTCATAGTTTTGGTGCCTGTCTGTGGCACGGATGAGGAACATTGCGACACGGTGCCTTGAAGGCAGTTGGCATGTTCTTTACTTGTAATTTTACCCGTAGCCTTGATTTACCAACTAGATCAGAAGTTAATTTTGACCGAACCTTAGGGAGGACACGATGACTTGATGGTGGAATTTGCAAATGCTGTGGAGTAAGATGTGTAAAGTGAATGAGATAGCCGTTACGATTTTCGTAGTTCTCCTTCAACCGAGAAGTATGGGATATTCTCATCACAGTACAAGCCTGCACAGTGTTGGTATGCGGTCTTTGCGCTGATATTGTGGCATTAAAGCGGAGACAAGCATCATTTCCGTGAAGGTAGCCACGACGCTACTACTTTTATCCACTAGTAGCACAAAGCAATGCAAGCATTTTGATCGAGTAATGGAAGAGTGACAGGGCATGATGACTTTTAAACAAAGGCAGTGTGGCTGATATTCATTGAAATTTCATTCAGAATTACAAAACACACATTTCTACGTAGCTAAGTACTTTGAAGTAGGGAATAATGCATCTGAGGCAAACTGAAGGTCTTACCTTCCATCCGATCGCCGAATCCCTTAGTCATGACAGTCACGCCATCAATGCATGAAAAGAAAACGACTAGACAACTTATCAACCTCCTGATGGTGTAGTTTAAACACATGTATTTACAGACAACATTCTGAAGCGTGTAAAGCCTTCACCATCTACCCTCAGAGCATCATGATACAAGTCGACGAATCGTACCGCACACATGCACCAACACTGTGAACGAACGTGCTGAGAAGGAGTCTGTTATTCAGTAGTCCAATAAGTGGACCACTTCGCCGTGTTGTCTCACTTGTCGTAGGATGCCTAGTACATTCACTTTTGCCCAAATTTGACCTCAACACTCACCAGCCTCAGGGAATGCGTAGTAGAAGCACGTTGTCGTCTCAGAAGTTACCGTCCCTAACAAATGCTTTCGCACCCTTTTATTACAAATGCATAACAATGGGCCCACAATGCAAGTACGCGAAGTCTAAGTAAGCAGGAGACATTAAAGTACTTTCTCACATAAGACGCACTCTCAGAGATGAAATATGCGAGAAGTGATTGCTCCTGAGTGGGCTCACACACCGCACTGATGTGAGATGAATGATAGGAGGATAGGCCTTTGCATACTAAGAAGGAAGCCATTCCACAATTGCTTCTACAATCTAAATTGAATGGTCTGCTTGGCTGCCTACACGCCCTCACCCATTCACATTGGTGGCAATTCAGATTCGTCTACATCCATGCATTAGTAGCTTCTACTCCAGCCGAAGCCAAATGTACTTGGAAAAGACGTCCACTGGTAGAACGAAGTCGTGACAGAAAAAAGCTAAGAGTTGGATACAAAATGACACGGTTGCATCTGTGTCTTGCTACATTTCTGACTTGCGATGGAAGATTTAATGTCATGTTCAGCCAGTAAGAAAGTGACTCAGTTGATTTGAGATGTTTAGAGAAGGATGGTTTTGATGTCAAATGCATGTCCTGCCAGCATCAGCTATAGCATAAGAGTTAGGAAAGCTAACTGAAATGTGTAACATTGATTTAGAAATAATGAATAGCGAAACGCAGCGGGATGCACACAACATCAAACGACTACTTAATCAGGAAAGGGAACAAAACTTGTGGCGCAGTCAATTTACTTAGTGTCATCATGATTGTAAACAAAATATGTCTTGAGTAATGTAAAGAAGGGAAAGGATTGGCGATTGGAAGGCGGAGGGTGAGTGGCTTTCGTGTGTGGATGCGTTGAGAGGACTGTCACGTGGAAGGCTCCCTTCGTGGCATTGGAATTTGACGGTTCTCAGTCTAGTGGTATCGCCTACGCCTTCGCTTTCGAATTAAGCACATCAGAATAGAGTGCTACTGATGCATTAATTGTGACTTATGACGCAGATCCCCATTTCCACTTGACCAAGGTGCTCAGCTATCACAGCAATACGTGCCAACCAATTCATCCACGTCCAAACGAGCCTCTCCACCTCACTAACCTGTTCTCTCCTCCTACTGGCTTCTTTTGCTCAGGTCCGCTTTATAGTCATGGTTCGAGTACACTTTGATGTGAATCACGAGGAAGTGAATATATCGCTCCACAGACAATGTGTGTTTATACAGTGAAGTCAGCTATGCCAGCAAATGACTGTCCTGCCCCCAACATTACTCATCACCTTCAAGGTAATGAGTAGTACATTCTCATTCTCATTCACATTTGTTTAGTCACAAGCCTCGCTGCATAGACATAACCAATAACTAATGGAATGACAATAATGCCATTGAATGGCAGCATATTTTGTAAAAATGCTGCATGGCCTCCGATGCAAACAAATGCCCTATTCCTGTCAACCTTGTGGGACGAAACTTAAGTGACACGGTCACTGTGATGTAAGGCTTCTCAAATGGGTGTTTGTAGTGCCACAGGTTTTAGCAGGCATTGTGCAATACCTAGCATCCTCCACTAATTCACTTCGCCCCGTCACTGGCATCGCTATTGCATAACCGTTTGCACCAACGCCTCTGATGTAGACAGATACTTGAAAGATCATCATCCTAGCAACATTCTACAAATTTATTCTCTAGAGAAGGGTTTGTAAGTTGTTGTCATACCTGCCGTTCCGTCATGCTTTACGAGTCCTAGACTACAGCTATGGGTTCGGCAGAAAGACAAAAGGAAGTTCCTGTCACGTCTTCTGCTTTTGCTGCATCCAGGCTGTTAGACAGAGCGTCTGCATCACTTTGCGGACGTCCTTTCTTGGCATTTCATCACAACACCATCGTGGTAACACTCCTCGCTTTGCGATAATACGGCACATGCGACCTCCAAAAAAGGCGTCTTATTGAGGGATAAGCGAAATGCTGGACAGTTTGTCTCATAATTTAGTCTTTGTCAATACCCGTGTCCCTGCATTTAATAGAAAGACGCTTTGCCATTCGAAGTGAGGACCGCACAGGACATTTAACGACACATCAATGCAAAGTTTGGTGACGCCTCTGTGTCCATGTGGCATGGTTCCTACATGAGGTTTGTGAAGTTGACTGCTGATAGGATTGCAGAACAAAGTAGACATTCATTTGCGATCAGCTTGAGGTCAGCACAGTCCACTTAAACACGAACACACGCATTAAATTGCACACAAGAAGGTAGAATAATGTGCAACAAAGAAACAGTGACTTCAATTGGGAGATTTTTATACCAAACACACAAATACGACAGGAGGGTGTTGCGTGCGTTCGCGCAAGTTGCTTGACCTTATGAAGGAGGTCAGGGATGGTCTCCAACCTCAAGTATATCATTTCCAACAGCACATAGACGTTGCTAATTGGGGCGCCTACAACAACACCAACAACTCACGATCATCTTTACTAACAGTTCAGAAGCTTGCTTGTCAACTCTGTTTTTGTTGGCTATTTATTGTATATTAATTTGGGAACCGCAAATAACCTCAATTTGCAGCAAATAATTATACGAAACTCTGTTGCTTAGTCCATGAAATGAGTGGTACATGTGCGATTTAAGCATCACTTATGCATAGTGAGGGAGGTTTTTTTGGAGCAGTGCCACACTCACAAATGTCAGCAATCATAGCTGGGATGTGACTCGTCGGCCATAACGTAGCATCAAAGCGCATGAAGAAAACAAGGAGGACAACTTTCCCAGGAGTGTTCCTCGCTTTCCACCAACAAATGCAACACAATCTATTCAAAATATCAACAAAGAATATGGAAGGCCTAAAAACACTAAAACAGATATGCTCATCGGATGTATACGCTTAAAACTTGAGAAATCATTGTCTCGTTTAAGACTTTCTAAGTTCCTATAATCTAAAGAGGAACTTGAACGCATGTGGTTGTGTGTTCATCATTTCCTTTGGAGTACCTTTCTCTCTTCGATCAAAAAGAGCTGCATGTATGCCCTTATCAGCAAAAGATGCCGTGTAGGCACAATGTGTTGGGTTTGAAAAAGGCCACGAGCAATCTCTGATTAATAAATGAAAGCCACAATTGTTGTTGACTCGAAATACCTAAGAATGCGGATAGCATAATTGGAGCTGTGTGTATTTCAATGAAAGCCAAGATGCAATAGATTGGAGGTCCGTAATCGCCGTCCAAGCTACTTTACCTCCACATCCTCGACAATCGGGATTGGTACACAAAGTAGGCAGCGTTTCTCTGTTTTAACGGCGAAGCTCCTGCCACTCCTCTTTCGTGCTTCCTCAAGAGTAGGTCTCAATATTAGATTAAGTCGCATCAATTAATTAGCTCAAATACATCATTCGCCAGAAGCGATGCCTCAGAGGTGAAGCGGTAAGAACAATTTTCCGCTCATCTGGTACTTTGAACAGTACCAACATTTAGCACCTCACTCGTAAGCTATGCACTAACGAGCAATACCGACACCCGAAGGCCTGCTTTACTTGTTTGAGTGGCGTAAAATATGCAGACTAGATGAGGAGGACCTGATTCCACTCTCCTCCCCTGACATGCCAGCAAATCATGGTGTGTCATTGGACATTCCCACCGAGTGACTTCCCTAATGCCTAAGCTTTGCCATGATTTGCAATTATATGGACAAAGAATGCATACACATGCACCATTGGTGTGATGAGACAACAGGAAGTAATTTGCGTACTCTGGTCAGAATGGTATGGTTTGGATTTCGCCATTGCGTTGCTAAGGCGTGAGTGACGCCAAGTTACACAAATTGCAGCCTACAGACATTTCATGCATTGTTTGCACAACTCAGGTTGGCACGTGGTCCATGAGCAGTGAGTGGGGCCGAAGCAAGTCTCGGTTGTGGATGGACGGGGTGACGTGGCCAGTCGGTGCTAACTCTCCACCGAAGGGTAGGGCGCATCGACTCAACTTGAAGGCAGTCATGCTGCAGGAACAGCCACTTCTCACCTACGGCAACCTTCGTGTGCGCTTTACCTCATTCTCATGCCTAAGCATACAGAAATGACAGAGGTAAGAACGCTTACAGATCTGACATTTAAAAGTTACTTCTGCTGCGCCCAAAAGTCCTCAAACCCATCAGTTGGTGAAATCCGTTACCTTTCCATTTGTCGTTTACCTTCCATGCCAGGCTTCGAAGGCGAATTCGACCAGTAGAATGGGAAATCCCAGTGTTTTGACTTAACTTTACGTTAAAGAATTTGTGCGCAGAGGCTTTTCATTTGCAGTATCTTGTGGGCTGTTTGATGTTAAAGGACACCAACAAGCGTAGCTGCCCATTGACACGTCCTATTTCGTGGGAAAATCTCCACGTCAGTGCGGCATAATTAACACTGACAATTAGCCATGGTAGCCTTATATTACCAATCTCAGTGCAATTCATTCCAAACCACAGATAAATGCGACAGATCGGTGAAAAGTAGGCAACTTGTAAGAAGAGTGACCTCAGTAAATAGGTTTACTGTGCAATAGCAGCACAAAGCACAAATGTGCATGATCCTCCCAGCAGGCTGAACTGCATTGTGCTCTTGGGTTGTTGTCTCTTACGTGGGGTCCTAATTGAATGGCAAGCGAACCCAATGGATTCGACATAGGCTTACCCACATGGAATGAGGGTTTTTTTGTGCAGTCACGGCTGCAATGGTCCCTTGCAAATATGTTGCCTGGACTTGTAAACAACTGCGACAACTGAAAGTGCCGCTTGAAAATCAACTTCAAATTAGGCTCGGCTGACGAATTGCCTTAACGCTACGCAGGAAGACGTGCAATAAGACGAAATGGAGAGGAGACAGGCGAGTGCTTCACGTAGCAAGCATTCTTCTTGATCCCCTGATTTGTGGTTTTCCGTGTGTTGGTCTTTGCTCATTTCGGCATTAGTCTTACAAATCAGAAGGAGAGCAAGGTGGGTGAAAATGCAGGAGATGGAAACGAAAGTAAAAAAGAACTGTGTTGGTAGTCACAAACAGTAAATGTTTCCAGCATGGCGATGGATCAGTGAGAAAAATTTGAGTTCGGTATTTGAATTGTGAAAAGGAGGTTAGGAATGAGAAGCAGGAAACCCATACACAATTACTATTAGATCGCAATAAGCCAACGAATTCATCAATGTTTGCATGCAGCTAACTAATCTGAACCTCTACATTGTCGAGAACGTATTGCGGCATTTCGATTAACTGTTGCAATTTATGCACAGACTATCTGTGTTACCCTACCCGCCATTCACTCGAGCACAATGATGGGATCTCCCAGAACTCAGGGAATGGGCGATTTGCAATGTTAAAGCAGTTCCTGCAGACATCTTGCCACAACGTTGCTAGAGCCGTTTTTAAACCGGTATTTGCATGAGCTTCCGAAGTCACCCTTATCAAATCACCCAACCAAAAGTATCAAAAACGAGGGTATAAAAGCACATCATTAGTGTTGTATACGTAGAGGATCCAATTACATAGGGTGAGCAGAGTCATCAACTTGAGCATTCTCAATTCTTTGAGAGAGCACGTCGTAGAGACCCCAATTCAACAGATTGTTCCAGTTGGTATGGGTTGGATTAAAGTTCTTGATAAAACATAGCCGCCATTTGGTTCGCATGGTAGCCAGGAGATGGCTGTTGTGTTGTTCAAGGTTCTGGAGGAATTTCATGAGACAACTCATCCCAGTTGACTTATCCACGAGCCCATTGACAAAAACTACGATAAGTAGCGTCTGATGGGGTTCGAGGGATTGTAGGGTGATAGTAAGATCATGATTGGAGAAGTGCGAGAGATCCACCGCATGTATGAGGCAGTCGCAGTAGTCAGGCGCATCCATATACTCGAAGGGAGAAATGCATCGGTCCATAGTATGCATGCTGCCTTCGACACAAGTTGTTACAAAGATAAGCCTGCCGTTCGCAACACCATTTGTGCTCTTTAAAATATTATTAGATGAATGACGGCTGAAAAGGTATAGCTCTGGCGGATGTAGGCAAATTGTGAATTCACGTGGCGACAGCCAAGCCAAGTGTGGGTCTCTAAACAGCCAAATGTGTACAGGTCTTTGGTCTCGCATCTGCGGCAGCTCTGTTAGAGTGCGTTGGAGGGATTCAAGCTGGGCATTGTGATACATAATAGCTTGCAGTGCGTTCCGATGAGAATTTGGCGCAGGTTGGGAAGAAAGCTTTTGAAGAAGACATTTGTCAAGCCAGGTGCACATGTTAATCTGCTGATGTAGGACAGTGGAGAACTTCGGCATTGAAGGTATTGCCCTCCATCTTGGAATAGCCATGCAACAATTGACCAGATCACAACCGTTGAGATATTGGTATATTTGTAACGTCAATTCAAAGGAAAGTTCGGTAATTTTGCGACTTGAGCTGTTTTGAGCCTATGTTTTTAAGAAAGAATGCCATTTCCGGTTTTATAAATTTTAAATAGACAAATAGGCAAAGTGTAGTAGTGTAAAATAGCCTAGGGACTGAGGAAGTGTAAACAATAATAATTAATGGAAAAGAAAATTTGGCCTTTAGGACCTACCATTGGTGCGAGACGCTAGCGTAGATTGATGGCGTGGTAGATGCGCCGAGGCTTAAATAAATTGCGCCTTGGTGGGGGTGTCCAAGTGACCCCACTGAGACGACAGCTCATTGGTTCTCGCCGTATCTGACTCCCCTTTATCCGACTTTAGAGGCTGCAATCCAATAAAATGGAAACTTATAATCCTGAGCGTAGAGTAGTGCTTTACGGCAATTATGGCATCAATACCGCTGCCTATTTCACCACTACGAGCCATTAACTTGATAAGACAGAAGGCCATTCCCTAGGCAGTCCTTGCGTGTTTGCAGTTGGCATTGTCCACGCAGGTGCCATGGTGTATTTAGGCTAATGTAGATATTGGGCCGTGAAACAACAATGCCTTTATCTGCGAAATAATCCTCAAGTGTCGACTTTAACACAACCTGTCATTATCAGCATCGACACTACAACTCCTCATAACGAGTGATGAAATTAAAATAACGTTGACTAGCTCTGATTTATTTACGAATTTCAAATTCGACGATGGCTGCGTCACGGACAAAAGGTAGCGACTAGCAAAACGATGATCCTGGGGTGCATTTTACTGAACTGTCCTGAGTTCTGTCGGATGGCACGGTCATCAGTGTTGTCGCTGCTTCGAGTGAACCTCCTCCTCATTGACACTTCAGCTTAACGTTTCCAAACCAAGGAAAAGGCTGTATGGCACGCAGCAAAACTGTGGGTGAGTGTGTTGTAGAAGAATTTCTAGTTTATTTCTTTACAGAGGTAGACAACTTTGCCTTGTTGTTTAACATGCTATTGAGAATGGAGAGGTCCTACATTTGCTTAGTTGTGATCTGAGAATCTCCCGCCTCAAGCAAATTTTATTAGCTTTACTCTGCCAGCTCTGGAGTTACCGTCCATTCTAAAGCTTTTGCAGAATCAAACAACGTCTCAGCGAGCAAGAAACGAGAAGATTTGGTAAGTGTCATGTTGATGGTTGACAACCAGGCACCAAAATCTCCATGCCTCTCATTCCACAATTCCATAGTTTCATTTGCTACCACGCATTTAGTGTCGGTTTATACAGCTAGTGACGTGAGCAACCAACATCACGTCTATGGTAGTGCCGAACAATGTCAGCGCAAGCTTTCAAGGAAATAGCGGTACAGACGAATGAATAGGATGTGCGATCGCAAATCCGAGTACAGATTGCAGCCTTGAATTGCAATCGCGATTTATATCCGTCAGCCGAGGAGCAGTGACACGAAGGCAGCACTGCTATTGAACTGACGAATCGACGGGAAACAGTTGCTAAGAACGGAAACGAGGCTTCCAATGTGGAACCCACAAATTATGATCAAGTGAGTGCCGAACTTAAAGTAACAGAAATTGGACACGGTAAAATGTGAGACTTTGATGATCCCTTTTGTCGTAGGAAAGAGGAGCGAGATAGGCGTAACCGACTGTGGACATAACACCTTGCTCATGTCTCCTAGATGGCAGTGCAAATTACAGAGCTTGTCGCCGAGCCAACACAACCTTGCATACAAACGCTGCTGACTTCGTTCATCACCACATCACATCATGACCGGCATATCATCCACCTCCACTCACATTCTGCCACGCATCCTGTTTTTCGAATTAAGCACATCAGAATGGAGTGCCACTGACGCATTGACTGTGACCCAAGAAGCAAATCGCCATTTCCACTCATCTTATTTGTCCCATACCTCCAAACGCTGCACTAGCTCGCTCTCTCACTGCTTGTTCGATGCGCTCTCATGCCAATTTTATGGTCTCGGTTCGAAGACACTTCAACAGAAAATCACGAGACGGGTGATATATCGCACCAGCGACGATGTGAGTTTATACAGTGAGGTCAGCCTTGCCACCACCTGACAGTCGTCGCTCCAACTCCATTCTTTCCTTTGGTGCTGCCTCACCTCTTCACCCGTCAAACACTGCTTTCGTGCCTCTTTCCTCATGCCAAAAAAGCACACTCCAATGTTTTGCCATTGGAACGTACAATTTAGGAATGGTTTTGCTGAATGGAGAAAGGAAGACGTTTTATTTGCGACCTTTAAGTGTGTGCAAAGGAACGCAATACATCAAGATGGCACAGAGTGGAAGCACAATGAAAGGAGGGATCTCCACGCCCCTCTACTTGACCTAGTTGGATGAGACTCTGGCGGATGAGGCCACAAGAGCGTCGAACATTTGCTGCTACCTTTTATAGCTTAAAACAATCATGACAATCCATGGTCTATTGCATTCTAATGTACATTCAGCGACAGAGCCTCCTTGACTTTGGGCGCTGCTTAAGACGCTCCAATGATTGCTTAGGTCAAATCTGGTCACTTCCATTGATGGTGTAGCTAAAAATACCGACCCTCATTGCACACATTAAACTTACTTTTTATCGCTTGCGTCCAAAGTGGTTTAGCATGTCGAAGTCAATCCGCAAATACTTTGCAAGCTGACATTCATATTGAGGAATGCCAATTTTGCCGTACAATGACATAACTTGCAATCGCTTTAAGAGGCTGTGGTCTGAAGAATCGTATGTCTTGCAGGTGATGTGAGTTCTGAGTGGAGGGCACCAAAATCCGTTGTTAAATGACATTAAATTTTCTAATTTGGTGACTAAAACATTCAATTGTTTTACATTTTGCAGAATAAATGTATCCGAGTAGAAGGAATGAAGATAGAATTTGGATTCAGGCTCTTCACTCCCGAAATGGAACCTAGCTCTTGATGATTTGCACTAAGAAGTGGGACATCAGACCGAAGTAGAGTGCAGCCGCGGTTGTCCAGCTCTTGGTGCCTATGTCTGGAGTGAATGAATGGACGGTTTGTACTTAGTCACTCTAGTATGAGTTAGGCTTGCCTGCAGTTGGGCGATAAGTCATGCTTGGAGTTATTTAGCAAGCATTAACAAGGCGGTTGATAAATAAGAAGTGAAATAATCGGATTTGCGAAATTAAGGCTGAAAAGCACATGACAGTCTATTTAAGCATGCCTAAATCGCATTCCTGTTTCCTGTCGTATATCCCTTTCCTTTCAATCAGATAATATACTTAGATGTTATTTGTAGACCAGAGGTGGGACGACAATTTGAACCTGGTTGCAGAGCAGGGTGGTCACGCCCATGAGCGCGACACACCTCTGTCATGAACTCTTCCTCTGTACCCCCTCTTACCCATAATGAAGATGTCAAAGCATAATCAGATTTCGAATAGCAAGAGCAGAAGTAGGGAAGAGGAGGAACCCGCCACACCAGAGTCCTTTAACCGAAGCGTAAATCAAAATTCCCTAGAAGCAGAGCTTTACCCTTTAATTTATTGTAAGAAAGATGTTACAGGAGGTGTGCTCGAAGCAGGGATAATCCTGACCACCGCTACTTCCGACATGACTCGAGAAAACAAATTTACTTGCTGCCAGGAAGCATTTCGTTTGGCTTAGGGCAAAGGTGGTCTTTAAGTTATTCACACAGAACCTGTTGCAAATGCGTTGCAGTGTTGCAGTGCTGACCTAAATGAATCAAAATTAGCGAAGATTTATTCTTGCGTGTCCCCAAACATTGCACTGATGTGTCGCCAAAAGTCCTGTGCGGCAGATCGGCGGTTAAAGTGAATTCAATTAATTGCTGCAGTCGTCACTTTGAAGAGTCAAATGTCTTTCCATTGAATGCAGGGACATGGGCATTGTCGAGGACTAAATTATGAAACAAATTGTCCAGCATTGTGTTCATCGTTTATTAAGAAGCCTTTTCGGAGGTCACTTGTGACGCAACGCCACAGTTGGTCTTGCTACCACACATTTACCTCCGGTGTGAATAACACGTGTTGTGAGCATTTAAAATGGAATTCACACAATCCTTCTGCTGAATTTTGGTAATGTGTACACTCACTCCAAAAGCAAAGTAAAAATATGCTTCTTGAGTCAGAATTAATGTGCCAGATGGTCTCCAATCTGATATGCTTAATTCAAAATACCGGATGTGTGCCAAAAATGTCAACAAATCATGCCGATTCAGGTCGTCTAATTCTTCGACAAAGTAGCTTGTAAAGAATCCATGTTTGCTATGTCCAATTTCCTGCTGTCACAACCCCAATATCCAACTGGTCATTTTTCTAACTTTTACATTTAAAGCCTCATTTTCGTTTTGTGCAGCGTAGTCTAGTCTTTTCGTCAGCTCCTTTGCAGTGCGTGCTTAGTGTCACTGCGCTTAATCGGACGAAAATCAGACGTGACTGCAAGTGAAAGGGTTCGATCAGTTTCTGACGTTACGGACGCACATCTTTCATTCGACCTAATCGCCTTTTCCTAGAAAGACCGTGATGAATTGTTTACAACTCAGTGGACCTGATTATATATTCCCATGCTACAAGCTATTCACACTGGCAGTGAATGCGTGACAGCACGTCAAACTGTGAAGTTGTGGGATGGGAGGCATCGAGTTCCTGGTGCGTGGTCATCAATCCACATCATCAGCCCTGCCGGCCTCTAGGACTGCATGTTTTCTGAATGGAAAAAGCCTGCTCGTCTCACTTCCATCACAGGTGTCACCAATATCGAAGGTCAGCGAGAAGTTTGTAGGAGCTTAACATCGTCTTTTTAACATCGACACAAACAAGTCGAGAGTAAGTTAAAAGGAACTCGTCCTCCTCAAATGGAAATTGGTTGCTTCGTGAGGGCACAGGTCTAGGTCCCCATGATCCCATAAGACGGGTGGAAGGAACCAGTGAGATGGGGATTCAGACAGTTCACCCGAAATGTTGCTCAAGAAGAGGGCCATAGATGCACAACGACTTTGAAGCAGACATCTGAGCCTAAATGCACCTCTCGCATTACGCCGTCGACGCAGACGGCATAGCTTTCCTTCCTTCTCCCCCTTCATCGATTTGCCCATCTGTGACACCTCACTTGTAACTCCTTCTTTGCAGCCCTACCGACCGATGCCACGGAAATCGTAGCAGCCTTTTCTCATTAAAATGCTCAGCATCACCTTCTCCATACCTATTTACTCGCAACCTCTTCCCCACCTTCGCATGCAAGGTTTGCATCGCCAATGGCGTAGACGTCAGTCAACTACAGCTACCACAGTTGGACGCAGTGGTAGCCTGTACCATTATTCAGCTGTGCGCCGGTGGCACCTTTGCATCAGCTAGTCACCGCTTTTCACCAATTGGTGCAAACCTTCTTTGTATCTTACTTCCTAATTTCATTGCAAGTCAATAGGTCGTGTCTGCTTGAATTAAGACAGTAAAGTAGAAAAAGAGCTTTCTGCTGTTGGCGCATGTGCGATCGACCCGTTCATCGCCCAAACCCTTCAGTCTCACTTTCATAAGCAAACATTATTTCAATTTGGATCACATTAATTCACATTTACCTGTCTTCTAACATTTAATCAGATTTAGCTGTGCGGATATAATTGCAATGATCGCATGTCACCGATGTGTAGCTTTCACTTGCGTGTGGGCGTCAATCAACAGTTTTACCTAAGCATGCCTTTCATTGGCATCATGGATAGCGTAAAAGCATTTCTATTGCCATTCAAAGGAGGAGCGATAGCTTTGTTCAAGCATTCATTTCTTTTCATTTGTGCACATTTATTTTAATTATAAAAGGCAAGGACATTTTTCTCTAAATTTATTATTTTGATCTGCAGCATACAATGATACAATGCTTACGATAAGTGCGGAGTCCCAGATTATTGGTGCTTACTGAGTCAACGCAGACCCTCACATCTCGTTGCAGTTATCTAGGTAACCCTGTAGCATTGGTAAGTCAACAGAGGAAGCAAGGAGCTAGCCAGCTAGCTAGCTAGCCTTGAAGCGTTTGTCAGGGTGCCAAGGACGTAAATGTGGCGCATGACAACCGTTGCAACGGAATCATCCTTGTCATCGGATCATATACTTCACCATGTATAGTGACTAGTTTAACATCAGCTTCTCACGCATACCGAAATGTCCTTTTCACGCAGTTGCGTCACTTCGTACGAAGTGCTTCAGTAACGTCCCTTTGAACGCAGCTTACTTCGTCATTTGATTACTGGTGACAGATGAGTTCACTGATAACAGCTCACCCTCCTCCACAAGCACTGAGTAGTCGCACTTAGTGATCACGCATGGCCGTAATGATGTCATTGCCCTTTTTAACTCACATTCCCATCTCTCCATTCTTCTATGCATAAACTCGCCACAACTTAAGTGAATAGCACAAGATAACATTCGAAAACAAAATAAATTGGAATGGCTTTTTTCTAACTGACAATATGCACATTTTGTGGCCAGTGTGCCGCAGTCTAGCTGATCGGGAAATATTTAGGAACCAAATGGTTTTAAAATAAAAATTGTTGCTGAAAGCGCTATCTCAGTGTAGATGAATACTCAAAGTCTTTCCTTTCAACCTCGTATCAAAGTAGTGCATTATGAACATGTGGTTTCGGGCTAGCAAGATGGAGACGTAGAGACGCAGTAGAAGACTCCACATCCTTGCATGAATGTAAGATCGTGGATAGTGAGGGTATCCACAAGTTTTAGATCCAGCGAAAGGTAAACGTTCATCTCACTGCACTGACGACAATCAAAAATCGACTTTATTCAAGGTGGTGATCTGATAGATGGTCTATTCTCCTAAAAAGAAGTCAGTCCAGTGGGTGGGCAGGCGGACCATGCTGATGAGCTTTCTGACTTCAAGCAACAGCTCCCCTTTTACCGGTGGAGAGTGACATGAAATGACTGCACGATTAAATCTCGAATGCAACGATTTTAACAAAGGGAAGAAGAATGGTGGAGCTGCGGCAATGCAGATGATCAAGTTGCTGAAGGCTCATGCTCATCCTGTCGGCGGTGACAGTCTGCATCGTCAGAGGAGTGCGGAAACCCGCCTTCGCCAGTAGGCTGAGAAGAGAAATAGAGATTAGCATAATGTCTATCAGCGGGTGCTGACGTCGATGCAATGGAATTTACAAGTGTCGGCGATACTAAGGAGCAACCGTGCCAAAAATGCGCACAACAGTTAAGACATCCAGTGAATACAGTTTTGGAGGGCTCATTTCACTTGAAAACTTGTGCCGTGAATTGTTGAAAGTAGTTATAGCATTTGGCATTGCATGATGTCTGGTGCGACACTGGTTAAACTGGCAGTGAAATGCGTCAACAGAAGGGAAGTTTCATTTTAAAAGTTAAATTAAATGGAGCTGAAATTTCCTGATTTGCTGAGAGTTCATTAAATGAAGAAAGATCTGCTGCGTGTATTGGTTTGTGCAAGGACCTTGACTGCGCTTGAAGATATTTTGTATGCCGAGGGAGGTGTTATGTTAAAAGTCAATTCCCCAGAGCACAAGAATACGCATGACGATTGCATAAGTGCTTTGAGCATCGTGCAGCACAATCTACCATCCAATGTGATGTTACAAAACAAATAACGCTGTAGGAATTTCTTCCCTCTCTTCCTGTTCCATTCAACTACCCCACGTACAAGAAGCTTGAATTTTCCTGAATATTTTTGCTGCATTATGTAAAACAGTCAGTCAGTAGATAGCTTTTTAGCAGGAGTTAGGAGGTGAGCCAATCTGTAGCATCAGAATCAGTCTACGCCTCCAAACCATATTTTCACCGTCAATTTCTGTGCTAGTTGACACCTGCGTGATTTGACTGCCAACTAATCCTTTGGTGAGCATTGCATCAAGGATCTCCTATTTTCGTAAAAAGCGACGGCTAACTTCGCTGATAATACGTTTGCTCTTGCGGTGTTTTCACTTAAAACAGTCAATTAGCACATTTGACACTCTCGGTCAACCAGATAACTCTAAGTTGCAAAGGGCTCACAAGGTAGCACGCTGTAAAATGGTAGTGATTTGAAAGCTAGTAGTAACTCGGACATCTGACCTCACAATACCATGTCATCATTTACATGAATAAGAGGTTCATCACTCAGCCTCTGACAAACTGATTCTTCTCAGTTACAGAATAGTCTCATCGAAGACATAGTGAAGGGCATGTCATGTATTAGCAAACTTGCCTCCACAGTCTTCAGAACGGGCGCAGCTGTAGCAAACTACTCTCATTGTAGGTGGTGTGCAGCGTACGTGGATCTCTTCATTCATCTGACCTTGCTAATCACCGTGGCGGGTGACAGTTTTAGTGCACGCATGAAGAGTGGAGATGGGTGGAGGTAACCACTCATGCACTTTCCCATTTTATTGCACCACTAAAATCGCACACACTTTTAAGCATTGTGTATAGTTTGCTAAAAATTATCTCAACTTTGGTGTTGGTTGGATTTACCACTTCTTTCTGCATCAAATGCACTTACTCCATCCGCATGAGCACATCATTCTGTGCCATCAAGGCACAAAACATATATATTGAAATTCCTGCAGTTGAGCACATCTTCTGACTCCCAGACCTACTACATGCAAAAAAATCATGCAAAAGACACTTGTGCACTTTCACCGGGTTTCCGCTTCAATAGAGGGGAGTGTTCAGTGGACCAGCATTTTTGGGATTTCAAACTTCTTGAATAAATCAGTGCTGGTCTACGTTGGTTTAATTTCATCACTCGTTATGAGGAGTTGTAGTGTCGATGCTGATAAGGACAGGTTGTGTTAAAGTCGACACTTGAGGATTATTTCGCAGATAAAGGCGTTGTTGTTTCACGGCCCTATATCTACATTAGCCTAAATACACCATGGCACCTGCGTGGTCAGCACCGCAACACTGCAACGCATTTGCAACAGGTTCTGTGTGAGTAACTTAAAGACCACCTTTGCCCTAAGCCAAACGAAATGCTTCCTGGCAGCAAGTAAATTTGTTTTCTCGAGTCATGTCGGAAGTAGCGGTGGTCAGGATTATCCCTGCTTCGAGCACAACTCCTGTAACATCTTTCTTACAATAAATTAAAGGGTAAAGCTCTGCTTCTAGGGAATTTTGATTTACGCTTCGGTTAAAGGACTCTGGTGTGGCGGGTTCCTCCTCTTCCCTACTTCTGCTCTTGCTATTCGAAATCTGATTATGCTTTGACATCTTCATTATGGGTAAGAGGGGGTACAGAGGAAGAGTTCATGACAGAGGTGTGTCGCGCTCATGGGCGTGACCACCCTGCTCTGCAACCAGGTTCAAATTGTCGTCCCACCTCTGGTCTACAAATAACATCTAAGTATATTATCTGATTGAAAGGAAAGAGATATACGACAGGAAACAGGAATGCGATTTAGGCATGCTTAAATAGACTGTCATGTGCTTTTCAGCCTTAATTTCGCAAATCCGATTATTTCACTTCTTATTTATCAACCGCCTTGTTAATGCTTGCTAAATAACTCCAAGCATGACTTATCGCCCAACTGCAGGCAAGCCTAACTCATACTAGAGTGACTAAGTACAAACCGTCCATTCATTCACTCCAGACATAGGCACCAAGAGCTGGACAACCGCGGCTGCACTCTACTTCGGTCTGATGTCCCACTTCTTAGTGCAAATCATCAAGAGCTAGGTTCCATTTCGAAAGTGAAGAGCCTGAATCCAAATTCTATCTTCATTCCTTCTACTCGGATACATTTATTCTGCAAAATGTAAAACAATTGAATGTTTTAGTCACCAAATTAGAAAATTTAATGTCATTTAACAACGGATTTTGGTGCCCTCCACTCAGAACTCACATCACCTGCAAGACATACGATTCTTCAGACCACAGCCTCTTAAAGCGATTGCAAGTTATGTCATTGTACGGCAAAATTGGCATTCCTCAATATGAATGTCAGCTTGCAAAGTATTTGCGGATTGACTTCGACATGCTAAACCACTTTGGACGCAAGCGATAAAAAGTAAGTTTAATGTGTGCAATGAGGGTCGGTATTTTTAGCTACACCATCAATGGAAGTGACCAGATTTGACCTAAGCAATCATTGGAGCGTCTTAAGCAGCGCCCAAAGTCAAGGAGGCTCTGTCGCTGAATGTACATTAGAATGCAATAGACCATGGATTGTCATGATTGTTTTAAGCTATAAAAGGTAGCAGCAAATGTTCGACGCTCTTGTGGCCTCATCCGCCAGAGTCTCATCCAACTAGGTCAAGTAGAGGGGCGTGGAGATCCCTCCTTTCATTGTGCTTCCACTCTGTGCCATCTTGATGTATTGCGTTCCTTTGCACACACTTAAAGGTCGCAAATAAAACGTCTTCCTTTCTCCATTCAGCAAAACCATTCCTAAATTGTACGTTCCAATGGCAAAACATTGGAGTGTGCTTTTTGGCATGAGGAAAGAGGCACGAAAGCAGTGTTTGACGGGTGAAGAGGTGAGGCAGCACCAAAGGAAAGAATGGAGTTGGAGCGACGACTGTCAGGTGGTGGCAAGGCTGACCTCACTGTATAAACTCACATCGTCGCTGGTGCGATATATCACCCGTCTCGTGATTTTCTGTTGAAGTGTCTTCGAACCGAGACCATAAAATTGGCATGAGAGCGCATCGAACAAGCAGTGAGAGAGCGAGCTAGTGCAGCGTTTGGAGGTATGGGACAAATAAGATGAGTGGAAATGGCGATTTGCTTCTTGGGTCACAGTCAATGCGTCAGTGGCACTCCATTCTGATGTGCTTAATTCGAAAAACAGGATGCGTGGCAGAATGTGAGTGGAGGTGGATGATATGCCGGTCATGATGTGATGTGGTGATGAACGAAGTCAGCAGCGTTTGTATGCAAGGTTGTGTTGGCTCGGCGACAAGCTCTGTAATTTGCACTGCCATCTAGGAGACATGAGCAAGGTGTTATGTCCACAGTCGGTTACGCCTATCTCGCTCCTCTTTCCTACGACAAAAGGGATCATCAAAGTCTCACATTTTACCGTGTCCAATTTCTGTTACTTTAAGTTCGGCACTCACTTGATCATAATTTGTGGGTTCCACATTGGAAGCCTCGTTTCCGTTCTTAGCAACTGTTTCCCGTCGATTCGTCAGTTCAATAGCAGTGCTGCCTTCGTGTCACTGCTCCTCGGCTGACGGATATAAATCGCGATTGCAATTCAAGGCTGCAATCTGTACTCGGATTTGCGATCGCACATCCTATTCATTCGTCTGTACCGCTATTTCCTTGAAAGCTTGCGCTGACATTGTTCGGCACTACCATAGACGTGATGTTGGTTGCTCACGTCACTAGCTGTATAAACCGACACTAAATGCGTGGTAGCAAATGAAACTATGGAATTGTGGAATGAGAGGCATGGAGATTTTGGTGCCTGGTTGTCAACCATCAACATGACACTTACCAAATCTTCTCGTTTCTTGCTCGCTGAGACGTTGTTTGATTCTGCAAAAGCTTTAGAATGGACGGTAACTCCAGAGCTGGCAGAGTAAAGCTAATAAAATTTGCTTGAGGCGGGAGATTCTCAGATCACAACTAAGCAAATGTAGGACCTCTCCATTCTCAATAGCATGTTAAACAACAAGGCAAAGTTGTCTACCTCTGTAAAGAAATAAACTAGAAATTCTTCTACAACACACTCACCCACAGTTTTGCTGCGTGCCATACAGCCTTTTCCTTGGTTTGGAAACGTTAAGCTGAAGTGTCAATGAGGAGGAGGTTCACTCGAAGCAGCGACAACACTGATGACCGTGCCATCCGACAGAACTCAGGACAGTTCAGTAAAATGCACCCCAGGATCATCGTTTTGCTAGTCGCTACCTTTTGTCCGTGACGCAGCCATCGTCGAATTTGAAATTCGTAAATAAATCAGAGCTAGTCAACGTTATTTTAATTTCATCACTCGTTATGAGGAGTTGTAGTGTCGATGCTGATAATGACAGGTTGTGTTAAAGTCGACACTTGAGGATTATTTCGCAGATAAAGGCATTGTTGTTTCACGGCCCAATATCTACATTAGCCTAAATACACCATGGCACCTGCGTGGACAATGCCAACTGCAAACACGCAAGGACTGCCTAGGGAATGGCCTTCTGTCTTATCAAGTTAATGGCTCGTAGTGGTGAAATAGGCAGCGGTATTGATGCCATAATTGCCGTAAAGCACTACTCTACGCTCAGGATTATAAGTTTCCATTTTATTGGATTGCAGCCTCTAAAGTCGGATAAAGGGGAGTCAGATACGGCGAGAACCAATGAGCTGTCGTCTCAGTGGGGTCACTTGGACACCCCCACCAAGGCGCAATTTATTTAAGCCTCGGCGCATCTACCACGCCATCAATCTACGCTAGCGTCTCGCACCAATGGTAGGTCCTAAAGGCCAAATTTTCTTTTCCATTAATTATTATTGTTTACACTTCCTCAGTCCCTAGGCTATTTTACACTACTACACTTTGCCTATTTGTCTATTTAAAATTTATAAAACCGGAAATGGCATTCTTTCTTAAAAACATAGGCTCAAAACAGCTCAAGTCGCAAAATTACCGAACTTTCCTTTGAATTGACGTTACAAATATACCAATATCTCAACGGTTGTGATCTGGTCAATTGTTGCATGGCTATTCCAAGATGGAGGGCAATACCTTCAATGCCGAAGTTCTCCACTGTCCTACATCAGCAGATTAACATGTGCACCTGGCTTGACAAATGTCTTCTTCAAAAGCTTTCTTCCCAACCTGCGCCAAATTCTCATCGGAACGCACTGCAAGCTATTATGTATCACAATGCCCAGCTTGAATCCCTCCAACGCACTCTAACAGAGCTGCCGCAGATGCGAGACCAAAGACCTGTACACATTTGGCTGTTTAGAGACCCACACTTGGCTTGGCTGTCGCCACGTGAATTCACAATTTGCCTACATCCGCCAGAGCTATACCTTTTCAGCCGTCATTCATCTAATAATATTTTAAAGAGCACAAATGGTGTTGCGAACGGCAGGCTTATCTTTGTAACAACTTGTGTCGAAGGCAGCATGCATACTATGGACCGATGCATTTCTCCCTTCGAGTATATGGATGCGCCTGACTACTGCGACTGCCTCATACATGCGGTGGATCTCTCGCACTTCTCCAATCATGATCTTACTATCACCCTACAATCCCTCGAACCCCATCAGACGCTACTTATCGTAGTTTTTGTCAATGGGCTCGTGGATAAGTCAACTGGGATGAGTTGTCTCATGAAATTCCTCCAGAACCTTGAACAACACAACAGCCATCTCCTGGCTACCATGCGAACCAAATGGCGGCTATGTTTTATCAAGAACTTTAATCCAACCCATACCAACTGGAACAATCTGTTGAATTGGGGTCTCTACGACGTGCTCTCTCAAAGAATTGAGAATGCTCAAGTTGATGACTCTGCTCACCCTATGTAATTGGATCCTCTACGTATACAACACTAATGATGTGCTTTTATACCCTCGTTTTTGATACTTTTGGTTGGGTGATTTGATAAGGGTGACTTCGGAAGCTCATGCAAATACCGGTTTAAAAACGGCTCTAGCAACGTTGTGGCAAGATGTCTGCAGGAACTGCTTTAACATTGCAAATCGCCCATTCCCTGAGTTCTGGGAGATCCCATCATTGTGCTCGAGTGAATGGCGGGTAGGGTAACACAGATAGTCTGTGCATAAATTGCAACAGTTAATCGAAATGCCGCAATACGTTCTCGACAATGTAGAGGTTCAGATTAGTTAGCTGCATGCAAACATTGATGAATTCGTTGGCTTATTGCGATCTAATAGTAATTGTGTATGGGTTTCCTGCTTCTCATTCCTAACCTCCTTTTCACAATTCAAATACCGAACTCAAATTTTTCTCACTGATCCATCGCCATGCTGGAAACATTTACTGTTTGTGACTACCAACACAGTTCTTTTTTACTTTCGTTTCCATCTCCTGCATTTTCACCCACCTTGCTCTCCTTCTGATTTGTAAGACTAATGCCGAAATGAGCAAAGACCAACACACGGAAAACCACAAATCAGGGGATCAAGAAGAATGCTTGCTACGTGAAGCACTCGCCTGTCTCCTCTCCATTTCGTCTTATTGCACGTCTTCCTGCGTAGCGTTAAGGCAATTCGTCAGCCGAGCCTAATTTGAAGTTGATTTTCAAGCGGCACTTTCAGTTGTCGCAGTTGTTTACAAGTCCAGGCAACATATTTGCAAGGGACCATTGCAGCCGTGACTGCACAAAAAAACCCTCA
The DNA here is from genome assembly GCA_036345935.2 of Taenia hydatigena. Lineage (NCBI taxonomy): Eukaryota > Metazoa > Platyhelminthes > Cestoda > Cyclophyllidea > Taeniidae > Taenia > Taenia hydatigena. The sequence goes on from JADWOT020000003.1 coordinate 9,479,161, forward strand.
TTCCATGTGGGTAAGCCTATGTCGAATCCATTGGGTTCGCTTGCCATTCAATTAGGACCCCACGTAAGAGACAACAACCCAAGAGCACAATGCAGTTCAGCCTGCTGGGAGGATCATGCACATTTGTGCTTTGTGCTGCTATTGCACAGTAAACCTATTTACTGAGGTCACTCTTCTTACAAGTTGCCTACTTTTCACCGATCTGTCGCATTTATCTGTGGTTTGGAATGAATTGCACTGAGATTGGTAATATAAGGCTACCATGGCTAATTGTCAGTGTTAATTATGCCGCACTGACGTGGAGATTTTCCCACGAAATAGGACGTGTCAATGGGCAGCTACGCTTGTTGGTGTCCTTTAACATCAAACAGCCCACAAGATGCTGCAAATGAAAAGCCTCTGCGCACAAATTCTTTAACGTAAAGTTAAGTCAAAACACTGGGATTTCCCATTCTACTGGTCGAATTCGCCTTCGAAGCCTGGCATGGAAGGTAAACGACAAATGGAAAGGTAACGGATTTCACCAACTGATGGGTTTGAGGACTTTTGGGCGCAGCAGAAGTAACTTTTAAATGTCAGATCTGTAAGCGTTCTTACCTCTGTCATTTCTGTATGCTTAGGCATGAGAATGAGGTAAAGCGCACACGAAGGTTGCCGTAGGTGAGAAGTGGCTGTTCCTGCAGCATGACTGCCTTCAAGTTGAGTCGATGCGCCCTACCCTTCGGTGGAGAGTTAGCACCGTCTGGCCACGTCACCCCGTCCATCCACAACCGAGACTTGCTTCGGCCCCACTCACTGCTCATGGACCACGTGCCAACCTGAGTTGTGCAAACAATGCATGAAATGTCTGTAGGCTGCAATTTGTGTAACTTGGCGTCACTCACGCCTTAGCAACGCAATGGCGAAATCCAAACCATACCATTCTGACCAGAGTACGCAAATTACTTCCTGTTGTCTCATCACACCAATGGTGCATGTGTATGCATTCTTTGTCCATATAATTGCAAATCATGGCAAAGCTTAGGCATTAGGGAAGTCACTCGGTGGGAATGTCCAATGACACACCATGATTTGCTGGCATGTCAGGGGAGGAGAGTGGAATCAGGTCCTCCTCATCTAGTCTGCATATTTTACGCCACTCAAACAAGTAAAGCAGGCCTTCGGGTGTCGGTATTGCTCGTTAGTGCATAGCTTACGAGTGAGGTGCTAAATGTTGGTACTGTTCAAAGTACCAGATGAGCGGAAAATTGTTCTTACCGCTTCACCTCTGAGGCATCGCTTCTGGCGAATGATGTATTTGAGCTAATTAATTGATGCGACTTAATCTAATATTGAGACCTACTCTTGAGGAAGCACGAAAGAGGAGTGGCAGGAGCTTCGCCGTTAAAACAGAGAAACGCTGCCTACTTTGTGTACCAATCCCGATTGTCGAGGATGTGGAGGTAAAGTAGCTTGGACGGCGATTACGGACCTCCAATCTATTGCATCTTGGCTTTCATTGAAATACACACAGCTCCAATTATGCTATCCGCATTCTTAGGTATTTCGAGTCAACAACAATTGTGGCTTTCATTTATTAATCAGAGATTGCTCGTGGCCTTTTTCAAACCCAACACATTGTGCCTACACGGCATCTTTTGCTGATAAGGGCATACATGCAGCTCTTTTTGATCGAAGAGAGAAAGGTACTCCAAAGGAAATGATGAACACACAACCACATGCGTTCAAGTTCCTCTTTAGATTATAGGAACTTAGAAAGTCTTAAACGAGACAATGATTTCTCAAGTTTTAAGCGTATACATCCGATGAGCATATCTGTTTTAGTGTTTTTAGGCCTTCCATATTCTTTGTTGATATTTTGAATAGATTGTGTTGCATTTGTTGGTGGAAAGCGAGGAACACTCCTGGGAAAGTTGTCCTCCTTGTTTTCTTCATGCGCTTTGATGCTACGTTATGGCCGACGAGTCACATCCCAGCTATGATTGCTGACATTTGTGAGTGTGGCACTGCTCCAAAAAAACCTCCCTCACTATGCATAAGTGATGCTTAAATCGCACATGTACCACTCATTTCATGGACTAAGCAACAGAGTTTCGTATAATTATTTGCTGCAAATTGAGGTTATTTGCGGTTCCCAAATTAATATACAATAAATAGCCAACAAAAACAGAGTTGACAAGCAAGCTTCTGAACTGTTAGTAAAGATGATCGTGAGTTGTTGGTGTTGTTGTAGGCGCCCCAATTAGCAACGTCTATGTGCTGTTGGAAATGATATACTTGAGGTTGGAGACCATCCCTGACCTCCTTCATAAGGTCAAGCAACTTGCGCGAACGCACGCAACACCCTCCTGTCGTATTTGTGTGTTTGGTATAAAAATCTCCCAATTGAAGTCACTGTTTCTTTGTTGCACATTATTCTACCTTCTTGTGTGCAATTTAATGCGTGTGTTCGTGTTTAAGTGGACTGTGCTGACCTCAAGCTGATCGCAAATGAATGTCTACTTTGTTCTGCAATCCTATCAGCAGTCAACTTCACAAACCTCATGTAGGAACCATGCCACATGGACACAGAGGCGTCACCAAACTTTGCATTGATGTGTCGTTAAATGTCCTGTGCGGTCCTCACTTCGAATGGCAAAGCGTCTTTCTATTAAATGCAGGGACACGGGTATTGACAAAGACTAAATTATGAGACAAACTGTCCAGCATTTCGCTTATCCCTCAATAAGACGCCTTTTTTGGAGGTCGCATGTGCCGTATTATCGCAAAGCGAGGAGTGTTACCACGATGGTGTTGTGATGAAATGCCAAGAAAGGACGTCCGCAAAGTGATGCAGACGCTCTGTCTAACAGCCTGGATGCAGCAAAAGCAGAAGACGTGACAGGAACTTCCTTTTGTCTTTCTGCCGAACCCATAGCTGTAGTCTAGGACTCGTAAAGCATGACGGAACGGCAGGTATGACAACAACTTACAAACCCTTCTCTAGAGAATAAATTTGTAGAATGTTGCTAGGATGATGATCTTTCAAGTATCTGTCTACATCAGAGGCGTTGGTGCAAACGGTTATGCAATAGCGATGCCAGTGACGGGGCGAAGTGAATTAGTGGAGGATGCTAGGTATTGCACAATGCCTGCTAAAACCTGTGGCACTACAAACACCCATTTGAGAAGCCTTACATCACAGTGACCGTGTCACTTAAGTTTCGTCCCACAAGGTTGACAGGAATAGGGCATTTGTTTGCATCGGAGGCCATGCAGCATTTTTACAAAATATGCTGCCATTCAATGGCATTATTGTCATTCCATTAGTTATTGGTTATGTCTATGCAGCGAGGCTTGTGACTAAACAAATGTGAATGAGAATGAGAATGTACTACTCATCACCTTGAAGGTGATGAGTAATGTTGGAGGCAGGACAGTCATTTGCTGGCATAGCTGACTTCACTGTATAAACACACATTGTCTGTGGAGCGATATATTCACTTCCTCGTGATTCACATCAAAGTGTACTCGAACCATGACTATAAAGTGGACCTGAGCAAAAGAAGCCAGTAGGAGGAGAGAACAGGTTAGTGAGGTGGAGAGGCTCGTTTGGACGTGGATGAATTGGTTGGCACGTATTGCTGTGATAGCTGAGCACCTTGGTCAAGTGGAAATGGGGATCTGCGTCATAAGTCACAATTAATGCATCAGTAGCACTCTATTCTGATGTGCTTAATTCGAAAGCGAAGGCGTAGGCGATACCACTAGACTGAGAACCGTCAAATTCCAATGCCACGAAGGGAGCCTTCCACGTGACAGTCCTCTCAACGCATCCACACACGAAAGCCACTCACCTCCCTCCTTCCAATCGCCAATCCTTTCCCTTCTTTACATTAATCAAGACATATTTTGTTTACAATCATGATGACACTAAGTAAATTGACTGCGCCACAAGTTTTGTTCCCTTTCCTGATTAAGTAGTCGTTTGATGTTGTGTGCATCCCGCTGCGTTTCGCTATTCATTATTTCTAAATCAATGTTACACATTTCAGTTAGCTTTCCTAACTCTTATGCTATAGCTGATGCTGGCAGGACATGCATTTGACATCAAAACCATCCTTCTCTAAACATCTCAAATCAACTGAGTCACTTTCTTACTGGCTGAACATGACATTAAATCTTCCATCGCAAGTCAGAAATGTAGCAAGACACAGATGCAACCGTGTCATTTTGTATCCAACTCTTAGCTTTTTTCTGGCACGACTTCGTTCTACCAGTGGACGTCTTTTCCAAGTACATTTGGCTTCGGCTGGAGTAGAAGCTACTAATGCATGGATGTAGACGAATCTGAATTGCCACCAATGTGAATGGGTGAGGGCGTGTAGGCAGCCAAGCAGACCATTCAATTTAGATTGTAGAAGCAATTGTGGAATGGCTTCCTTCTTAGTATGCAAAGGCCTATCCTCCTATCATTCATCTCACATCAGTGCGGTGTGTGAGCCCACTCAGGAGCAATCACTTCTCGCATATTTCATCTCTGAGAGTGCGTCTTATGTGAGAAAGTACTTTAATGTCTCCTGCTTACTTAGACTTCGCGTACTTGCATTGTGGGCCCATTGTTATGCATTTGTAATAAAAGGGTGCGAAAGCATTTGTTAGGGACGGTAACTTCTGAGACGACAACGTGCTTCTACTACGCATTCCCTGAGGCTGGTGAGTGTTGAGGTCAAATTTGGGCAAAAGTGAATGTACTAGGCATCCTACGACAAGTGAGACAACACGGCGAAGTGGTCCACTTATTGGACTACTGAATAACAGACTCCTTCTCAGCACGTTCGTTCACAGTGTTGGTGCATGTGTGCGGTACGATTCGTCGACTTGTATCATGATGCTCTGAGGGTAGATGGTGAAGGCTTTACACGCTTCAGAATGTTGTCTGTAAATACATGTGTTTAAACTACACCATCAGGAGGTTGATAAGTTGTCTAGTCGTTTTCTTTTTATGCATTGATGGCGTGACTGTCATGACTAAGGGATTCGGCGATCGGATGGAAGGTAAGACCTTCAGTTTGCCTCAGATGCATTATTCCCTACTTCAAAGTACTTAGCTACGTAGAAATGTGTGTTTTGTAATTCTGAATGAAATTTCAATGAATATCAGCCACACTGCCTTTGTTTAAAAGTCATCATGCCCTGTCACTCTTCCATTACTCGATCAAAATGCTTGCATTGCTTTGTGCTACTAGTGGATAAAAGTAGTAGCGTCGTGGCTACCTTCACGGAAATGATGCTTGTCTCCGCTTTAATGCCACAATATCAGCGCAAAGACCGCATACCAACACTGTGCAGGCTTGTACTGTGATGAGAATATCCCATACTTCTCGGTTGAAGGAGAACTACGAAAATCGTAACGGCTATCTCATTCACTTTACACATCTTACTCCACAGCATTTGCAAATTCCACCACCAAGTCATCGTGTCCTCCCTAAGGTTCGGTCAAAATTAACTTCTGATCTAGTTGGTAAATCAAGGCTACGGGTAAAATTACAAGTAAAGAACATGCCAACTGCCTTCAAGGCACCGTGTCGCAATGTTCCTCATCCGTGCCACAGACAGGCACCAAAACTATGAATGAGTGTGTTAAAAAGAATACGGTGCATGACAGATTGCGAAAATCCTTCGCAGAGGACTGTAGATCATTCTCCACTTTCTACCACTTGCGATTCTCAAACCCCATCACAAACGTTTCTCTTCACACATCACTTTACTGCGTGCATCATTCCCGTGCTGTCTTGAGGCCAACAGGGCTGAAACCATTGGTTGATGAAAGTGATTTCTCCCATTTCACAACGCCACAGTTGGACTTGCTACCACACATTTACTACCGGTGTGAATAATTCGTGACGTAAGCATATAAAATGGAATTCACACGATCCTTTTGCTAAATTTAGGTATTGTGTACCTCACTCTAAAGGAGACGCAAAAAGATGCCCCTTTATACGATGACACACTGTCTAGAAGCCGACAAACACAAACCATGAACCCAATTCTTCCCACTCCACAAATCCACAATTGAGTCTCCTGCCACGTATTTACTACCGGTTTGAATGTCTCGTGACGCAGGCACATAAAATGGCGTATCTTGTCAGTAAAACAGTTACACTGCAGTTTGTATCAAAGAAGATGCAAGGACGAATAGGGGGTGTGCGATCGCAACGTTGGGAACTGATGGGTTCCTATTAAATACAATCGCGTTTCATATACGTCAGCTGGTCGGCTGTACAAGAAACCTGTGTGCCGGCAAGCTGACGAATTCACTGGATTCGGTGAGAAAAACACAAATGAATCTTGGGAGGTGGAACCAAGGAAATTACCAACAAACCTAGCAATGCACAGTCACAGTAGGAAATGAACTGTGTAAGGCTGGTGGCCATCCCTGACCTCCAGCAGGTCAAGCACCATGCACATATATGTGCACCACCCTCCTGATGTAGTCGTATGATTGGCATCAAAGATCTGTGCACTGAATTCACCATCTCTTTGTTTGTTTGCTTTATCAGAAGTTTCTTACTGCCATTCCGCACAAGGTCTCCATTTCTGTCATTGCTTCGGACAAAATTATTACACCTTGCCAATGTTTTACGCATTGACGGGAGACTTTGTCACTAATTTCGAGTTCATGCAGTTGCACGTTATTTTAACGTTTTGCGTACATTTTTCTGGGGTACGTGTTGGTGGTTAGATAGATCGCGCTATCTTCAAGCTGACCGTAGCCCAATGTCTTCTTTGCCCGACATGCTTTGACATTCCGCAAGGCTGTTGGGAGGCGACTTTGCCGCTTGGAAGCAAGGAGCTAACGTCTATTGCCTTTGATTCTTTTATGCTCGAAGAAAGCATTTAAGAAATTCCAAACTAACAAAAATTCACCTTTAACTGACTTTCTGGTTATCTCGCAGTCTCCAGCCACAAGACTCTGAGTGGGTAATAGCCCTAGGTTGAAATGAAGCACCCTTCATCCAAAAATAGATGCAAAACATACAAGTCAAGTGCGTGCTCTTAGATCACTGGTCTTGCTGAACACTAAGTCATCTTACCAGAGCAGAACCTGCTAACCATACTTGACTTCTGCAATAATTTGATTATCAAAGATGAATTCTTTATGTCTAACTTTCAATGCCTAGCGGGAAACTGTTTAAATTATTGCTGGAAGGGTTGAATTGCATAATCAAATCCTGAGGACGAGATGGCTCACCTGTCTGGTCGACATCATCCCTGACAAACTACATGCTCGCTGCTCTCACACAGGTCACCCGGTCGCAGTTTCTGCAACAACGAAGGGTAGTAGTCCACGGTGTAGGGAGAGGTGAAGTTGAGTGAGATCGGCTTCATCGGAGGAAAGAGATGGGTCATCTGCTTTACCACCCCAGAAGAGACTTGTGCCACACCTCACGCGCTAACTCTGCATGGCGGGTCCGGTTGTCGGCATCATTCAGACAAATCAGACCTGTCGATGTGTAGGAGTGCAAAGTGACTGGCTTTTGGAAGTAAAGACAGGCAGCTTTAATTACGCCATGGCTTGCACAAAGGTAGGTGACATACTTGCATTCCTCAGTTGTCTTTTACGACAACGTATCATTACTATTGTTTTACGTAAGGCGACTACTCACAGCAGGGAATTTTGAGTTCAGTTGGACTTTGAGATGGCTACATTTCTACGCATATAAAAGTGTATATGACCTACTAAATCCGAGAGTGATGACACTTGAGGCAATAACTTTGCCACATTTTGTCTGCGATCCTACTGAATCGGGATGCATCAAAGGACTCAACCCGATGGCGGCCACAATAGCAAGTGCGGCATCGCAACAGCCCAGAATGTTGCTACCGGATGCGGTTATTTAAGGTGCTGCTCCTTTACATTGCATGCTTAATGAAACAAATCAAGTGAAAGTATCAGGACAGCGTCGAAGCTTTGCAAATTCACCAGTTCTACCCCAGCATGAAATCGCATTTACTCATTGTTCCATCAGTAGGTTATAATTCAAAGCGATTGAGATTCGGTGCTTCATTTTGGAATCCCTAGTGGCGAAAGACATGTATGATGGTATGCGAGTTCCCACTTGACATTCTAAACATTCTCAGAGAGTCATATTTGCATTTGGCGTAGCTGCATAATTTGAAGATGCATTTCGTGCAGCCCCTTTCCAACTCGCAAAAACATGTGATATTGTCAGGACTAACACTCTTGCCCACACTCTTCCTCCATTCTCTTCCCCAATTTTATGGGCCAGTTTTTAATGGTTGAGAAGGAGCACGTCATTAGATAATCTTCTTATTGGCCCCTTTTCGAAGCAATGCAATCGTTCAAATTTCATGTTCTAACTCGTCGTGGTGGTGGTCTGCCACCCACTGCGTCGAAACTGCGTATGCAAATGACTGCAAATAGGCATTACAACTTGTCTCGATTATGCGACTGAATAATGAAATTTACCCATAAAGTGGGTTTGGATGCACCACTTCCGGCAAACAGACGATTGGTTGCAGCAAAGTGCGGTTAGGTATGCTTATTGATACAACCCTGATACAGTCCTTGGCACTCGCGTCGACATCTCTCCGTGAGTTCGTTTAGTATTCAGTTTGTCTCCTGCAATGACTTATGCTTCGACGGTTACCCACTGTGCGAAAAAGATGTCCATTCATTTCGCTTCATATGTAAACGTAGAGTTATCTGTCCAATTACGCAAAAAGTTAGTGTGCAGCATACACTAAAGTCATCTCAGCATATAAATCCATCAATATTCTTGACTCATGCTTCTGTTTAGCAATGTTATTATCATAAAAGGCGGCTAAAGTTCATAAGAATTAGACGAACTCTCGCACTTTTGCAACCGTAGACCGCATTTAAAGTAGTGATTTCGGTGTGGGAAAAATAGGTGGAAGTTAAAGAAGTGACGATGTGTGGAATGGCTGGATTGGAGATTTGATTTTGGATAGCCACCACCTGCACTTGGCAAAGAAGGCGCCATATCCTGTCATTTCGCAGTAGGTGTCCCACCGTCTTGAACTTGCACCCATTTTCCCTTCATGCCCAGTACTTTTGACCTGCAGCGTCTACTTCCAGCAAAGCATGAAAAGAGGAGACACAGAACCTCAGGTGTTGGAACATCGAAACGGTATCAACTTTGTGTACCTTCCTTAATGTCGAGGATGTGGTTTCAATGCACCCAACTTCTGGTGTGATATTAAATGCCGGGGTGAAGTCAGACGGATGCAGGCTCTTGCGACTGATTTACAAGCGACTCCAAGTACGCAACCCACCATCACTATGAGGCTCCAAAACACGCCTTTTGCCTTCAGGCATTACTCGTCGACATTTAAAACATTTTACTGTGTATCGTCAGCGTAGGTAAAATGCTTAAAGCCTTTTCTTCTCTAATGAGGTCACACGTACTGGTTTTTTAATGGATTGGAGGAAGGTGATCTACATTGAGTGATTTGCATACGGCAGAGTTGCATCCTATTTACCTTTTATTCTAAAAAACTATAAAATGTCTATTTTTGGAGAAAAATAATGCGCTTGTTGTGTTTAAAATGAAAAACAGATTTCGGTTTAGATAGACGTCTTTTCTGTTTCTCTTTATAGACCATTTTACACTCTCTGTTGAGATTTTGCACAAATTTTGTGGCATTTATCCGTGGGTAATCAGAGACACTCATCAATTTGCTGCCTTCTTTGTTACGGCATCCACTTTAACTGCACGAAATGCCTGCAGTGTCACGCTCTGCTAATGGTTATCCCAACAAATAGCTCCTTCGCTGCGCATTTCTGCTGCTTGGAACTGTCTACAGACTACTCATTTCATAAAATAAGTAGCATCACGTGGTGTAATTATGCGTTGCAGCTTGAGGTTATCTGAGAGCACTTGACTAAGCCTAGCTGATGAAATGCAGCAAAACTGATTAGATGTCGCAGTAATGAAATGGAGAAATCTTAGTAACAACCGTAATTAACAATGTCTGCACACAGATGGAAATGGTTTGCGTGAGGTAGGTGACCATCCCTGACCTTCAAAAGGTCAACCAAAGTGCGTGTCCTCTCACTGCAGTCCTGTGATCGCCATTAAAGATCCCCACATTGAAGACGCATCCTGCTTGTTTTTTGTTGCTTGTCTTCTTTGGGATGTCATGAGCGATACACAACAGGTCAAAATTGTAATGCCACCATTCAGCACACGACCTTCGTGTCGTTACGTGTTGTTGGTTACAATTACCACTACTCTCAAATTCTTGCAGACAGACATTATTTTACTGTTTTAGGCAAATATTTCTAGGCGTGTACTGCTGTTTAATTTGGGTGTGCTGTCTTCAAGCCAACTGTAACCAAATGTTGGTTTTGCTTTACGCGTTTCGATGGTCCGCAGGGCTGTCGTAAGTCTACTTCACAAATCCCATTTATGAACCACGCCACATAAACGCAAAGGACTAGCACTGACTACATTGGATTCCTCATTCGCTAAAAGGAAACCTATCTGTAGAATAATCAAACAATTTAAGGAGCGCTTCTTACTCCCAAACATTTAGACTCTCTTCTTTGGAGGTTAATAGGTTTGCATTGAAAATAGCCTATGTGGGAGGGGGATTTGTTGACAGTCTAGATAATTGTAAAAACAGTTCAGCAATAACAACAGCAAACACTCAGACCTTAAAGCGACAACTTCGCCTAGTCTGTCAGGATACGATCAAATGGGAAGGCAAGACTTCTATTTTGACTCGACAAGTAAAGTTGGCATCACGGCGATGCATGAGCTCCCATTCCAAAACATTTGGCAACCTTCAAACATAGCTTCATACCACGTTGAATAAGATTTTGATGAATATTAGCTATGTAATTTTGGATTTTGCATCAATGGAAATATTTAACAGGGAAAGGGCCTTTTAAGTTCATCATGTCTTGCTACACTTTGCCCTCATTTAATCAAAATTGTTGCATCGAATTAACAACTAATGATTAAAAGTAGTAGTGTCGTGAGAATCTTGCCAGCATTGAGGCTGACCTTCAGTCCATTGCTATAGTATCAGCACAAAGAACTCATTACAACGACATCCAGGAGTGTACTGTGATAAGGATATGCCGAACATCCTGGTCAAAGGAGATCTACGTCAATCGCAACAACTATGCCATTCACTCCCACCCCTAAGTCGCTGTGTCCCTCTTTTGACCCAACCCAAACTAACGACCAATCTGGTGAGAAAATCGAAGCTACAGACGAAATTGGAATCAGACATAGAGGCGGAAGGACCTGAGGTATATGCCAACTGCCTTCACAGCGTCTCATCGCATAGCCCTCACTCGTGTCACAGACAGTCATCAGAACTTTGAATGAGTATCTTCAAACAGAGCCTGAAGTATAGTAGTCCACCAAGGTGTGGGTCTTCACCGTGTCATTCTACTCGTTGTGGATGACAATAACGTTGTGCTTTTGCCCAATCGCGATCAAAACACTGACCTTCCAGCGAAAGACGAGTGCATTTGAAAGACAACGTGGGATCCAATGTTTTAGAGTTGTTGCTTCTGAATGCATGGCGAAAGCATTCCAACGATTTGAGATAGAGTTCTAGGAAAATGGACCCTTCTATAGCAAAGAAACAGGTATCAAACTCGATGTACAGCATTTGCATGACCGGGAGTGGGTTGACTCACAAGCAGAGTATTAGGCAATATGGGCAGCATTTACCAAATCAAAAGAGTTGGGAAAGCCTATTAGAAAGGTACGCTAAGAAAGAAATCATTTGGATGCATCGACTGGTATAGCAAAGTGGAACGCACAAAATTCCTACCGACTACTTTAGCGGGGAAGGTAATGAAATGAGAATGAGTATACACCATCCAGACATGTATTTTTGATTGTTTTCTTCTTCCTACTGCTTTTATTTCACAAAACTTACCATAGGCATTTCTCTCTACGCATCGCCTCAGTTCGCGTTTGCCTATTACGCCCTATCGCTCTCTGGTCGTCAAGCTGGTGCTTGCAACATACTTCCTACTAAATTTCCAACAAAGAACTTTGAACGAAAGCAGGTCTACGCTTTATCGTAATCGCATGTTGATGACAATGAAACTACACTTAAATTCCACTCTAGCTTTAACTAAAAATGAAAGCGTAAGCAAGCACACCAGAGGGCAAGAGCTTAGATTCTACGCAGCGCCTGCGCCGCTTCATTTCCCACCACATACCTCCCTCATCTGCCGCTCAGTGCTCTCGGTAATTCTTCAGCTTAATACCACCACATCACCACCATTAGTTCAGCACTGCTATTTGCCTCTGAGACAATTAGTTGTGGATAATGTGCATCTAGTAAAAAGGATACACTAAATACCTGAGCTCTTCACGTCTCGACCACCTCAAGCGCCATCTGCGTCTCTATTTGCAGTGCTCAACACTTCCAACCGCCCAATGGAAAGTAATGAAGCGATGCAACGACTCAAAGCATTCCATGCACTACCGCAAATCGTAGCTAGTTTTTTGAAGGGGAGCGAACCCAATTAAATCTACTTTCCACTCGTCCGCGTCAATATTGAAGACTTTGTTGTCGAACCACTACAAATATCTTGTTGACTTTTGGTATTGTATGCACGCCCTCTGAACGTGTCATAAAAAGACATTCCAGTTCACAACGACATGCTGTCTGGAGACCAATGGGGCTGGTCGTGTTGGTTTGCAAAAGCGCACCAAAGAATCTGATTTCTCTCACTCCCCGACTCCACACTTAGACTTGCTGCCACGCATTTACTGTCGTGACGTGAGCACAGAAAATGGCGTCTCTTATGATTAAAACATTTTCAGCGCATTCTTGTCTAAATAAAAGCGGCGAAAATAAATAAGAGAGGCTCGATCGCAACGTCGGGTATTGACAGCACCTTTCTAATTGCAATCGCGTTTGATTCTTGTCAACAAGAAGGCATTGGCCAGAAACCCACACCGCAGAGGAGCTGACGGAAGGACTAGCTTTGGTTAAAACAAGCAGAAATAAGGCTTTGAATGTAGAAATTACAGGAATATCAAAGTGGGCGCTAAATTTGTGACTACAGGAAGTAGACTTTTTGAAATTAGGGTTCTTTATGATTTGTTTGGTTCTAGGAAAACGACCCTGCTTTCCGTAACCGACTATGGATTCAACAACTTCGTCATGCCTCATTGAGAGAAGTGCAGATAGAAGAGCTTTTGCGGAATGATTTTGACATCCTTCGATTCCCAAATGCAGCATAAAGAGCACAGCATATTTCTTCATTGACATTTTAACACAACTCTTGCTGCTACAAATAAGGCATATTGGAACAAACAGTAATTGACGCGTTAAATGTAACCCAAACAGACACATTACCATTTTCACTTGACTTAGGCGCTCACATATGCATGTCTGATGCCTCGAGGCACTCAGCGAAACGCATCAGAAGGCAGAACCACATTCATATACCTTTAAAATAGCCTCTCTGTTTCACACTCTCGTCTTCTCTCAGTGCTAGCCGCTGTGCTCGGTCCCATTCCATGGTCTTGATTCGAGCACACTTCAACAGAAGTCACGAGAAGAAGAGTGAAGTTATTGCTCCAACGACGATATGGGTTTATGCAGTAAAGTGAGCTATGCCAACACCCAACTCTTCGTCCTTCAACTTTATTCGCCTCACCTCTTCATCCATCTGAATCTCATTTAGTGCTTGTTTATTCATTGCACGATATTTGCAATCTAGCCTCCTTATGATTAAATTCTACAAGGGAAAATCGACTTGCAGAATGCGTGTGGAAAGATGTCCCATTTGCGGTGTTCAGTTGCGTGGAAAGGGTCGTGTAGTAAGCACAATGAATTGAAACAATGCCCTACTCCACAATTCTGACAATTTGCGCTGAACTGAATTGTCATTTTACAGGTAAATTTGATCACATTTTAAGAGCAAGTACTTGGAAAAGAAATGTAACCATGTGACTCTTTTGTGCCCAATAGCTGAGTTAGGGCTGACAATCTCTTCGACGGACACGATTCCCGAATCCCAACAAAATTTCAACAGTTGCGTAAATCGCATTCCTCATCTCTGTTTACTAACCAATTCTCTTGGCTGAGAAGCTTTGGGACGAAGGACTAATCAGAAGTCCCTGAGAGCAGAGTTTTCGGATGGAAGGTAAAGGAGGTGTACACAAAGCAGCGGTAACCCTGATCGCTGTGCCTCCTTATGCCTACCCGAAATTCTGGTTGGACCGGTCTCTGGACACGACTGGAGACAGACGATTTAATTGCTAACAAGGATCATTCCTTCCAACTTTGCATAAAATGGACTTTTAGTGGAGTCAAGGGGGTCTAATAAAGTTGCAGAGAGGACGGTCATTCGTTGGCATAGCTCAGTTCATGAAATGAATCCACACCATCACTGTAGAGTGCATTTTAACTATCGGGCTCTGGAGAACTTGATGGCTGATATCTAGCACTGAGACATAAAACAATGGATGTCAAAGTGGCAGCATTTACTCGGTAGGATCTGACCAACCTGACCAACCTAAAACATTCAATTGTTTTATACTTTGCGGAATAATTGTGTCGGAGTGAAAAAAATTAAAATGGAATTTGGATTCGGGCTCTTCGCTTCCAAAATGGAACCTGGCTCTTAAGTAAATGCACTAAGAAGTGGGACATCAGGCCGAAGTAGATTGCGGCCACAGTTGTCCAGCTCTTGGTGCCTGTGTCTGGAGTAAATGAATGGACGGTTTGCACTTAGTCACTCGAGTGTGAGTTAGGGTTGTCTACAGTTGGGCCATAAGTCATGTTTGGAGTCATTCAGTAAGCATTAACAAGGCGGTTGATAACTAAGAAGTTAAGCAATCAAATTTGCGAAATTATGGCTAAAAAGCGCATGACACTCTATTCAAGCATGCCTAGATCGCATTCCTGTTTCCTGTCGCAAATCTCTTTCCATTCAATCAGATACTATATTTTAAATGTTATTTGTAGGTCAGAGGTAGGACGACAATTTGAACCTGGTTGCAGAGCGGCGTGGTCACTCCCAAGAGCACGACACATCCCCGTTCTGAACTCTAACTCTGTACTCTTTCTCTTATCTATAATGAAGATGCTGAAGCATATTCAGACTTCGAATAGCAAGGGTGGAAGTAGGGAAGAGGAGGAACCCGCTACATCAGAGTCCTTAAGCCGAATTTCAAAGCAAAATCCCCCAAAAGCAGTGCTTTGCTCTTTAATTTATTTAAAGAAAGGTGTCACAAGTGGTGTGCTCGAAGCAGGGATAATTCCGACCACCACGACCCCAAACATGACTCGAGAAAACAAATTTACTTGCTGCCATGAGGCATTTCGTTTGGCTTAGGCCAAAGGTGGTCTTTTAGTTATTCACACAGAACCTGTTGCGAATGTGCAGTGTTGCAGTGCTGACCCAATTGAACCAAAATTAGCGATGATTTATTCTTGCTGCCGTCCTCACTTCGAACGGTAAAGTGTCCTTCTATTGAATGCATGGACATGGGCATTGTCGAAGACTAAATTATGGAACGAACTGTTCAGCATTGTGCTTATCGTTCGATGAGACGCCTTTTCGGAGGTTCCTTAGTGTCGTATTTGTCGCAAAGCGAGGAGTGCTATTACGATTGTATTTTAGTGAAATGTCAAGAAAGGACGTCTGCAAAGTGATGCAGACGCTCTGCCTAACAGCCTGGTTGCTACAAAAGCAGAAGATGGCGTAGTGAGTGCCACATTTCGAAGCGAATACATTAACCACTGGTGAAATCAGATGAGTACTATTGACTCGGGTTTACGAGAGCTTCCTTTTGTCGGAACGGCAGGAATGGCAAAAACTGACAAATCTTCTTTACACAATGAATATATATAATATTACTAGGATGATGACCTTTCAAGTATCTGTCTACGCCAGAGGCGTTAATGCAAACGGTTGTTCAGCAGCGATGCCAGTGACGGGACGAAGTGAATTAGTGGAGGATGCTAGGCATTGCACAATGCTTGCTAAAACCTGTGGCATTATAAAGACCCATTTGAAAATCCCTCATCACAGTCACCGTGTCACTTTAGTCTCTTCCCACAAGGTTGGCAGGAAAAGGGCATTTGTTTGCATCGTAGGTCATGCAGCACTCCTCCACGTTGATTGACATTTTTACAAAATATGCTGCCATTCAATAGCACTTAGTTTCATTCTATTTGTTATTAGTTTTGCCTATGCAGCGAAACTTGTGACCAAACAAATGTGAAGAGAATGTACTGACGCGTTCATTACCCCTTTTGAGCCATCTAAGGCATTGGTTCACCAAACGTTCGGGAGAATCATTCATGCAGGTTATGATAAATGATGAATCCAACCCATCGTTTTGCCAATTTGGGAGTGCTGCTTGCGTGGAAGAAGCCATTGGACTGAAAATCATCAAGTTCGAATGCCATGGCACGTAACTACCTAAGTAACAGTCCATTTTCCGCACATGGTGCACACAGAAAACTATTTCAATTCTAAAATTAAGCTGAGACAAAGTGAAATGGATGTGCGGCCAGTTGCATTTCCTTTGGTGATAGAGTGGTCGTTTGATAATTTGATGTGTGTGTGTGTGAGGCAACATCAAAGGTAATGAGTAGAGTTGGAGGCAAGGCAGTCAATTGTTGGCATAGCTGGCTTCACTGTATAAACACATATTGTCTGTGGAGCGATATATGCATTCCCTCGTGATTTAGATCGAAGTGTACTCGAAACCTGACTATGAAGTGGACCTGAGCACAAAAAGCCAGCAAGAGGAGAGAACAGGGTAGTGAGATGGAGAGGCTCGTTTGGATGTGGATGAATTGGTTGGCACGTACTGCTGTGATAGCTGAGCACCTTTGTCAAGAGGAAATGGGAATCTAAGCCATGAGTCACAATTAATAGGCCAGTAGCATTCTATTCTGATGTGCTTAATTCGAAAGCGAAGGCGTAGGCGAAACCACTAGACTGAAAACCGTCAAATTCTAATGCCACGAAGAGAGCCTTCCACGTGACAGTCCTCTCAACGCATCCACACACAAAAGCCACTCACCTCCCTCCTTCCAATCGCCAATCCTTTTCCTTCTTTACAATAATCAAGACATACTTTGTTTTGCTGTCATGATGTTACGAAGTGAATTGGCTGCGCAACAGGTTTTGTTCCCATTCCTGATTAAGTAGTCGCTTGATTTTGTGTGCATCCCGCTGCGTTTCACTATTCATTACTTCCAAATCAATGTTACACATTTCAGTAAGCCTTCCTAACTCCTCTGTTTTAGCATATGCTGGCAGGACAAAGAAAATAATTTTTTATTACATCCATTTGACATCAAAACCATCTTTCTCTCTACTTTTCAAATGAATTAACTCATCTTCTTACTGGCTGAACATGACATTAAATCTTGCATCGTGCATCAGAAATGTAGCATGATACAGATGCTTCCTGTGGCATTTTATCTCCAACTCTTAGCTTCTTCTGACACGACTTCGTTCCAGCAGTGGACGTCTTCTCCAAGTACATTTGGCTTCGGCTGGAGTAGAAGCTACAAATGCGTGGATGTAGACGAACCAGAGTTGCCACCAATGTGAATGGGTGAGGGTATGTAGGCAGCCAAGTAGACCATGCAATGCAGATTGTAGAAGCAATTTTGGAATGGCTTCCTTCTTACTATGCAAAGGCCTATTTTCCTATCATTCCACCTCACATCAGTGCAAAGGTGTGTAAGCCCACTTAGGAGCAATCACTTCTCGCATATTTCATCCCCAAGTGTGCGTCACATGTGAGTAAGTACTTCCATGTCTCTTGCTTACCTCGACGGCGCACACCTGTAAAGTGGGTTCATTGTTATGCGTTTGTAATAAAAGGGTGCGAAAGCAATTGGGAGGGACGGCAACTTTTGAGACGACAACGTGCTTCTACTACGCATTCCTAGAGGCTGGTGAGTGTTGAGGTCAAATTTGGGCAAAAGTGCATGTGCTACGCATCCTACGACGAGTGAGACAACACGGCGAAGTGGTCCACTTCATTGGACTACCAAATACTAGACCCCTTCTCAGCACATTCGTTTATAGTGTTGATGCATGTGTGTGGTACGATTCGTCGACTTGTATCATGATGCTCTGAGGGCAGATGGTGAAGGATTTACACCCTTCAGAATGTTGTCTGTAAATACATGTGATGAAACTACATCATCCGGGTGTTGATACATTGTCACGTCACCTTCCCTTTATGCATTGATGGCGTGACTGTCATAACTGAGGTATTCGGCGATCGGATGGAAGGTAAGACCTTTAGTTAGCCTCAGATGCATAAGTTCCTACTTCAAAGTACTTAGCTACGTAGAAATGGGCATTTTGTAATTCTGAATGAAATTTTAATGAATATCAGCCACACCACTCTAGATTTGGTATCAAGGGAAATAATTGGGTCGGAGAGAGCCTTTGTTTAATGGTCATCATGCCCTGTCACTCTTCCATTACTCGATCGAAATGCTTGCATTGCCTTATGCTACTAGTGGATAGAAGTAGTAGTGTCGTGACTTCCTTCATAGAAATGATGCTTGTCTCCGCTTTAATGCCACAATATCAGCGCAAAGACCGCATACCAACACTGTGCAGGCTTGTACTGTGATGAGAATATCCCATACTTCTTGGTTAAAGGAGAACTACGAAAATCGTAACGGCTATCTCATTCACTTTACACACCCTTCTCCACAGCATTCGCAAATTCCACCATCAAGTCATCGCATCCTCCCTAAGTTTCGGCCAAAATTACCTTCTGATCTAGTTGGTAAATCAAGACTACAGGTAAAATTACAAGTAAAGAACATGCCAACTGCCTTCACAGCACCATGTCGCAATGTTCCTCATCCGTGCGACAAACATGCACCAGAACTGTGAATGAGTGTGCTAAAAAGAATACGGTACATGACAGATTTGGAAAATCCTTCGCAGAGGACTGTAGATCATTCTCAACTTTCTACCACTTTCGATTCCCAAACCCCACCACAAACGTTTCTCCCCACACATCACTTTACTGCGTGCATCATTCCCGTGCTGTCTTGAGGCCAACAGGGCTGAAACCATTGGTTAATGAAAGTGATTTCTCCCATTTCACAACGCCACAGTTGGACTTGCTACCACGCATTTACTACCGGTGCCAATAACTCGTGACGCAGGCACATAAAATGGCGCATCTTGCCTGTAAAACAGTTAAACTGCAGTTTGTGTCAAAAGAGAAGCAAGGATGACTAGGAGGTGTGCGATCGCAACGTCGGGATCTGATGGGTCCCTATTCAATACAATCGCGTTTCATATACGTCAGCTGGGTGGCAGTACAAGAAACCTGTGTGCCGGCAAGCTGACAGGTTCACTGGATTCGATGAGAAAAGCACAAATGAGACTTTGATGGTGGAACCAAGGTAATCACCAAGTGGATGCTGGCATTGTGACAACTGGATGTTGTAGGAAAAACAACCGAATTAGTATGACTTACTGTGCATATAACACCTTGGTCATGCCTCCTAGACAGTAGTGCAAATCACAGAGCACAACATCAAGCAAACTGAGTCCTGTATATAAACGATTTCGACTTCTCTCGATGACGAACTGCATCGTGACCAAAGCAGCATCCACCTCTATTGACACTCCGACTCGCCTCTTGCCTCTGGAATCTAGCTAATCAGAATGAAGAGCTAGTGACACACTACTTGTGACCCAAACAACAAACCCCATCTTTCCCAACTTAAGAGCTCACAAAGGTTCTACGATGCCTTGAGACACTCAGCAAATCGCATCAGAACGTGTCACTATTCCCATCTAAATCTAATGCAGCCAATGGGTTCCGCTATTTCGTCCTCTCTCACTGCTTGCCGCTGTGCTTGGGCCCAATTTATAGTCCCGGTTCAAGAATGCTATTTAGTGCAAAACCAAAATGAGCGACTTCACTGTGTTGTTCCACTTGTCGTGGAATACAGGGTACTTGCAATTTTGCTTAAGTCTTACCTCAACACTCACCTGTCTCTAAGAAATCGTAGTGGCTTCACAGTGTCGTCCCAGAAGTCACCACCTTTCCTAATGCTTTCACACGCTTTCATTACAAATGCGTAACATTAAGAACACATTTTACGTGTTTGCGACATCTAGGTAAGCAGGAGGCATTGAAGTACTTACCCACGTGTAATAAACACTCTGAGATGCAAGATGGTAGGAGCTGTTGCTCCTAAGTGGTCTTACAAACCGTAGCACTGATGTGAGATGAAATGATAGGAAAATTGGCTTTTGCATGGTGAGGAGACAGCTAGTTGAACCGACTTGCAGCCTATCCACAATTGCAACTATCAGCTGCGTCGCATGGACAACTCGGCTGCCAACACACCCCAACCTACTTGCATTGGCGGCAATTCTGATCTGTCTCAATCTACGCATCATCATCTTCTACACCCACTAAGGTCGAATGTACTTGGAGGAGATGTCTGGAGGTAGAACGAAGTCCTGTGGCAAGAAGCTCAAAGTTGTAGATGAAATGCTACAGGAAGCATCTGTACCAAACCAAGTTACTCATTTAGGAAGCAAACTATGGTGTCATGTTCTGCCTGTACGAAAGTGAATTAATTTAATTAAAGAGTTTAGAGTAAGATGGCTTTGTTGGCAAATGAAATAACTGAAAAAAGTAATTTTGTCCTTATCTGCTAGCATCTGCTAAAGGAGATGAGTTGAGCAAGCCCGTTGAAGTAGGAGAAACTGCTTGCAAAGCATTGATCAGTGGGACGACGTGGGAGGCGCACAATGTCAAACGACTGCTTCATCAGAAAAGTGAAAACACAACTTGTCGCGCATTCACTTCACTTAGTACCAGCATGACTGTGAAGGAGAATATGTATTGCTAAGCGTAAAGACAGCGAAAGATCAGCGGTTGGAGGAAGGAGTGTGAGCAGCTCTTGTGTGCGTATGCGTGGAGAAGATCTTCACGTGGAAAGGTTCTCGTCATAGCATGAAATTTGATGGTTCCCAGTCTAGTGGCTTCGCCTGCACATGCAACAATCTCAAGTTGACAGACCTCTTTTCATTTAACTACAAAGTCACGAAGAATATTGGTGATTTATTGAGAATTTGAGGCATGAATTTGCATAATGTTTGGTGAACTGTTCTGTTCTGGATGGCTCAAAATGAGTAAAACATGCGCAAGCATTGTGGATTTGGCATTGGGTTGGACACAGCTCCCAAATCTTAACAAAACTTCATTCATTGCATTATTCTCGTCCCTCTTTTCTCTCTTATCACTTTTCTTGACTTAGCAACCGGCTATTGAATTATTTAATGCAATGTCCCTGAGTACAGAGCTACGTCCTCCAAATTAATGAATGAAAGGCAGTTGAAGGAGGTTCGCTCGAAGCAGTGACAACTCATCGCCGTGCCTCCTAATGCTTACTCAAGCTTCCGGGTGAAAGGGCCTCCGCGTGAGACTCAAGATGGTTGATTTAATTGTTAACACGTGCCATTCCTCTTGACTTGGTGCAAAACTCGGCATTTTAGTGAATCGCTTGGAGACAATTAATCGCCTAAAGAAATTGAAAATTGAAAAGATATAAATGCTCCTCCACCTTGAGTATAATTTGAAGGACTACTGTCTTGAATTAAGACAGTAAAGTAGGGAAAGAGCTTTCTGCTGTTAGCGCAAGTGCGACCGACCCGTTCATCGCCTAAACCCTTCAGTCACACTTTCATAAGCAAACATTATTTCAATTTGGATCACTTTAATTCACATTTACCTGTCTTCTAACATTTAATCAGATTTAGCTGTGCGGATATAATTGTAATGATTGCATGTCACTGATGTGTAGCTTTCACTTGCGTGTGGGCGTCAATCAACAGTTTTACCAAAGCATGCCTTTCATTGGCATCGTGGATAGCGTAAAAGCATTTCTATTGCCATTCAAAGGATGAGCGATGGCTTTGTTCAAGCATTCACTTCTTTATATTCGTGCGCGTTTATCTTAATTTTAAAAGGCAAGCACATTTTCCTCTAAAATTATTATTTTGATCTGCAGCATACAATGATACAATGATACACTCAGATCTCGTTGCAGTTATCCAGGTTACCCAGTAGCATTGGTAAGTCAACAGAGGCAGCAAGGAGCTGGCTAGCTGGCTAGCTAGCCTTGAAGCGTTTGTCAGGGTGCCAAGGACGTAAATGTGGCACATGACAACCGTTGCAACGGAATCATCCTTGCCATCGGATCATATACTTCACCATGTATAGTGACTAGTGTAGCATCAGCTTCTCACGTATACCGAAGAGTCCTTTTCACGCAATTGCGTCACTTCGTAAGAAGTGCTTCAGTAACGTCCCTTTGAACGCAGCTTACTTCGTCATTTGATTACTGATGACAGATGAGTTTACTGATAACAGCTCACCCTCCTCCACAAGCACTGAGTAGTCACACTCAGTGATCACGCATGGCCGTAATGATGTCATTGCCCTTTTTAACTCACATTTCCATCTCTCCATTCTTCTATGCATAAACTCGCCACAGCTTGGGGTGAATAGCACAGGACAACATTCGAATACAATAATAAAATGGAATGGCTTTTTCTACCTGATAATATGTACCGCAGTCTAGCTGATCAGAAACTATTTAGGAACTGACTGGTATCAAGAGGAAAATTGTTGCTGTAAGCGCTATCTCAGTGTAGATGAATACTCAGTCTTTCCTTTGAACGTCTTATCAAATTAGTGCATCATGAACATGTGGTTTCGGGCTAGCAAGATGGAGAGGTAGAGGCGCAGCAGAAGACTCTAAATCCTTGCATGATTGTAAGGTTTTAGCTAGTGAGGTTATCCGCAAGTTGTTAAATCCAGTGAAAGGCATGCATTTATCTCACTGCACTGATGACAATCACAAATCGTCTCTTCTCAAGGCGGTGATCTGATAGATGGTCTATTCTCCCAAAAGAAGTCAGTCCGATGTGTGGACAGGAGGAACATGCAGATGAGCTTTCTGACTTCAAACAACAGCTCCACCTTTACCGATGGAAAGGGACAAGAAATGACTACACGGTTAAATCGCGAATGCAACGATCGTAACAAACCGAAGTAGATTGGTGGAGCTGAGGCAATGCAGATGATCAAGTTGCTGAAGGCTCATGTTCATCCTGTCGGTGGTGACAGTCTGCGTCGTCAGAGGAGTGCGGTAACCTACCTTCGCCAGTAGGCTGAGAAGAGAAANTCTTCTGACAAACTAAGTTTGTAGTTCACCAAGCATTCTGCAAATTTATTCGTTCGGTCCTCAATAAACTATCAATCTTCCCACGGTTTTGTCGTCAATTGCACAGGAAGGAGTGGCAATTTGAGATTGTTGCTTGCGTGAGGGAAGCCATTTGACTGAGAACCGTCAAATTGCAGTGCTGTGACGAGAACATTACCACGTGACAGACGTCTGCACGCATACGCACCCAAGAGCCACTCACCCTCCTCCTTCCAATCGCTCATCTTTTGCTATCTCTGTATTTAGGAAGACATATTTTGGCTTACAATCATGATGATACTAAGCAAACTGACTTCGCAACAAGTTCTGTTTGCTTTCCTGACGAGGTAGCCGTTTGATTTTGTGTGTATCTCACTGCCAGTCACTACTCAATGCCTCCGATGCGATTTTACTTATCTGAATGATTCTGCTTAAAGTCTATGCTTTAGTAGGGCTAACAGGGCAGGACAAAATTAGCTTCCATCATTAAGTCCATTTATTGGCTAGTAAGCTCTGAACACTTTATTTTACCTATTTTACTTCTCCGAAAATCACTAGTTTGACCTGATGCGGATGTTCCTCGTAGGGGTTTATCTACATCTTTGAGATTCTTCGCACAGGACGTCGCCCTGACAACATACATCTTCTTGTAAGTGCATTGGGCTTTGATTGGTGGAAGCGATAACAATACGCAGACTTAGACAAGTCGGAATCACCACCAATGCAAGTGGGTGAGAGTGCGTGTAGGCAGTCAAGCAGGCCATTCAACGCAGCTAATAGATGCGGTTGTGGAAAAGCTGCATGTCAGCTCAATTAGACGCCTTCTTCCTATGCAAAGACCTGCTTCCCTACCATTTTATCTGGAATCAGTGAAAACATTTGTGTGTTCACCTAAGAATTAAGAGCTTCTCACATATTTCACCTCGAAGTATCTATTAGATGCGAGGAATTCCGTGTCTCCTGCTTACTTAAGTGTCGCATACTTATCAAGTGTGGGAGAAATGGTAACTTCTGAGGTGACAGCGTGATACTATCAGAATTTCCTTGAGGCACTTTCAGGCAAAAGCTGAAGTGCCCTGTATTCCACGACAAGTGGGACATCACGGTGAAGTGGCCAAAATTAGAGGAGAACTGAATAGCAGACTTCTTTTCAGGTCAGATGGCGGGTTATTTGCACCCTTCAGTCTTTTTGCATAGTGTTCAATTTTGCCAAAGAACGCTGCACACTCTACACTATCGCCTGGCCTGCTTCTGCCACGAACTTTCTAATTGGAAGCGTGACCATCATCCTGCGGACGACTTTTCTTATTACGACTGGCACACCATCAAGAGCACAATTAGTTTTCTATGGTACACGGCAAGAACGGATACCCTGAAGAAGCTTGCTCATAAAACATTGACCACGATGCTGGACATTTTGTCTCATACTTTATTGAACACAGAGAACAGCCTTAAACAACGCTGATGTCCATTAATGCAGTAGAGAGACTCTCTTAGCCGTTCAACGAAGGGACTAACATTAGTGCTTGAATCCACTCACCGATATCTCTACGTGCCTTTGCGTGACACATCGGTGCAGAAAGTTTGGACACACAAAATTAGTCCGTGCAAATTGTGGGCAAGTGGAGTAAGCACTGCAACTCAGCTTCCCCCATTGCCGTCGACAAATAGTGCCTCGAAACATTCCTAACAGATTTTAACATAATAACTAAAAAGTGAACTTTTGCTCCAAGCCAAGAGGAAATGTCATTGTTGGCAATTAAACTAAATCTATTGAGCGGTATTTGAAGGCCCGTTCAGCCAGAAGTTTGAGTAGGCATTAGGAGACACAGCGACTACGGTTGTCGCTTTTTCGAGTACACCTTCACTAACTTCCACTCGTAAATTATTTGAGGAGCAAATCTCTCCTCTTAGGAACTTTTGATTTTTACTTCGCCTTAAGACTTCTAAGTGAAGAGAAAGGATTGAGGCGGGAGAGGGTGTTTAGGTTGATGCAAGTAATGAGGTAATGTTGGGATTTGGGATTTGTGTGCGCCTTCAAGTCTGTCAGCCTTAACTCAACCTGTAGGCTTGCAAAATTTGCACTGCTTCATTTCTATTTCAAGAACATGTCTTTTGGAATTGAACTAATTTACAAGGAAATGCGTATTTCATTTGAGATCAAAAGGCCTGAATTGTAGGGTATGTTAATCCTTCATTCATTGTGCTTTCACTATGTACCTGCTTGATGTTTTGCGTTTATTTGCACACAAATTCAGACCTTAAATGCCACATCTTCCCACGTTTATTCAGTCAGATCCAATTATAATGACACCGGGACATACAATAGGGGCATAAAAAAGTACTAAGGCAGTCTTGGGTGGATAAAGCGGTAAGGTGCACCAAAGGAATCAAATCGAGTCGGAGCAAAGACAGTCAGGCGCTGACATAGCTGATTTCACTGTATGAGCACACATTGCTACTGGAGCGATGTTTTCACTGCTCTCGTGACTTACGTTGAAGTATACTCGAAGCGCGACTATAAAGTGGGCCTCAGCACAACAAAATGGCAGTGAGTGGCGACGGAGGATGAAAGTGGAGAGGCTGTTTCCGATGTGGATGGATATATTTGTACCGATTCGCTGATTGCCTTGAGGAATCGGACAAATCGTTGTGATGGCTTTAGTCAAGTAAAATGAGAATGCGTTTTCTGGGTCGCAAGAATTAGTGCATCAGTTGTTCTCCATTCGGATATGCTTGACTTGAAAGGCAAGGAGCTAGCTAGAATGTTGGTAAAGATGGAGGGACGACCGCAGTGGGGTGGGCAGGGAAGTGAAAGTCGTTTGCATACAAGGCTTCGTTGGTTTAGCGCACCCCAAGTCTTATGTTCATTGCTAATCATGCATTCCACATTTGCTATGCCCTCTTCCTCTTGTCACAATGTCAGCACCCACTTAGCCATTCCCATAATTTTAACTTTTATTGCCTCAGTTTGGTTTGTTTCAACCAAATCCAGTCTTTCCGTCAGCTGATCTGCAGTACAGGTTTTATGTCACTGTGCACTGCTGACGAAAATCAAACGCGATTGTAATTGAAAGGGTGCTATCAGTGCCCGATTTTGCAATCACATATCTTTATCCATCTGTCATTGCTTTTTTCACTGGCGTTGTTCAGATGTCGTGTGCTTGCGTCATGAGGTATTCACTCCGAGCGTAAATGCGTGGCAGGAATTCGAACTGTGAAGTTGTGGAGTGGGATGATACGAGTTCTTTATTCGCATTCAGCAACTACGACCACTAGCTCTGCCAGCCTTCAAGCAGCATGTCGTCGTGAATTGGAACGTCTTTTACGACGCCTGCTAAAAAGGTACGTGCAATACCAAGGTCAGTAGGAATTTTGTGTTGGTTCGATAACGGACCAACTCTCCTTTTACAAATTTAGCTGCGATCTGCGGTAGTGCGTTCAATGCTTCGAATCGTTGCATTGCTCGGTCACCTTGGATTAGGCAGGTGAAGTAGATATGTTGCAAGTAACGATGGATGTGGTGGTGGTTGAGGCAGTCGGGCTGACACTCAGTGGTCACTAAGGTCGTTGATTGAATGATTGTGAAGCTAGTTAATGGTGGTAAGTATCCAGGCATTGTGCTTAACCATTTTGCGCATGCGCATACAGGACCTACTTATTTTCCCTTCCAATCGCTCAGCTTTTAATATCGTTAGAATTAGCAAGACTCAGTGCACTTTTACAATTAAACTAATATGGAACAGAAATGACTGCTCGATAAGTTTCGGTTCCACTCCTCATAGAGTAGTCGTTCAATGCTCCGTGTGTGTAAGGCAGCATTAAGTGGAACGAATTGAATTGGAGAGAGGGCAATTAGGTGTTGACATAGCTGGCTTCGCTGCATGAATCCACATCGCTACTGGAGCGATATTTTCACTCCTCTCGTGACTTCCGTTAAAGAGTACTCGGACCGAGACCATAAATAGGAATTCGCAAAGTAGTTAGCAGTGGGATAGGATGACAGAGCAAAGTAGGGAAGATGCATTTGATGTGGATGAATGTGTTGGTACGTAGTGATGCTATTTGTGGACTGGCTCGTAACATCGGACAAACAGTTGTGATCGCCTGTAAAGCAAAGTCAGTGATTTTAGAAATCCTTTAGATTAGCCGATTGTGTGTGATCTGATAAGCTTGATCTAGAAGGGCAGGTCTGTGCTAGAATTGAAATGAAGGTGGATGATGTGTCGGACATGCTGCAGTGCGGTATTGGAGGAAGTCAACACCGTGTGTTTACAAGGCGGTGTTCGTTCGGCACGGCCAAGGTGTTATTTCCATCGTCGCCTACGCCGATCGTAAAGAATCAAATTTTAATTTTTATACCTTCTGTTTTTCTAACTCCAGCATTCATTGTGTTTTCGTCAGCTCCTCTGTGGTGAAGGTGTTCCATCACTGCTTTTAGCTGACGAACATCAAATGAAATTGCAATTGAGTGGGTGCTGTCATTATCCGACGTTGCAATCGCATATTTTTCTATTCATTTTTACTGCTGTCTATCGAATTGTCTCGTCCCTTGCTCGCTCAGACGTTGTATATTTCTACATCTGAGCTGGCAGAGTGACGCTATTAGGGTTTGCTTAAGGCAGGTGAGTGTTCATATCAAGGTGGGGCAAAAGTACAACATGTTGAAGTCCCTCGCCTTGACAGAACACAAAATAACGACTCGTTCCCATAAACTTGCATTCGAAGCAGCAAACAGCCATTTGTAATGGCAATTAAATGCCTCCAAGTAAAAGTTAATACATCTATCCGATGCCACCGCTGCCTGCATAGGTAAGATGAAAGTCGCACATTCTCAGTCGATCAGCAGAACCTTCAGTTGTGGCAGTCACCTCGTTAATCAAGAATAGAGGAGAGCAGAGGCGGTGTAGAGCGCACAAAATAGTGCCTTAATTCCCAACTTTCCGCATAACCTAAAGTTACGAAACTCTTTAAATGTAGACTATGAATTGTCTTCTGCACCCTAAAACTTTCATTTCCCACAAACTGTTGCCCAATTTCGTGGGTCTCTCGTCTTCCAGCAGTCAAACTGGTGCCACCAGCACACTTCTTTGCGAATTTTACAACCAGGAATATGAAGCTGAAGTAGATCTACACCTCCTCTGAATGAGTGCATTTGTACATCCCTTGAATCAACTGGGTGAGTGAAGTGCCATTTGATGAGAAGGAGGCAACACGCAAGTGCCACACTGGCTTGGACTGCCCCACGCCGAGGTGACGAGTCTGCATAGCAACGAAGAATGCAAAAGAAGGTGTAATCAAACCAGAAGTGCTTGCTGGAAAAGAAGCTCAGTTGTATGTGTAGACGTGGGAATTATTGCGGCAAGTGAAATCCAACACGGCATCTGCATCACTTCATTTCAAGCTACGATGCTTCCTCCTCTGCAACTTAGAGTTTCCAAAAATTCTTGGACTGATCCCAATCGCATCAGCACCATTGATACAGAATTCTTATTTGATTCCAAAATTGATTATTCTAAAAGATCCAAATTTTTCTTTAACAGAATCTGCAACCTTAGAAATTGGCTGTGGACAATGGGTATTCAGTAAAAAGGACAAACGCAATAAGTGCGCGCTTTGCGTCACAAACAGCTCATCAATCACTCAAACTAGGATTGTATTAACTACCCAGTATCAACCCGACGATCCGAACCATCAAATTTCTTCCTTTGCAGTGCACACCACTTCCACCTGCCTATTGAGGAAGACTCGAGCCTAATCTGTGCCACAACGAAGCAACGATTAAAAACTTATCACACACACACGATGGATATCAATTGATTCCTTCTGAAGCAGGATAAAATTTGGTCAAAGCTGCGCTTCAATGTAAGGTAAGACAACGTTGAATTCTTTCATAACGACGATAACCTGAGTCAAAAAGGCGCTTGAATTCACAACGACATGATGCCTAGAGACCGACGAGGTTGGTGGGGTGTGTTGACGACCACGCGCCACATAATCAATTCCTGCCATCGCACAACTCCATAGTTGGGCTTGCTGCCACGCCTTTACTGTGGGTGTGAATACCCTGCAAAGTAGGTACATCACATTACGTCCATTGTGATTTCCGATTCCCAACAAGACTTCACTAATTGCATTAACCAAATTTCTCTCTTCTTTCCCATACTCCTTAGAAGCCAGGTTCATAGAAAGGAAGCTGAGGGAGGTGTACTCGAAGCAGAGATGATCCTGATAGCCTTGCCTTCTGACAAGACTTGAGACAGTTGATTGAACTTATCCCAGGGGCAATTTCAACAGACAAGAGGAAAAGTGACTGCAATAATTTACTTAGAAAATGTTACAAATGTTTTATTGCACCAGATATTGAAGGAGAGTTGCAGACTTGGGTCCAGAGAACGTCATTCTGCGGTAACTAATTCTTGCGTGTCCATAAACGCTGCATCGGTAAGTCGTCATCGGCATGTGGGGATTTCGGCGAGTCATGTGCTTTCCGTCCCTGGGTTAATTTGGTCAACTACTAAAAGTTTTTCCACTTCAACGGTATAAACGTCTCTTCATTCGATAAAAAGGCATTGACATTGCCTAGAGCTGTCTCCTGCTTACTCTGCGGTGTGGGTATCTTGTCACAGTTATTTAGCTGACGCAAGTCACACGCTGTGGTAATTGAATGGATGCCATCAGTACCCAAAGTTGCGATAGCGCATTCTTTTTTAATTTTGTCTGACTTTTCCAAGGAACCACGCTGACATTGTTGAAACTACAAGGGACGTGATATGATGGAATAACGCCACGAAGAGCTCACAGCAACAGTAAATGCGTGGCAGCAAGTCCAACTGTAGAGGTATGGAATGAGAGGAAGCGAGTTTTGGACTCCTTGCGCTAGGCTACACTACAAACTCTGTCGGTCTCTATGCAGCGAAAGTCGGTAGAAATTTCGTAGTGGTTCGACACCGTCTTCTCCAACATTGGCACGCACAATTACAAAGCCGCTTTGACGGGATAGACCCTCTTTCTAAGTAATTGGCCACAACTAATTATTCCGAAGGTTGAAGGTCTGATTTTGCTGACGAATCTAAGTTTTATGGGCAGCCAGCTCGGAAACGAACAGCAGTGCTCTGCTAATGGTGCTAATGTGATGGAAATGAGGTGAAGAAATTTCACTAGCACTAAGTGGCAGAGGAGTTGGTGTAGGTGGTCTGAAATGAAGTGATGTAGGTGCTGTGTGAGATTTGACCTGACTCAATAGCTTTCGTGTTTACGTTTGATGTTGGATCCCATGTTCAGCATGCTCTTCTGGTTTCGTGTCCCTGGTGCGCTTGATTACGCTTTTATTTGCATTCTTCGTTGGTACACTTGCCACGGAGACTCGTGATCTCGTCGTAAGGCGGTCATCATCATCCCCAATTATACCTTCTCATAGATGGCGCATAAATTATCAATGCGCTTTATTTCCACTTTCTCGATTGTGTAGAACGCACTGATTTGGCAACCACAACGCAAAAAGACAAAAGTTGACGTTGGTAGAGTTTGAGTAATTCAAGCGATAGGACTTGGAAGACAATCAACAACCGAAGGATTTTGCACTCTGCCACACCTCTTCGACATGCGCGTCATTGCTAACTACTTATTGGTTTCAAGCCTTTCCTCTCTGTTAAGTAAGTAAAGTGGTGGTCTTAGGTTCTTCTTATACAAGACCTTCGCGCAGTAAGTGAGGATTGCATTGCTGCTGCACGAGAGGGTGGGAAAGACAGTGAGATGTAATGAATATGAACCTCCAGATAGCATATCACATGGAAATCCTTGAGGCTTAGTCTCTACTTGTCACGAAGCAATCAATTTGGGAGCCATAAACTTGACCAAATGTAATACGGCGAGGGGAAGTAAGATCTTTAGAGAGTTTTCGTTGCAAGGCAAGGTACTTGCATAGGATTGGCCATTTATTGACAATATATCTGTGTCACGCCTATTCGACGGCATTGTAAGCCACAGAGCATGTCACCGAGCCAACGAAATACTGAGATCAAACGGTTTACACATCACCCAGTACCCAACCGTATCATGATTGAGACAACATTGGTTTTAACCGACATTCTGGCAAGTTTCTTGCTTTTTCTAATAAAGTGCATCAGAACGGACGACAACTGCTGCATCAATTGTAATCGAAAATCAAGCCTTTAGTTCCACCTGATTTAAGCACTCACAATAGTTAATCTGATGCTTTCAGACACTCAGCGAATTGCATCAGGTGACAGACACCTATTTATTTACATCGGAAGCAACCTCTTCACTTTACTCTCGCGTCTGCTCTCCCTGTTCGCCGCTGTGCTCGGGTCCGTTTTATGATCTCGGTGCTAGTACACTTCGGCAGAGGTGACAAGAGGAGTGAAAATATCACTCCAGCGACAATGTGAGCTCATACAGTGAAGTGGCTCTGCCAACACCTACCTGTGCTCTTTACCAACTCCACTTCTTATCTTTGGTGCTGACTTACCTTCCCATCCATCTAACGCTGCTTCAGTGTGTATTGGTCTATGCCACGGAATGTGATTTTCGGTGTCCTTTTTAATGCATCATACAAGTGGAAATGGCCTTGCTGAATGCAGATAGAAAGATGTTGCTTTTACAAACTTTAAGTGTGTGAAGGGGCTCAAAATATCTAGCACAATGAGATGAAGGGCCTGCACGCTCTACAATTCTGACCATCTGTATGAAGTTGAATGCCCGTTTCCTGGTAAATTTGCTCCCGATCAAGACATTTTCTCCAAAGACAAATGAGACAAGGAAACTCTTGATTGCTAACTGGCTAAGACAAGGCCGACAGTGTCCGAGTGAGGCATAGGCTGAAATACCAAAACAGTTTCCGACTGCATGAAGATCATTTACCTTCCTTGTCTTATATCCATTTTCGCTGGTTTAGAAGCTCTAAGGCAAAGTGTAAACAAGAAACTACTGGGAGAACCGTTTAGGTCTTTTAAGTAAATCACTGAAGTGCAGTTGAAAAAGGCATTGAACAAACACTTGTGAACGCCTAAGGGAAGGGAGAAATGAGATCTGTTTTGGGTCACAATTGATGCGTCAGCTGCCCTCCATTCAGATATGCTTGATTCCAACACCACGATGTGTGCCAAATTGTCAATGAAAGCGGGTGTTGCCCCAATCAAGTGCGGCTCATTGCTAAAGAAGGTCAAAATCATTCGGTGGTATGCTTTGGAATCCACATTGTCATCTAGGAAAAACGACAAAGTTGCTATGTCTCAGTTGTTTTCCCCATGACAAATTAGATTGTAAAGAATCCTAAGTTCGCCGTGCGCAATGCCTGTTCTCCCAGTGGCAGCATACACTTGGCCACCTCTGAGAGTCCCACATTCAAAGTCTCATTATTGCTTGTTTTAGTTATATCTAGTATTATCGTCAGCTCTTCTGCAGTGCAGACTTCTTGTCACTGCTCTTCGCCTGACAGACATCAAATGCGACTGCAAATAAAAGGGTGTTGCCAGTACCAGACCTTGCAATCCCATATCTCCTATTCATTTTTACACCTTTGAATCCAGGAGAGATCAAGCTGACACTGTTTAGAATCTCAATGGACGTGATGTTACGTGCCCATGTCACGAGCCATTAATACTGACAGTAAATGTGTGACAGCAAATCCAACTCGGGTGCTATGGGATGGGAGGAATCGAGTTTTCAGTACGTGGTCGCTAGCCTCATTGTCATCACCGTCGACCTCCATGCGGATTGTCATCGTGAATCCAAACGTTGTTTTTCTCACTTTAGAGTAGATTTGTGCAATGATGAAGGTCAGCAGGATGTTAATAGGAGTTCAACGTCGTCTTTAACATTGATAGGTACAAGCCAAAGATAGCTTTGACCAAATTCGTCATTCGAAGGGAATTCACTGATATCCATCATAATGCTCAAGAGATTTTGAATCTTTGCAGTGTTGTGGCACAGATTACGCTCGGTTGCTTTTGTTGGGCAGGTTGAAGTGGTGTGCACTGCAAGTAAATACACATTGGTTGGTTCAGACTGTCGAGCTGCAACTGAATGGATGAAGCAGTACTTGTTTTAATGACCGACGGGGTAGTTTTGGTATGAAGTGCTCACGTATCGTGTTTGCTCTCTTTGGAATGCATATTGTTTACAACTAAATATATCCAGGCTTACAGATCCGTTTATTTAAAAGTCGGTTTCTTCCAAAGCCATTTTAGAAGGAAACGGTGACGTTGTATCAACAGTGCTGATGCGACAAAATCAGATTGAGAAATTTGGAAAGACTGGAGCGGCAGAAGAGGGACGTATGTGATGGAAAAGGATGCCATTCAGATGGTGTGTAGGACTTGACTTGCCTCAACAATTTCTGCGAATGCGCACGCGACCGGATATTGCTTTCCGGTCCGATTACACCTTCATTTGCATTCTTCGTCGGCAAAGATGCAATGCAGACTCGTCATCTGGCTATAGGGCTTTCAAAGCAGGAGCAGCACTCGTTCATCCGCATCAACTGACCACCCCTGACATCCAAAAGGTCGGACGTCATGAGCGTAAGCATGCATCGTCCTCCTGGTGTAGTCGTGCGATTGGCCTCAACAGTGTCCGCATTTAAGCCACCATTTCTTTGGTGCACGTCATTCTTCCGTTCTATGTGCGTGTGTTGGTGTTTTAATTGGCTGCGCTGCTGGCCGTAACTGAATGTTCACTTCGTTCTGCGATTTCACAGATCTCCTTTATGAACCGTTACACATGGATGCGAAGGACTAACACCGGCTACCCCGGGTTCCTCTCTTGCTGGAAGGGAACCTGCAAATACATTCGAGATAACATAAGCCCATCTTTAACTAACGCTTTTGGTTATTGTGTAGCATTTTAGTGCACTACGCCTTTTATAAAGAACCAATAATTAAATAATTCGAGCAGAGGTTCCTTTTCAGGCATTTGGTGGCACTTCATTGAAAGGCGATGGGTTGGCATTAAAACTAGCAAACCTGACTGGCGATTACTTTACAACTTCTTCTTTTAGGTCGCTGCATTGATCATATCTGGCAAACTTAATACTGCTACTGACAGGGACCGCTGTTGCTAACGTTCAGAGTAATCACCTGAAATACTTGCCTAATTAAATAACCGAGTTTTCACAACTCGACATTCAAACCATCGTGCAGACCAGAAAAACTAGCAAACAATTGGGCCACATGATGTGAAACTTGCCTAGATTGCCTTCAGAAGATTGGTAGGAATGGGAATACCTAAACGACGGTGACAAATGGAAATTAGTCAACTGCACCACTCGAGCCACTGACTCCACCCATCTGTTTGGAGAAAAAAAGGGTTGGTGGTGTTGGATGGAGGACGAGAACCAAATAACCCGATTTCTTCCATTTCATGACTCCACAATTCAACTTGCTACCACGCATTCACTGTCTGCCTGAATACCCCGCGACGTAAGCACAACACATACGTCCATTCTGATTTCAACGGTTTCAGCATGATCTTTTTTGAGCGAAAGCGAAAGATAGCAAAAATGTGAGACCACAATGCTGGGTATTGACAACACACTTTTAATTGCCATTGCGTCTGATGTCCTTCACCCAGAGAGTAATGCTAATAAACCTGCACTGCAAATAGGCTTAAGAAAAAGTTCATTGTTGGAAGAAGCGAAAATGAGGCTTCGAAGGTAGAACTCACAGAAATGGTCAAGTGGATGGCGGCATTGTGAAAGGAGAAAGGAGACATGTTGTAAGGGGAACGACCACGATTGGCATGACCAACAATGGACGTAGCACATTGGCCGTGCTGAACGAACGAAGACCTGTATCCAAACCATTCTGACTTTCATCCATGCCACACTACATCATGACCGAGTCAGCATTCGTCTTAACCAACATTTTCAATCGCCTCTTGCCACTCGATTCAAGCATATCAGAATAGAGAACAATTACTGCATTACTTGTGACCAAAACACATATTTCCACTTTCACTTGGCTTAAGCGCCTTCAACTGTTTGTCCGATGCATCAGAACATAACAACATAATCATCAACATCGGAGCCAGCATCATCATTTACTCTCTTATCTACTCTCACTGCCAGCCGCTGTTCTTGGGCTCGTTTTATGGTCTCAGTTCGAGTACACTTTAGCAGAAGTCACGAGAGAAGTGAAAATATCGCTTCTGCAACGATGTAAGTTCATGCAGTGAGGTCAGCTATGCCAATATCGGATTCGTATCCTTGCAGCTTCACATCGCTGTATGGACCCACATCGTCGCTTAAGCCATATTTTCCTTTTTCTTGTGACTTCTGTTGAAGCGTGTTCAAACTGAGACTATTAATTCGATGCTTGAGATGTCCGGATTCTATTAATTACTATCTTCTTTGGAAAAATAACAATGGTGCGCCAAATGTGCTTATGAATTGGAGGGCAACTCGAGAATTTCTGAAAGCTCTGGATGGCAGAAGAGAGGGTGTTGGTGGTCCAAAATGAAGAAATGTAACCGATGTGTGCGACTCATACTGTCTCAATAATTTCAGGTTTCAAATTAGTTGCGCCCCTTACAAGCCCACCGTGATTGAATGTCTGCCTTGCTCCGCACACCTTGACATTCCACCGAGTTCACCGAAGGCGGCTTCACAAATCGCATTTGCAATCAATGCCACACAGACACAAAAGGGTAGCATCTACCAGCTTTGATTCTACTTTAGCTCAAAGTAAGCCTCCAAGCACTATTTTGCCTCAAAGTGAGGCATTTTGTTCTCCTCAATCAGCATTAAATGCTGATTAAGGAGTGCGAGAAGAGGTTCAATTGAGACAGATGGTGGCAGTTCTTCAAAGTTTGGCGTATAAGAATAAAAACTGGCAGATCGGCAGAGGTGTTTTGCAGTTTGTTTTCCTTTGGAACACTGCAGGGACTGTTTTTCTCAAATCCAACACGCATATTTACAGAAGACAGTATTGCTCACGAGAAAATACTTGCTGAAGTAAATCATGAAGTTTTCACTACTTAACCACATCATCTGTCTACAGCTTAACGTTGGGCGAGCACTTAGACCTCAGAAGGAGAACTTTGCCTGGATTGCCTTGATTTGAATCATGAGAATAGGGAGGTCTTGTAAATGGTAGAACTCGGGGATCAGTCAACTTAATTACTCCAATTTGTGGTTCCCTCCCTCTCCTTGTATCTGCCTGTAAATATTTCTGAGCAATCAGCATCGTGCGACGTTGGCGAATCGAATTCGCTGAGTGGATGAATAAATGCTGCTACTTTTGACATCCATTGACACTCAGCACCGCTTGTTTAATGTCTCAGTACTAGGGTTCAGTCATTTAGTTCTCCAAGGCCCGGTAGGTGAAATGCACTGTACTTGAATTACGAGGCAAAATCAACTTATTTGATCTCATTATTTGTGATTCGCACAAGTAGAATTCATTTATAGAAGTCAGTCAAATCAACCTATTTTTCAAATACTATCGCAGCCAGTGGAAGCTCGCCAGGTCGTCAGGTCGCCTTTGATTCTCGATTGATGAATTTTTGGCTACAAAGAAAAGCTTTGACGACCGTCAAAGAAATCGTTACTTTAATTTTGTATAGATGAGTAGGAATAGCGTCTCGAAGATGTTTGGAATCCCACCTTTAGGTATTTAACGACCTGTGGGAATAGCATTCTGACAATTCGAATGCAGTTTTAGTGAATGTCACCTCCAACACTTGATGAGAATGAAGCAGCACTTAAGTGCCGCTGCTGCTTTGCTGACTTACAGGGAGATGACCAGTCTGCAGACAAATGCTGACGAGGGCCTACACACACACCCCAGAAGTGGGTGCTAAAACGAAGCTTAGTCAAACGTGTAACCGTAAAAATTAATGAGGCAGGTCAATTATCACGCAATACCTGCATCGCTTCATTTCATTTTGGCTTCAAGCCGGTTTAACTAGCTGTCTTCGTACCATGCAAAAGCCTATTTTCCTATCATTTCATCTCACATCAGTGCTACGGTTTGTAAGTCCACTTAGGAGCAACAGCTCCTACCATCTTGCATCTCAGAGTGTTTATTACACATGAAGAAGTACTTCAATGCCTCATGCTTACTTAGACGTCGCATACTTGTAAAATGTGGTGTTAATGTGATGCATTTGTAATGAAAGCGTGTGGCAGCATTAGGAGGACGGTGAATTCTGGGACGGCACTGTGAAGCTGCTACGATTTCTTTGAGACACGTGAGTGTTGAGGTAAGGCTTGGGCGAAATTGCAAGTACCCTGTATTCCACGACGAGGGGAACAACACGGTGAAGCCGCTCACTTTGGTGGCGCACTAAATAACATTCTCCGTTTCAACACACCCATTCACAGTTGTGATGCATGCTTGTGACACGAGTTGAGGACATGCAACATGGTGCTGTGAGGGCAGATGACGAGTTCTGCACACCCTTCAGCCTTTTCGCATAATTTGACTTTCGGTAGAAATGCTGCACGTACCACACCATCGCCTGCTTCTGCCACGATTAATGCAGCCAAAAGTGCGACTGTATCACCCTGCAGACGACTGTTCCACATTGCAGGTGGCATACAATCATGAGCGCAACCAGCTCAGTGAAATCAAGTTTACGCAAATAATGACGATTTTTTTATCGTAGAGGTCCAATGATAAAACCACCAGATTGTGCATTTGGTGGCATGGACAAACAAACACGAAAGCTGCATTAGATGGCGGAATAGGTAGACGAAACCAAAAGGTACCGAATGGAGTTTGAGTGAATAAAATCATGTGTCTGCAGATTTGACTTCATTGGATGAACCCACATCATCGCTGAATCAATGTTTTCACTCCTCTCGTGACTTCTGTTGACGTGTACTCGAATCGAGACTATAAAATGGGCCCAAGCATAGCGACAGGCAGTGAGAGAGGACGGAATAGCGGAACCCATAGGCTGCGTTTGATTTAAGTGAGAACGGTGGCACATTCCAATGCAATTCGCTCAGTGTCTCGAGGCATCGCAGCACCTTTTTGAGCTCCAAAGTCAGGTAAAGATGGGGATTTGTTGTTTGGGTCACAAGTAGTGCGTCATTTGCTCTGCATTCTGATTAGCTAGATTCCAGAGGCAAAAGACGAGTCAGAGTGTCAATTAAGGTGGGTGCTGCTTTGGTCAGGATGCATTTCGTCATCTAGAGAAGTCGAAATCGTTTATATACAGGACTCTGTTTGTTTGACGTCATGCTCTGTGATTTGCACTACTGTCTAGGAGGCATGACGAAGGCATTATATGCACAGTAAGTCATACCAATTTGGCTGCTTTTCCCACAACTTCCAGTTGTCATAATGCCAGCATCCACTTGGTAATTTCTTTGCTTACACATTTGAAGTTTCATCTCTATTTTTCCCATCGAATGCATTTAATTGTCAGCCTGTCTGCATACAGGTTTCTGTACTGCCTATTAGCTGACGTAAATGAAAAGCGATTGTATTTAACAGGAACCCATCAGTTCCCGACGTTGCGATCGCACAACTCCTATTCATCCTTACATCTCTTTTGAAACAAATTGTAGTGTAACTGTTTTACTGACAAGATGCTTTATTTTATGTGCCTGCGTCACGAGTTATTACTCGTACCGGTAGTAGATACGTGGCAGGAGGCTCAACTGTGAATTTTGGAATGGGAGGAATTGGATTCATTGTTTGTGTTCGCCGGCCAACACCACCAACACTTTTGGCTTCTAGACAGGGTGTCATCGTATGAAGGTACACAATACCAAAATTTAGCAAAGGGATTGTGTGACTTCCATTTTATGTGTTTACGTCACGAGTTATTCACACCGGTAGTAAATGTGTGAGAGCAAGTTCAACTGTAGCGTTGTGAATTGGGAGAAATCACTTTCATCAACTAGCGCTTTTAGTTCTGCTGGCCTCAAGACAGCACGGCGTAGAGAATCGGAACGTCATCTTATGTCACTTTCAAAGCGCTTGGCTTTAAATTCACGCATCAGCAACACCTATCTGACTCCCCCTTATCCGACTATAGGGGCTGCAATTCAATAACATGAAAACTTATAATCCTGTGCGCAGAGTAGCGCCTTGCGGCAATGTAGATATTGGGCCTTTATCTGCGAAATAATCTTCAAGTTTCGACTTTAACACGACACTACAACTCCTCATAACGAGTGATAAGATTACGCTACCGTGGACTAGAACTGATTTATTCACGAATTTTGAAATCTAAAAATTGTTGGTCCACTAAACACTCACCTCTATTGAAGCGGAAACCCGGTGAAAGTGCAAAAGTGTCTTTTGCATAATTTTGTTGCATGTAGGAGGTCTGGGAGTCAGAAGGTGTGCTCAACTGCAGACATTTCATTAAAAATGTTTTGTGTTATGATGGCACAGAAGGATGTGCTCATGCGGATAGAGTAAGTGCATTTGATGCAGAAAGAAGTGGTAAATCCAACCAAAACCAAAGTTGAGATAATTTCTAGTAAACTATACACAACGCTTAAAAGTGTGTGCGATTTAAGCAGTGCATGCGCCAATAAAATGGGAAAGCGCATGAGTAGTTACCTCCACCCATCTCCACTCTTCATGCCTGCATCAAAACTGTCACCCGTCACGGTAATTAACAAGTTCAGACGAATGAACAGACTCACGTACGCTGCACACCACCTACAATGAGAGTAGTTTGCTACAGTTGCGCCCGTTTTGAAGACTGCGGACGCAAGTTTGCTAATACATGACATGCCCTTCTTTATGTCTACGATGAGGCTATTCTGCAACTAAGACGAATCAGTTTGTCAAAGGCTGAGTGATGAACCTCTTATTCACGTAAATGATGACATGGTATTGTAAGGTCAGATGAGTTACTACTAGCTTTCAAATCACTACCACTTTACAGCGTGCTACCTTATGAGCCCTTTGCAACTTAGAGTTATCTGGTTGACCGAGAGTCTCAAATGTGCTAGTTGGCTGTTTTAAATGAAAACACTGCAAGTGCAACGTATTATCAGCTTATGTTCCACATTGCGGTTAGCTGTGATTAGTTGAGAAACTTGTGCTGTCAACTTTGTCTTTGTGAACAGCTGAATGCCAAGATTGATGTGATGCCTACGACTTGAGGACTGTCTC
Organism: Taenia hydatigena; assembly: GCA_036345935.2. Classification (NCBI taxonomy): domain Eukaryota; kingdom Metazoa; phylum Platyhelminthes; class Cestoda; order Cyclophyllidea; family Taeniidae; genus Taenia; species Taenia hydatigena. The sequence continues at coordinate 9,519,513 of JADWOT020000003.1, forward strand.
AAATTATTTATACTCCTTTAATTAACTGAGTGGTCCATGAGAAGCAGTAGTTAATGAGAATGAATTTAATTCCAAGTGTTGTGCCTGCTTTGCCTGTCATAGGATGAGATGACGCTCCCCAATGCCATCTTTGCCGACGAAGAAAGCAAATGAAGGCGTAATCAAGCACACCAAATGGCACGAGCTTGGCGATGGATGATGAGAATAGGATTCAATCCTTGGTATAAGCGCATAACTCATTAAGGTTTGTCAGATCCTACAGAGCAACTTCTTTTGCTCAGAGATCTTGGAATTTCCATCCCAACAGCAGCATTGGAGACGATTAGTTTAGGACGATTTGCATTCAGTATAATGGTTAACCGCAACACCTAAATACTTACCGCCATCGATTAGCTGAACAGTCATTCAATCAACGGCCTCAGTGACCACTGAGTGTCAGCCCGACTGCCGCAACCACCACCACCTCTATCGTTACTTGCAACATATCTACTTCACCTGCTTAATTGAAGGTGACCCGGCAATGCAACGACTCGAAGCATTGCACGCACTACCGCAGATCGCAACTAATTTGTTTGAAGGTGAGTGCGTACAATCAAAGCCACCCTTTACTTGTACGCGTCAATGTTGAAGAATTCATTGTCGAACTAATTCAAAATTCCTACTGACCTTGGTATTGCACGTACCTCCCCAAAAGGCGTCGTAAGAAGGCGTTCCAATTCACGACGACATGCTGCTTGAAGGCTGGCAGAGCTGGTGGTTGTGGTTGGTGAACGCATACCAAGAACTCGATTCATTCCACTTTACAACTTCACAATGCAACTTGCCACCACGCATCTATTTTCGGAGTGAATACCTCATGACGCAAGCACATGGCATCACGTCCATTGTGACTCTGAATAATGTCAGTAAAAAAAGCAATGAGAGATGGATAAGAGATGTGTGATTGCAAAATCGGGTACTGATAGCACCCTTTCAATTAAAATCGCGTTTGATGTTCGTCAGCAGAGGACAGTGACACAAAACCGGTACAGCAAATTGGCTGACGGAAAGACTGGATTTGGCTGAAACAAATTAAAATGAGGCAGTATATGTGAAAATTATGGAAACAGCCAAGTGGATGATGACATTGTGACAACAGGAAAGGAAGAACGGCGAAAGTGGAATTCGTAGCTATCAAATTTATCGTAAGGAAAGCGACCGCGATTGGCATGATTAACAAGGAACACAAGACTTGGGGCGCGCTTAACTGTCTTTGCTAACACTCTGGCATGCTTCTTTCCTTCCGAATCAAGCATATCTGAATAGAGAACAACTGATGCAATAATTCTTGCGACCCAGAAAACACATCCTCATTTTACTTGGCTTAAGCGAACACCATGATTCGTCCGAATCCTCGAGGCGATCAGCAAATTGCATCAGAAGGTAGAAACATATCCATTCACATCGGAATCAGCCTCTCCACTTTCATCTCCCGTTGCCACTCACTGCCATCCGCTGTACTGGGGCTCACTTTATAATCGCGGTTCGGGTACACCTCAAGGGAAGTCACGAGAGGAATGAAAACATCACTGCGGTGGCAATGTGTGTTCATACAGTGGAGTCAGCTATGCCAACAACTCACTGTCTTTGCTCCGACTCCATTCGATCTCTTTGGCACACCTTACCTCTTTATCCACCTAAGACTACTTTAATACTTGTTCGTTTATGCCACAAATGTATGTCCTGGTGTCCTTATAATTGGATCTGACTAAATAGAGCTGAGAAGACGTCGCATTTGCAGTCTAAAATTGTGTGCAAAGGAACGCAAAACATTAAGCAGGCGCATAGTGAAAGTATAATGAATGAAGGATCGACATACCCCACAGTTCTGGCCTCTTGCTCTTAAAAGAAATGCGCATTTCCTTGTAAATTAGGTCAATTCCAAAAGACATGTACTTCAAATAGAAATGAAGCAGTGCAACTCTTGCATGCCTGTAGGTTGAGTTAAGGCTGACAGACTCGCAGACTCACACAAATCCCAAGTTCCAACAAAACCCCATTACTTGCATTAACTTATACACCCTCTCCTGTCTCAACCCTTTCTCTTGGCTTAGAAGTCCTGAGCGGAAGTACTAATCAGAAGTTCCTGGGAGGAGAGATGTGCTCTTCAACTAACCTACGGATAAAAGATAATGGAGGTGTACCCGAAGAAGCGACATCCCTGTCGCTGTGTCTCCTGGTGCCTACTCAAACTTCTAGCTGAACGGGCCTCTAAATTCCGCTCAAGAGAGTTTATTTTATTGCCAACAAAGACTATTCTTCTTGGCCTGGTGCACAAGTTGACTTTTCAGCCGTTTCACTAAAGTGTTTTAGGAATGTTTCGAAGCAGCAGTTGTCGACGACAATGTGGGAAGCTGAGTTGCAGTGCACGGAATAATTTTGTGTGTCCACAAGCGCTGCATCGATGCGTCATGCAAAGGCACGTAGAGATATCGGTGAGTGGAATCAAGCACTACTGTTAGTCCCTTCGTTGGACGGCGAAGAGGGTCTCTTTACCGCATAAGGAGACAGTGGTATTGTCTAAGGCTGTTCTTCGTTTTCATTGCAGTATGCGACAAAATGCCCAGCATCGTGATCAATGTTTGATGAGCCGCCCTTTCCAGGGTATCCATTCTTGCCGAGTTCCGTGGAAAACTAATTGTGCTCTTGATGGTGTGCCAGTTGTAATGAGCAAAGGTTGTCCGCAAGATGATGGTTGCGCTTCCAATTAGAAAAGTCGTGGCAGAAGCAGGCGATAGCGTAGAGTGGGCAGCATTCTTTGGCAAAATTTTACACTATGCAAAAGATTGAAGGGTGTAAATAATTACTCGCCATCTGACCCGAAAAGAAGTTTGCTATTCAGTTCTCCTCGAATTTTGCCGTGGAATACAGGGCACTTGAGCTTTTGTCTGAACGTGCCTCAAGGAAATTCTGGACAATTTTCGCTGGCGCTTCAGAAGTTACCATTTCTTTCACACTAGAAAAGTATACGACGTCTAGGTAAGCAAGAGACACGGGATTCCTCGCATCTAATAGATACTTCGAATTGAAATATGCAAGAAGATCTTAATCCTTAGGTAAACACACAAATGTTTTCACTGATTTCAGGTAAAATGGTAGGGGTATAGGTCTTTGCATAGTAAGAAGGCGTCCAATTGAACCGACATGCAGCTTTTCCACAACCGCATCTATGAGCTGCGTTGAATGGCCTGCTTGACTGCCTACACGCACCCTCACCCACTTGCACTGGTGGTGATTCTGACTTGTCTAAGTCTACGTATTGTTATCTCCTACACCATCCAAAGCCCAATATACATACAAGGAGATTTATATTGTTAGAGCGACGTCCTGTGCAAAGAACCTGAAAGTTGCAGATAAACTGCCACGAGAAGCATCTGCATCAAGTCAAACTAGTGATTTGCGAAACAAAATTTGGTGTCATCTTCTGCCACTAAGAAGTAAATTTGTCAAATTGAAGAGTTCAGAACTTAATAGCTTTGCTATCAAATGGACTCAATGATGGAAGTCGATTTAGTCCTGTCCTGTTAGCATCCACTAAAGCATAGGATTTGGGCAGAATCATTCAGAGAGGTAAAATCGCATCGGAGGCATTGAGTAGTGGTTGTCAGTGAGATACACACAAAATCAAACGGCTACCTCGTCAGGAAAGGGAACAGAACTTGTCGCGAAGTCAGTTAGCTTAGCATCATCATGATTGTAAGTCAACATGTGTCTTCCTAAATGCAGAGATAGCAAAAGATGAGGGATTGGAAGGAGGAGGGTGAGTGGCTCTTGGGTGCGTATGCGTGCAGACGTCTGTCACGTGGTGATGTTCTCGTCACAGCACTGCAATTTAACGGTTCTCAGTCGAATGGCTTTGCTCACGCAAGCAACAATCTCAAATTGCCACTCCTTTCTGTGTAATTGATGACAAAACCGTAAAAAGATTAATAGTTTATTGAGGACCGAACGAATAAAGTTGCAGAATGTTTGGTGAACTACAAATTTAGTTTGTCAGAAGAAGAGCAACATGGGCGCAAGTATTTTGGCTTTGGCTGTAGGTTACTTACAATAAATGCGTCACGAATAAAAGGTAGCGACTAACAAAACGATGATCCTGGGGAGCAATTCACTGAAGTGTCCTGAGACCTGTCGGATGGCATGGTCATCAGTGTTGTCGCTGCTTCGAGTGAACCTCCTCCTTACTGACACTTCGGCTTAGGGATTTGAAACCGAAGGAAATGGCTGTATGACTCGCAGCTATACTGTGGATGAGTGTGCTGGAAAAGAATTTGTAGCTTTCCACTTTACCAAGGGGAACAGCTTTGCCAGCTGTTTTACATACCATTTAGGATAAAAAGGTCCTACATTTGCTTAGTTGTGATCCGATAATCTCCAATCTCAAGCAAATTGCATTAACTTCTCTCTGCCAACTCAGGAGTCACCATCTATTTCGAAGCATTTGCAGAATCATAAAACGTCTTAATGAGCAAGAAATGAGAAGATTTGGTAAGTATCGTGTTGATGGTTGAGAGCCAAGCTTCAAAAACTCGATTCTTCTTACTTTACAAGTCCATAGTTGCATTTGCTGCCACGCATTCAGTGTCGGTTTAAACAGCTAGTGCCATGAGCGCAAGCTTTCGTGGAAATGGTGGTAAAGACGAATAAATAGGATGTGCCATCGCAACTTCGGATACAGATTACAGCCTTGAATTGCAGTCGCGATTTATATCCGTCAGCAGAGGAGCAGTGACAAGTAACCTGCACTGCTAGTGAACTGAAGAATCGACTGGATTCAGTTGGTAAGAACGGAAACGAGGCTTTCAATGTGGAACCCACAGAAATGATCAAGTGGGTACCGAACTTAAAGCAACAAAAATTGGACACGGTTACTGTGAGACTTTGATGATCCCTTTTGTCGTAGGAAAGAGGAGCGAGATTGGCGTAAACGACTGTGGACACAACACCTCGCTCATGTCTTCTAGATGGCAGTGCAAATTACACACAACCTTGCATACAAACGCTGCTGACTTCACTCATTACTACACTACATCATGACCAGCATATCATCCACCTCCATTCACATTCTGCCACACATCTTGTTTTTCGAATTAGGCACATCAGAATAGAGTGCTACTGACGCATTGACTGTGACCCAAGAAGCAACTCCCCATTTCCACTCAACCTATTTGTCCCATACCTCCAAACGCTGCACTAGCATGTTCTCTCTCACCACTCGTCCGATGTGCTCATGCCAACTTTATAGTGTCGGTTCGAGGACACTTCAACAGGAATCACGAGACGGGTGAACACATCGCACCAGCGACGATGTGAGTTCATGCAGTGAAGCCAGCTATGCCAGCGCCTGACAGTCCTCGCTCCAACTCCATTTCTTCCCTTTAAGCTGCCTTCGCGACTGTTTCTTCATGCCACACAATGCACAATCCGATGTCCTTGCCATTGGAACGTACTATTTAGAAATGGTTTTGCTGAGTGGAGAGAAGAAGACGCTTTATTCACAAACTTCAAGTGTGTGCAAAGGAACGCAATACATCAATATGGCACAGAGTGGAAGCACAATGAAAGGAGAGATCTCCACGCCTCTTTACTTCACCCAGTTGGATAAGACTCTGGCGGATAAGGCCAGTAGAGCGTCGAAAATTTCTTGCTACCTTTTATCACTTAAAACAATCACGACTTTCCATGGTCTACTACATTCTAATGTACATTCAACGACAGAGTCGCCTTTTCGTTGGGCGCTGCTCCAGACACTCGAAAGACTGTTTAGGACAAGTCCGGTCACTTCCATTGATGGTGTAGCTAAAAATACTGACCCTCATTGTATACGTTAAGATCACTTTCTGTTGCTCACGTCAAAAGTGGTTTAGCAGGTCAAAGTCAATCCGCAAATACTTTGCAAGCTGACATTCATGTTAAGAAATGCCAATTTTGCCGTAAAATGGCATAACTTGCAATAGCTTTAAGATGCTTTGGTTTGAAGAATCGTGAGACTTACAGGTGGTGTGAATTCGCAGTGGAAGGCACCGAATCTCGTTGTTCAATGACATTAACCTTTTAATTTGCCAACTAAAGCATTCGATTGTTCTACATTTTACAGAATAAATGTGTCCGAGTGGAGGAAGTGAAAGTAGAATTTGGATTTAGGCTCTTTGCTTCCGAAATGAAGCTTAGCTCTTGAGTAAATGCACTAAGAAGTGGAACATCAGACCAAAATAGATTGCAGCCACAGTTGCCCAGCTCTTGGTGCCTGTGTCTAGAGTAAGTGAATAGACGTTTTGTACTTAGCCACTCAGGAATGAGTTAGGCCTGCCTGCAGTTGGGCGACAAGTCATGTTTGGAGTTATTCAGTAAGCATTAACAAGGCGGCTGATTAATAAGAAACGAAATAATCGGACTTGCGAAATTAAGGCCGAAAAGCACATGACAGTCTATTTAAGCACGCCTAAATCGCATTCCTGCTTCCTGTCGCAAATCTCTTTCCTTTCAGTCAGATGCAATACTTAAATGTTATTTGTAGGCCAGAGGTGGGACGACAATTTTAACCTGGTAGCAGAGCGGCGTGGTCACCGCCAAGAGTGTGACACATCCCTGTCCTGAACTCGCCTTCTGTACCCTCTGTCTTATCCATAATGAAGATGTCAAAGCATATTCAGACTTCGAAATAGCAGGAGTGGAAGTAGGGAAGAGGAGGAACTCGCTACATCAGAGTCCTTGAGCCGAAGCATAAATTAACAGTCCCTCGAAGTAGAGCTTTGCCCTCCAATTTACCTAAAGGAAGATGTTGCAGGAGATGTGCTCGAAGCAGGGATAATCCTGTCCACCGCCACTTCTGACATGTTTCGAGAAAACAAATTTACTTGCTGCCAAGAAGCATTTCGTTTGGCTTAGAGCAAAAGTGGTCTTTTTGTTGTTCACACAGAATCTGTTGCGAATGTGCAGTGTTGCAGTGCTGACCTAACTGAACCAAAATTAGCGAAGATTTGTTCTTGCGCGTCCCCACACGTTGCACTGATGTGTCGCCAAAAGTCTAGTGCGGCAGATGGGCGATTAAAGTGAATTTACTTAACTGCTGCAGTCCCCACTTTCAATGGTGAAATGTCTTTCTATTGAATGCAGGGACACGGGCATTGTCGAAGATTAAATTATGGGACGAACTGTCCAGCATTGTGCTTATCATTCGATAAGACGCCTTTTTCGGAGGTCCCCTGTGCCGCATTTGTCGCAAAGCGAGGAGTGCTACCACGATGGTGTTTTAATGAAATGTCAAGTGAGGACGTCCGCAAAGTGATGCAGACGCTCTGCCTAACAGCCTGGTTGCATCAAAGGCAGAAGATGGCATAGTGGGTATTGCATTCGAAAGCGAAGACATTAACTACCGTCGAAATCAGATGGGTACTATTGACTCGGGTGTAGGAGAGCTTCCTTTCGTCTTTCTGCCAAACCTATAGCTCTGGTCTAGGACTCGTCCAGCAAGACGAAACAGCAGGTATGGCAACAACTGAAAAAATTGTCTCTGCAGAATGAACTTGTAGAATATTACTAGGATGATGATGTTTTAAGTATCCGCCTACATCAGAGGCGTTAGTGCATACGGTTACACAGCAGAGACGCCAGTGACAAGTCGAAGTGAAATAGTGGAGGGTGCTAGGTATTGCGCGATGCTTGCCAAAACCTGTGACGCTATGAAGACCCACTTGAGAAGCCTTACATCACAGTGACCGTGTCAATTCAGTCCATTCCCACAAGGTTGGCAGGAAAAGGGCATTTGTTTGCATCGTTGGTCATGCAGCACTCCTCCATGTGTCGTCCACGTTGATTGGCATTTTTACAAAATATGCCATCAGTGATTGGTTTTGCCCATGGAGCGAAACTTGTGACCAAACAAATGTGGATGAGAATGTACTGACGCGGGTATTACACCTTTTGAGCCATCTAAGACATTGGTTCACCAGACCTTCGGGAGAATCATTTATTCAGCTTATGATAAATGATGAATCCACCCCATTGTTTTGCCAATTTGGGAGTGCTACTTGCGTGAAAAAAAGCCATTGGACTGGAAACCATCAAGTTCTAGTGCCAGTGCATGCAACTACCCGAATGTCAGTCCATTTTCCGCATATACACACAGGAACCAATTTCATTTTTTTAAATAAGCTGAGATGGGGTGAAATGGATGTGCGACCAGTTGCATTTCCCTTGCTGATAGAGTGGTCGTTTGATAATTTGATGGTGTGAGTGTGTCGTTGAGTAAGGCAACACCGAAGGTGATGAGTAGAGTTGGAGGCAGGACAGTCGATTGCTAGCAGAGCTGACTTCACTGTATAAACACATATTGTCTGTGGAGCGATATATTAATTCTCTCGTGATTTAGATCGAAGTATACTTGAACCATAAGCACAAAAAGCCAGCAGGAGGAGAGAACAGGGTGGTGAGTTGGCGAGGCTTCTTTGGGTGTGGATGAATAGGCTGGCACGTACTGCTGTGATTAGCTGAGTACCTTTGTCAAGTGAAAAAAGGGGATCAGCGTCATGAGTCACAATTAATGCGTCAGTAGCACTCTATTCTAAGGTGCTTAGCTTGAAGGCGGAGGCGTAGGCAAAACCACTATACTGAGAACCGTCGAATTCCAATACCACAAAGGGAGCCTTTCCGCGTGGCAGTCCTCCTAAAGCATCCACACACAAACGCCACCCACCTTCCTCCTTCCAATCGCCTATCTATGTCACTCTTTATAGTATTCTAGCGAAATTTTGTTTTGCAATCATGATGACACTAAGTGGATTGACTGCGTGACCAGTTTTGTTCTCTTTTCTGATGACGCAGTCGTTTGACATTGTGTACATCCCGCTGCGTTTCGCTATACATTAATTCCAAATCAATTTTGCGCATTTCAGTAAGCTTTCCTAACTCTTTTGATTTAGCAGATGCTGGAAGGACAGAGTAAAATAAATCTCTTTTATTATATCAATTTGACATCAAAACCATCTTTCTCTACACTTTTCAAATTAACTGACTCACTTTCTTGCTGGCTGAACATGACATTAAATCTTGCATCGTACATCAGAAATGTGGCATTTTATCTCCAACTCCCACCTTCTTCTGACAGGACTTCGTTCTACCAGTGGACGTGTTTTTCAAGTACATTTGGTTTAGGTTGGAGTAGAAGCTACGAATGCGTGGATGTAGACGAATCAGAGTTGCCACCAATGTGAGTGGGTGAGGGTGTGTGTGCAGCCAAGTAGACCATGCAATGCAGATTGTAGAAGCAATTGTGGAATGGCTTCCTTCTTACTATGCAAAGGCCTATTTCTCTATCATTTAATCTCACATCAGTGCGAAGGTGTGTGAGTCCACTTAGGAGCAATCAATTCTCGCACACTTCATCTCCATGTGTGCGTCACATGTGAGTAAGTACTTCCATGTTTCCTGCTTACTTTGACGCCGCGTACTTGTAAAGTGGGTTTATTGTTATGCGTTTGTAATAAAAGGGTGCGATAGCATTTGGGAGGGACGGTAACTTCTGAGACGACAACGTGCTTCTACTACGCAGTCGTTGATGTTGGTAAGTGTTGAGGTCAAATTTGGGCAAAAGTGCATGTGCTACGTATCCTACGACAAGTGAGACACCACGGTGAAGTGGTCCACTTGTTGGAGTACTGAATAACAGACTCCTTCTCAGCACATTCGTTCACAGTGTTGATTCACGTGTGTAGTACGTTGGTCAAATTTTATCACGATGCTCTGAGGGCAGATGGTGAAGGATTTACACCCTTCAGAATGTTGTCTGTAAATACATGTGATTAAACTACATTATCCTGGGGGTTAATACATTGTAGCATCGCCTTCCCTTTATACATTGATGGCGTGGCTGTTAAAACTAAGGGATTCGGTGATCGGATGGAAGGTAAGACCTTTAGTTTGCCTCAGATGCATAGTTTCCTACTTCAAAGTACCTAGCTACGTTCAGTAATGACTTATTGTAATTCTGAATGAAATTTAAATGAATATCAGCCTTTGTTTAAAAGTCATCATGCCCTGCCACACTTTCCTTACTCGGTCGAAATGCTTGCATCGCTTTGCGCTACTAGTGGATAAAAGTAGTAGCGTCGTGGCTACCTTCATAGAAATGATGCTTGACTCCACTTCAATGCTACAATATCAGCGGAAAGACCGCATACCAACAGTGTGCAGGCTTATACTGTAATAAAATAATCCCATAATTTCATTCTGCACAGCATTTGCAAATTTCACCGTCAAGTCATTGTGTCCTCCCTACATTTCGGTCAAAATTAATTTCAGATCTAGTTGGTAAAGCAAGGCTACAGGTGAAATTGAATGTAAAGAACATGCCAACTGTCTTCACAGCACCGTGTTGCAATGTTCCCCATCCGTGCCACAGACAAGCACCAAAACTATGAATAAGGGTGCTAAAAAGGAATAAGTCATTGCGTATTCCTCCGACGTTAAGGTGCTTTACCGTGTTGTATCAATTGTAATAAGGTACATGACAGAGTGCGAAAACCCTTCGCAGAGGACTGTAGATCGTTCTCCACTTTCTACCAATTTCGATTCTCAAACCCCACCACAATCGTTTTCTCCAGACATCACTTTACTGCGTGCATTATTCTCGTGTTGTCTTGAGGCCAACAACGCTGAAACCATTGGTTGATGAAAGTAATTTCTTCCATTTCACAAAGGCACAGTTGGACTCGCTACCACACATTTACTACCGGTGTGAATAACTCGTGACGCAGGCATATAAAATGGCGCATCTTGTCAGTAAAACAGTTACACTGCAGTTTGTTTCAAATGAGGTGCAAGGATGAGTAGGAGGTGTGCGATCTCAACGTCGGGAACTGATGGGCTCCTATTAAATACAATTGCGTTTCATATACGTCAGCTGGGTGGCAGTACAAGAATCCTGTGTGCCGGCAAGCTGACGAATTAACTGCATTTGATGAGATAAATACAAATGAGACTTTGAAGGTAGAACCGAGGAAATTACCAAGTGTATGCTGGCATTTTGACAAATGGTTGTTGTGGGAAAAACAGCCGAATTGGTATGTATTGCTAAACGAAAAGATAGCAGAAGATCAGCAAATGGAAGGAGGAGTGTGAGCAGCCCTTGTGTGCGTATGCGTGGAGAGGATCGTCACGTGGAGAGGTTTCCCTCATGGCCATGAAATTTGATGGTGCCCGGTCTAGCGGCTTCGCCTACACAAGCAACAATCCCAAGTTCACAAACCTCTCTTTTCACTTAACTACGAAGTCACGAAGAAGATCGGTAATTTATTGAGAACTTGAAGAATGAATTTGCTGAATGTTTGGTGAACTACTGTTTTTGATGGCTCAAAATGAGTAAAATGTGCGCAAGCATTTTAGATTTGGCATTGGGATAGACACAACTCCCTAATCTTAACAAAACCTCATTGGTTGCATTATTCATGTTCCTCTTTTCACTCTTATCACTTTGTCTTGACTCAGCAACCGGCTATCGAATTATTAATGCGAAGTCCCTGGGAACAGAGTTACGTGATCCAAATTAATGAATGAAAGGCGGTTGAAGGAGGTTCGCTCGAAGCAGCGACAACCCTCATCGCCGTGCCTAGTAATGCCCACTCAAGCTTCCGGCTGAAAGGGCCTCCGCGTATGACTTAAGATGGTTGATTTGGTTGTTAACACGTACCATTCCTCTTGACTTGGTGCAAAACTCGGCATCTTAGTGAATCTCTTAAAGACAATCAGTCACTTAAAGAAATTAGAAATTTAAAAGATATAAATGCTCCTCGGCCTTGAGCAAAATTACAAGGACTACTGTTAGTCCCTTCTATGAATGGCGGAAGAGGTCTCTTCATTCCATAAAGAAACACTGACCTTTGTCTGGAGCTTTTTCTTCTTTTAGGTGAACTATGAGGCGAAACTTTTGACATTACGTTTAGCATTGGATAAGCCGTCCTTTTTGGGTAACAATTTTGCCACATTCCGTTGAATGCTGATTGTGCTCATGATTGTGTGCCACTCGTAATGAGGCAAAACCCTCACTCATCTCGTAACTTCTGTTGAGGTGTGCTCGAACCGAGACTATAAAATGGAACCGAACACAGCGACCGCCAGCCAGATGAGACGAATGCATAAAGTAAAGAATCCGTTCCCGATGTTAATGAGTATGTTCGAACGTTGTGATGTCATCTTTCTGAATGCTTGGAGATATCGGACAAATGATTTCGAGCACCAGAATCAAGTGGAAATAGAGATTTGCTTCTTGAGGCAGAATTAATGCGCCAAATGGCCTCCACCTTGATACGCTTGATTCGAAATACCGGGTGTGTGCCAGAATGTCAACGAAGATGGATGATACTCCGGTCATGATGCAGTGTTTTATTCGGACAAGTCAAAATCGTTTGCATGTAATGCTTTTATCGTTTGGCAGCATGCTTTGGAACTTGTGCTGATCTTATATCCGCAACCGATCATGCCGATTCAGGTCGTCAAGACATATGACAAAGGAGCTCGTAAAGAATTCACGTTTGCTATGTCCAATTTTCTGTTGTCATAATCCCAGTATACAACTGGTCATTTCTCTAACTTTCACATTTAAAGATTCATTTTCGTTTTGTGCAGCGTAGTCTAGTCTTTTCGTCAGCTCCTTGGCGGTGCATGCTTAATGCCACTGCGTTTAATCTGACGGACATCGAACGCGACTGCAAGTAAAAGGGTTCTGTCAGTTTCTGGCGTCACGATCGCACATCTTTTATTCAAGCTAATCGCCTTTTTTATAAAGACCGTGATGAAATTGTTTAAATCTCAGTGGACCTGATGTTATATTCTCATGCTATAAGCTATTCACACTGGCAGTGAATGCGCGGCAGCGGATCAAACTGTGAAGTTGTAAGATGGGAGGCATGGAGTTCCTGGTGCGTGGTCATCAACTCACATCACCAGCCCTGTCCGCCTCTAGGGCAGCATGTCTTTTCGAATGGGAACGCCTGCTCCTCTAACTTCCATCACAGGTGTCACCAATAGCGAAGGTCAGCGAGAAGTTTGTAGGAGCCTAACATCGTCTTTTTGACATTGACGCAAACAAGTCGAATGCAAATTAAAAGGAACTCGTCCTCCTCAGATGAAAATCGGTTGCTTCGTGAGGGCACAGGTCTAGGTCGGTATGATCCCATAAGACGGGTGGAAGGAACCAAAGAGATGGGGATTCAGACAGTTCACCCGAAATGTTGCTCAAGAAGAGTGCCATGGATGCACAACGCTTTGAAGCTTTGCATATAATTAGTCAAGCGTATACGTAGCAAGTGCGCCAGGGGGTGAGCGGCGGCATCGGCTGGATCAAAGTGGGCAAGATGATGAAGGCACTCGTAACCCCAGCGAAATCCAAGTCCTCTGACAACCGCTCAGGAATCAAGAGCAATCGGTTACCAACATCACGCTCAACGGCAATCGCCTAGAACACAAGCTCACGCCAAAGCGCCTTCTTTGCTGTTTGGGTGTTCCAATGGCACTCACTCGCACTCTGACTCCAGCCCTTCTCCGTTAAGTTCCTCCATTCTATTGTTACTGTAGGCTTCTTCACCTCAAGTGCGACTTTACCGGAATCGCCCACAAGTTCGCACATCGCCATTTCCATCAAAACCGACCTGCATAGTTTAGTGATCAAAAGCTGCCACGCACGCAAAGTTCAAACATTTGTCTTTGCAGTTGGGCTAGTTGTTGGATGCCTGACCAGCCAAATCGTTTACCCGACTAACTAAATTCTTAACCGATTAATATTCCGGACGAGACTTACCTCATTACAGTGTCTACGTTCGTTGGGTGCGTTGACACTACCCTCGAGGCCTAGATGTCTTGAAGACGAGGACCCTAGTGATAAAGAGAATCTCCGTAGATGATTGGTTCAGATTTGATGGATGAGTATTTCTGGAGAACAGTGAGAAATTGTGAGAGGAGTCAGGCTGGAAGATGGGTAGAAGTTGTGTTTTGGATTTGTGAAGCCTTAGCCTGTGCTTGCATAGCTGTTTTACAACAATTAACATTGAGTCTGCTAAGCCCAAGTTGACAGCATCGCAGTAGTTCAGCAATGCAACGCTTGAGTACGGGAGGAAGAAGTGCGTGAAGTAATTTTGAGCTTGACAATGCCATCACATCACCAACATGTAAGAACAAAGACAAGGATTTGAAATGGCCATGCGTGATAGCGGGCAATTGGGAAAGAGACGCAAAGCAAAGTAGGCGAACTAGGCGAAATGAGGCCTGAGGCCAACTTGGCTACAGTGGACATGTGCAAGACGCAGCAAATCAAGGAAATGGTGATATGCGCAATGCAAAGCCTCTTTTGATGGGTTTTTAAATTTAAGAGTTCTTTGTTGGTCATGTTCCGGGTTCAGGCGGTACGGATTGCCAAAGATGTGATGTGGGTGAAAACAGGGCGATGCAATGCGTCTCTAAAGAGAAGGCGAGTGTGTTGTCATATTTTCAAAGAATCGCATGCGCAGAACCTGGTTTACAAAATTGAATGCATTGAGTTGTAATTTTGTTAGATTTACAAAATCTCTNTACAATGCTTAAGATAAATGCGAAGCACCATATAAATGGTGCTTACCAAGTCCATGCAGACCCTTACATCTCGTTGCAGTAATTCAGGCTACCCAGTAGCATCGGTAAATCAACAGAGGCAGCAAGAAGCTAGCCAGCTAGCAACGGAATCATCCATGCCATCGGATCATATACTTCACCACATATAGTGACTAGTTTAACATCAGCTTCTCACGCATACCGAAAAGCCCTTTTCACGCAGTTGCGTCACTTCGTAAGAAGTGCTTCAGTAACGCGCCTTTGAACGCAGCTTACTTCGTCATTTGATTACTGATGACAGATGAGTTTACTGATAACAGCTCACCCTCCTCCGCAAGCACTGAGTAGTCACACTCAGTGATCACGCATGGCCGTAATGATGTAGTTGTCCTTTTTAACTCACAATCCCATCTCTCCATTCTTCTATGCATAAACTCGCCACAACTTAAGCGAATAGCACAGGATATCATTCTAAAGCATTAATAAAATGGAATGGCTGTTTTCTACCTGACAATATGCACATTTTGTGGCCTGTGTGCCGCAGTCTAGCTGATCGGAAGATATTTAGGAACTGACTAGTATAAGAAGGAAAATTGTTGCTGCAAGCGCTATCGAAGTCTTTCCTTTTAACCTCTTCTCAAATTAGTGCATTATGAACATGCGGCTTCGTGCTAGCACGATGGAGAGGTAGAGACGCAGTAAAAGACTCCACATTCTTGCATGATTGTAAGATCGTGGCTAGTGTGGTTATCCACAAGTTGTTAAATCCAGTGGAAGGTAGACATTCATCTCTCTGCACTGATGACAATCAAAATCGTCTCTTTTTAAGGCGATGATTTGATAGATGGTCGAGTCTCCTAAAGGGAAGTCAGTCCGATGGGTGTGCAGGCGGAACATGCAGATGAGCTTTCTGACTTCAAACTACAGCTCCACTTTTACCGATGGAGAGGGACAAGAAATGACTGCACGGTTAAATCACGAATGCAGCGATCGTAACAAACCGAAGAAGATTGGTGGAGCTGAGGCGACGCAGATGACTAAGTTGCTGAAAACTGATGGTCTTCTGTCGGTCGTGACAGTAACCCACCTTCGCCATTAGGCTGAGAAGAGAAATAGAGATTAGCATAATGTCTGTCAGTAGGGGCCGACGCCGATGCAACGGAATTGGCAAGTATCAGCGATATTAAGGAGCGACCGTGCCAAAAATGCGCACGACAATTAAGACATCCAGTGAATACAATTTAAGAGGGCTCATTTTACGTAAACACATGTGCCGTGAATTTTCGAAAGTAGTTATAGCATTTGGCATTGCATGATGTCTGGTGCGACACTGGTTAAACTGGTAGTGAAATGCTTCAATAGCAGGAAAGTTTTATTTTAAAAGTTGAATTAAATGGAACTAAAATATCCTGATTTGCTGAGCGTTCATTAAAAGAAGAAAGATCTGTTGCGTGTATTGGTTTGTGCAAGGACCTTGACTGCACTTGAAGATATTTTGTATGCCGAGAGAGGTGTTGTGTTGAAAGTCAATTCTCTGGAGCACAAGAATACGTATGATGATTGCATAAGTGCTTTGAGGATCGTGCAGCACAATCTACCATCCAATGTGATGTTGCAAAACAAATAACGCCGTAGTAATTTCTTCCCTCTCTTCCCGTTCCATTCAACTACCCACGTACAAGAAGCTTGAACTTTCCAGGGTAATTTTTGCTGCATTATGTAAACAGTCAGTCAGTAGATAGCTTTTTAGCAGAAGTTCGGAGATGGGCCAATCTGTGTCATCAGAATCGGTCTACGCCTCCAAGCCATATTTTTCACTGTCGATTTCTGTGCTAGTTGGCACCTGCGCCATTTGACTGCCAACTAATCCTTTGGTAAGCTTTGCATTAGGGATCCTTTGTTTCCGTAAATAGTGACGGCTAACTTCGCTGCATATTGTGCCCTCGTGTAAACTGCGACATAATCATGCATAATAGTGATTTGATATTAAAAGAGCTGACATCAATTGCGATAATGAAGCTAATTTGTAGATAATACAAGCCAGGAATGTAGCATAACCAAACTTCGACGCATGCTGTCTGGATTCACAATGAAGTCATACCCACTTAGCAATGCGGTCCCAGTTGGAGGCATGAGTCGCATCAAGAAGACAACAAATGAAATGATTTCAAATGACTTGCTTAGGCCATTTGCAAGTATTTTTGGGTAATCTGTCACCCCTGCATTTTCATATGTAGCATTTATTAAAATGGCTACCTCAGCACGTTCATTACTGCCGTCAGATGTCTCTGCCTACCACCACGACTCATGCTTTATCCAAATCACTTCTTAAGCTTAACTTTGAGGCATACTTGGTTGCATTATCAAAAATCTACTGTTTAATCCAATGGCATTGCAGCGTTTGAAATGTGGCATTCACCTTCCTGTTATTTTCCAAATTATTCGACGGTGTGAATGCAGAGCGAATTAGAAAACGCTGGTGGTTTAGGCACCACTGCTATTCCTAAAGAGAATGAGAAACAAATTTTCTTTAAATTACGTCTGTACTTGCCATTCTAGCGCCTTCTTTAATTATGAGCCATGTGTATACGAATTGGCTTCTCTACGGGAATGCTTAAGGCTGCCGATGAGTAGGAGAAACGATAAAGATTTGACAGATTAGCTTTAACCAAGCTCCCCACATCGCAAGTCGTCCTGTCCCATTTCACACTGTTGGCAATGCTCAACCCTTCCTAAAGTCTTGAACAGCCCTAATTGCAAGGTGCTAAAGCTTGTGTTACTAAGGAAAGCGTTGTGAAGGCGATAAGACAGAGGTGGCACGGAAGCGTACCACTGAAATGTTGCATTAAATGGTGGCTTATCGACAATAAGTGATTTGACACTTTGGTTTGCAGAACAATTTTTGTATTTAAAGTACATTGTGGCACAATAACACAAAACTGGCCTCTCATGTGGGTCGAAATTAAGCATGAAATGCTAAAAGTAGCAGCAGCTTAAACACGAGTTCGACCTAGATGCTTGGAAGAGCAGCCTGTATGCCGCCTAAGGGAACGAGCATCCCGGAGTTACGCAAGATGAAGGTGTTGAAGAATGCAGGAAGGGTCTTTTCTTCTAATCTCTACCAGAGTTGAACATTCAGAATGTTGCCTCATAAATTGCTACATTAACTTCATGAAGGCGTTTAATGTGATAAAACGGATCGTAAGTGACGCCGATGTGACTGCGTCTAAAATCAGTACGGCAGCAGGAAGAGCAGTACCTTGCTTCCTCACAAATTCATCTTAAGACAATCAGCGAGCCATGATGCCTCATTTAAAATTGACCAACACAAATTCGCGTCTCGGACGTGATTACATGACTCATCTGTTCGGGGGTGCATGTCACCGATCTCATGTAGTCGCCGGCGTAACCTGCCATTTGTTTGCTACTGACATCATCACAGATGGTGAGAATTAATTAATCAAATGCATGATTCCACTAAGAACCTAAGTATGTTTGAATAGATTTACTTAGGTAAGGATGTTTGCCCTTCTCATCATCCTGACCACAATTTCTACCACAGCCAATTAAAATGTCACTTGTGGTCAGCACATCCCAAATCCATGCGGGGTGACATGCCACACAGAAACAAGCAGCAAAGAATGACAACTTCATCAGAATTCTCCTCCTTCTAGAGACGTTCTAGATTACAGAGCTGCTCTTGAAATCTAACAGCGCATGCCAGATGAGAAAAAGGGAGCAGCAGTGCAGCATGCATTTAAGAAACAGGGCTGCGAGCAAAGCAAAATGTAGTGATGGTGGGGACAATTGATGCGCTGAGTTGTTAAGCGAAGAAGTTGAAATGTCGAAAAATGGGAGAGCTCTCCATGAGTGAATAGAGATGCACTAAAAAGCATAGGCGATTTTAAGTAGCTACTTGACATGGAAGTGCATATTTAGTGGAGGTAATTTGAGGCAGTTCTCAAGTCGTAGGCATCACATCAATCTTGGCATTCAGCTGTTGACAAAGACAAAGTTGACAGCACTAGTTTCTCAACTAATCATAGCTAACCGCAATGTGGAACCTAAGTTGATAATACGTTGCTCTTGCGGTGATTCCGCTTAAAACAGCCAACCAGCCCATTTGGACTCTCGGTCAGCCAGATAACTCTAAGCTGCAAAGAGCTCATAAGGTAGCACGCTGTAAAGTGGTAGTGATTTGAAAGCTAGTAGTAGCTCAGACATCTGACCTTACAATACCATGTCATCATTTGCATGAATAAGAGGTTCATCACTCAGCCTCTGACAAACTGATTCCTCTCAGTTACAGAATAGCCTCATCGAAGACATAACGAAGGGCATGTCATGTATTAGCAAACTTGCGTCCGCAGTCTTCAGAACGGGCGCAGCTGTAGCAAACTACTCTCATTGTAGGTGGTGTGCAGCGTACGTGGATCTGTTCATTCATCTGACCCTGCTAATCACCGTGGCGGGTGACAGTTTTGGTGCACGCATGAACAGTGGAGATGGGTGGAGGTAACCACTCATGCACTTTCCCATTTTATTCGCGTATGCACCACTTGAATCGCACATACCCTCAAGCATTGTGTACAGTTTTCTCAAAATTATCTCAACTTTGGTTTTGGTTGGATTTACCACTTCTTTCTGCATCAACTGCACTTACCTTATCCGCTTGAGCACATCCTTCTGTGCCATCAAATCGCAAAATATATTTATTGAAATTCCTGCAGTTGAGCACATCTTCTGACTCCAGACCTCCTACATGCAACAAAATCATGCAAAAGACACTTTTGGACTTTCACCGGGTTTCCGCTTCAATAGATGTGAGTGTTTAGTGGACCAGCATTTTATGGATTTCAAAATTCGTGAATAAATCAGTGCTAGTCTACGTTAGCTCACTTTCATCACTCGTTATAAGGAGTTTTACTGTCGATGCTGATAATGACAGGTCGTGTTAAAGTCGACACTTGAAGATTATTTTGCAGATAAAGGCATTGTTGTTATACGGCCCAATTTCCACATTAGCCTAAATACACCATGGCACGTGCGTGGTCAATGCCAACTGCAAATACGCAAGGACTGCTCTAAAGAATGGCCTTCTGTCTTATTAAGTTAATGGCTCGTAGCGGTGAAATAGGCAGCGGTATTGATGCCATAGTTGCCGCAAGGCACTACTCTGCGCGCAAGACTATAAGTTTCCATGTTATTGGATTGCAGCCCCTATAGTCGGATAAAGGGGAGTCAGATAGGTGTTGTTGATGCACGAATATCAGACCAGGCGATACGGCGACAATTAATGAGCTGTCATTACAGTGAGGTCACTCGGACACCCTCTCCAGGGCGCAATATATTTAAGCCTCGGCGCATCTACCACGCCATCAATCTACGCTAGCGTCTCGCGCCAATGGTAGGTCCTAAAGGCCAACATTTCTTTTTCATTAATTATTATTGTTTACACCTCCTTAGTAGTTTGGCTATTTCGCACTGTTATATTTCGCCTATTCGAACCTTATGTAACGGAAATGGCATTCTTTCTTGAAAACATAGGCTCAAAACAGCTCACGTCGCAAAATTACCGAACTTCCCTTTGAATTGGCGTTACAGATATGCCAATATCTCAACGGTTGTGATCTGGTCAATTGTTGCATGGCTATTCCAAGATGGAGGGCAATACCTTCAATGCCGAAGTTCTCCACTGTCCTACATCAGCAGATTAACATGTGGGCCTGGCTTGACAAACGTCTTCTCCAAAAGCTTTCTCCTCAATCTGCGCCAAATTCTCATCGAAACGCACTGCAAGCCATCATGTATTACAATGCCCAGCTTCGCTCCCTCCAACGCACTTTAACAGAGCTGCCGCAGATGCGAGACCAAAGACCTGTACATATTTGGCTGTTTAAAGACCCACACCTGGCATGGCTGTCGCCACGTGAATTCACAATTTGCCTACATCCGCCAGAGCTATTCCTTCTCAGCCGTCATTCATCTAAAAATTCTTTAAAGAGCACAAATGGTGTTGCAAATAGCAGGCTTATCTTTGTAACAACTTGTGTCGAAGGCAGCATGTATACTATGGACCGATGCATTTCTCCCTTCGAGTATATAGATGCGCCTGACTACTGCGACTGCTTAATATATGCAGTGGATCTCTCGCACTTCTCCAACCATCATCTAACTATCACCCTGGAATCCCTCCAACCCCATCAGACGCTACTTATCGTAGTGTTCGTCAATGGGCTCGTGGATAAGTCAACTGAGATGAGTTGTCTCATGAAATTCCTTCACAACCTTGAACAACACAACAGCCATCTCCTCGCTACCATGCAAACCAAAGGGCGGCTATGTTGCATCAAGAACTTTAATCCAACCTATACCGACTGGAGCAATGTGTTAAATTAAGGTCTCTACGACGTGCTCTCTCAGAGAATTGAGAATGCTCAAGTTGATGACTCTGCACACCCTGTGTAATTGGATCCACTACGTATGTAACACTGATGATATGCTTTTGTATCCTCGTTTTTGGTACTTTTGGTTGGGTGATTTAATAAGGGTGACTTTGGAAGCTCATGCAAATACCAGTTTAAAACGGCTCTGGCCACGTTGTGGCAAGATGTCCGCAGGAACTGCTTTAGCATTGCAAATTGCCCATTCCCTGCGTTCTGGGAGTTTCGATCATTGTGCTCGAGTGATTTTGCAATTAGCATTAGGGAAATGCAAATAACTGCATTAAATGACTAAAATATCTTGTGTCCAGTGTTGGCAGCCCGTGCGATCGCCTATCACTTAACGAGTAAGGCGGATCAGTTTGGTAAGAAACAGCAGATTACGCCACATGCTTTAGGTTGAAGATCAATGCCACTAGAAATCACCATGACTGAGATTGCGTTGCATACATGTTCTCAGTGTTGGTGTGATTAATTGGATTTGCTCCGGATGTACTTTGCGATTGTTTAGTAAGTGCAGCAATGGCATTGATGGGACCTGTTGTCACCAAACAGAAATCCAAAAAGGGTAGTTTCCTGCGTGCACGAAAGCGGAGAGTAAAACCCGGAGATTAATTGCATGACTATGGTGCAATAGAAGTCGATGGCTATGGTGAATGAAATTAACAAGCCTCAGTCATGCTTAGACATCACAGTGTAGCGAGGGAATGTTCACAACATCTTTTTCTGCTGTAGCTCTGCACTCAAATTCAAAGGAGATGAAGGTTCCATCACGGACGCTGGAAAAAGCTCATTAGCTAATACTTAGGCACCAAAACGAGCTCATAGAACACGTCAATAAATGGGTTTGAGACTACCTGTCATGAGTCAACTGGAAGCGAAGCCGTAGTACACATCGCAGGGGTATTCTCGATGTTTAGTCTCTCAGATATGTCCAAACATCTTAAGAATATCTTCACCTTAATAATAGGAGTAAAAAGTGAGCAAGTGTGTGGCAAGCTCCATCATGTTCCTCGAAGCTAAGTGCCTCGTGTGATTGCATTTAGCCTAGCGCGTTAAACGATCAGGTCATCCCAGAATCGTAAGCCTTTACCGACTGAGTTAATCGCTGTTGATTGACTTGGAACAAACAACATTGTGGAGAAGTTAGTACTCAAAGTCCTAACTGCAAAGCTTTTGGTGGTGCGATGGACATTAATGACCCTACATTCAGCAAGACCCTTCGATTTTGTCCCACAACTGAGCAGCCAACTTATCATTTAACGTCTTACAATGTATCCATACATCAGATCTCGAAGATCCCGCTGTTCAAATATGTTAATTAGAGGACACAAATACGCTTAGAAGGCCACTGCTGGAGCATAGGTTAACCACACAAAGCACTTCGCCCCCCCTCAACCTACGACCACGTTGCTTGCTTTTCCACTTTGTCCAGCCTGTGGAAAGTGGGAGAAGATCAACTTCACCCTTTCATGAAACTCGTCAGTTCGATTCCAACTACCACTGATTTACGGAATTAACTTAACACTGTGACGGCAGTTGATTGCTGAGTATGCTACTTCAGAAGAGCGATAACTTCCTGCATTTATTGAATGACCGATTCCGCTAGGAGTAAGTTTTGCTGTGTGGATGGATTTGTAGCAGAATGACTGTAGTCTGGTCAAGGAAAGAGTTCAATTCTGGTGACTCGGTAAGACAAATGCGTGTTGGCTGCAGGTTGTCCCGCCATCTAGGAAGTGACCAAGTGTGCTCAAAATTGCCAGTGTCTGCAAACCGCCGAGTCCGCTAGTCGCAGTCACTGAGTTATAGTTTATTTGGGTCTGTTCGGTACCGGCATGCCATCAGGCATAATCACTCTCAACCTTGAGGTTAATCAGCACATTCAAGTAAGCGCTGCTGAGTTTTCCACTGTCATGTATAATAGCATCGAAAGAATCCGAACGAGGCAGCTCCTCATAGCATGTGCTAAAAATCTTACCAAATGTCTTTGTCATTTTTGATTACTTATACTATTATTATTATTGTCCAGACACCGTCCCTGGATCGCGGGAGAGATTTACTGCACTCGATGCATTCAGTTTATGGTTGTGTACCCAGTTTCGGACTGTACGAAGCGTCGCGTCATTTGCAAAATATTCTGCCTCCTAGCTTCCACTTTCCAACTTCCATGATAAAGGCTGGATCAATTTGTCAAGTGTCTCAAACTAAAACTATCCATTCGAGCATGCTGTCTTTTCAAATGATACGAAATGACAAAAGTTGAAAAACCTAAGCCAAATATTTTGGTCTTATCGAAGGGAAAGTGCTCTAAATTGTTGAGGAACAAAATGTTCTCTTTGACAAATGATCGGGCGGATCAACACATTCGCAATCAGGCTTTGGGCTTCGCTAATGTACTAGCATTGGTAAGTTTATTTCCAGCCCACCATCCTGACTGTCGTTAGTATGACAGTTCACTAAGACTTTAAATACCCTTAAATAACGCTTTAGATCTGTTTGCCACAAGGCCACGCATTAGGCATCAGAGCATTCTAGCGCCCATTGTTTGCTGAGTACTGTCCATTGGCATGCACTTCATGCATTGGCAAGTGAAGAGAGTCCTCCATGTGAGGAAAGCCCAAAGATACACACTTTGCCTTTAGTGCTTTGCAAGCCACCGTTCCGTCTTCATTGTTCCTCTTCCCTCTTTATGATGCTACACGTGATAGCAGCGCGTCAAGCATTCCTTACACTTGTCAGTCCAAAGAATCCAAATGAAGCACACCAAGGTGAGCTCCTTCCAAATGATCCATCTTGCTCGGTAACAGAACCTGATAATTATTCGAGTCCACTTACCAGCCACATAAGGCATCACTTTAACCTGACGCTTTGCACCTTTGACTGAAGAGCAATTGATGGCCGAATGACCGATGTTAGTCACTGCCCTTGCACAAATTCGGAGTTGGCCTGCATGGGTGGGATGACTGCTCAAAATAATTAAATGTTGTCAATTTCTGCAGTGTCAAGCACTTTGGAATGCTGCCTGATGTACTAACTCACATTCGTTAACCCCACTTTTGCAAGTAACACTCCTCGATTCCAAAGCAGACATTCGCCAGACATGTGCGTGTTGGAGATTGAGAAAGAACAGCTAAGAGCAGTTTCTCGAAGTCAACAGAGACAGCCAATGCCTGTTTTGTTGACAAGTTAACAGTAACTCTTTGGTAAAGCGCGACGAACAGGAGAATGGAATCAAGTTGTCGCCCAAAAGCAGCAACTATGAACGCTCCTGAACGTCTGCATGTGGACAGTGCTGCACCACAATTTTATAAAATAAGTAAACGGAGAGTGAGGGCCTTTGGTCAGAAATGTACTTTTATTTGCAAGGCGGTGGCAAATCTTCATTGCACAGTTTACTGCGCATTTCAACACCATGCAATTAACTTAAAAATGAATGGCCGGTCGGGTAACAAAGATATTCTGTGCCTAAATTGCAAAAGTTAATCGAAATGCCGCAATACATTCTCGACGATGTAGAGGTTTGGTTTAGTTAGCTGCATGCAAACATCGATGAATTCGTTGACTTATTGCGATCTAATAGGAATTTTGCATGGGTTTCCTGCTTCTCATTCCTCACCTCCTTTACACTATTCAACTCCCGAACTCAAATTTTTCTGGCTGACACCATCGCCATGCTGGAAAGATTAACTGTTTGTGAATGCCAACACAGTTCTTTCTTTTACCTTCGCTTCCATCTCCTGCATTTTCACCCATCTTGCTCACCTTCTGATTTGTAAGACTAATGCCGAAATGAGCGAAGACCAACACATGGAAAACCACAAATCAGGGGATCAAGAAAAATACTTGCTAGGTAAAACGCACGCCTATCTCCTCGACGTTTCGTTTCATCGCACGTCTTCCTGCGTAGCATGAAAGGAATTTATTAGCCTAGCCTAATTTTGAGGTGATTTTCGAGCGGCACTTTCAGTTGTCGCAGTTATTTACAAGTCCAGGCAACAACATATTAGCAAGGGGCCATTGCAGCCGTGAATGCACAAGAAAACCCTCATTCGATGTGGGCAAGCCCGTGTCGCATCCATTGGGTTCGCTTGCCATTCAAATAGGACTTCAAGTAAGAGACAACAACCCAAGAGCACAATGAAATTCGGCCTAATGAGAGGATGATGCATATTTGTGCTTTGTGCTGCTATTGCACAGTAAACCTATTTTCTAAGGTCACTTCTCTTACTGGTTGCCCACTTTTCACTGATCTGTCGCATTCATCTGTGGATTTGGAATGAATTGCACTGAGATTGGTATATAAGGCTACCATGGCTAATTTTCAGTGTTAATTATACCACACCGACGTGGAGATTTTCCCACGAAATTGGACGTGTCCATGGGTAGCTGCGCTTGTTAGCCTCCTTCAATAACACGTAGTCCACGAGATGCTGCAAATAACAAGCCTCTATGGACAAATTCTTCATCGCACAGTTGAATCAAACCACTGGGATTTCCCATTCTACTGGTCGAAATCGCCTTCGAAGCCTGGCATGGAAGTTAAACGACAAATGGAAAGGTAACATATGTCACCAACCGACGCATTTTAGGACTTTTGAGCGCAGTAGGTCTAACCGTTCGAGCACAAATACCTTTTAAATGTCGGCCCTGTAAGCATTCTTACCGCTGTCATTTCTGTATTCCTAGGCATGAGAATGAGGCAAAGCGCACCTGAAGGTTGCCGTAGGTGAGAAGTGGCTGTTCCTGCAGCATGACTGCCTTCAAGTTGAGTCGATGAGCCGTCCCACACTTTGATGGAGAGTTAGCACCGTCTGGACACGTCACGCCGTCCATCCACAACCGAGACTTGCTTCGGCCCCGCTTACTGCTCGTGGACCACGTGCCAACCTGAGGTGTGCAAACAATGCATGAAATGTTCGTGGGATGCAATTTGTGTAACTTGGCGTCACTCACACCTTAACAATGCAATGGCGAAATCCAAGTCACTCCATTCTGACCAGAGTACGCTAATCACTTAACTTTTTATTGTCTTATCACACTAATGGTGCATGTGCATGGACTCTTTGTCCATACAATTTTGAAATAATGGCAACAATGCAAATTGCGAAACAAGGCATTTTGGAAAAAGCCAAGCTGCATGTCAGACAAGAAAGGAATTGTCCCCGTGAATGAATTTAAACAACTGTGTGGAGTAGAAATGACCTTGAACCAATTCATCCGACCACTAAGCGTTCTGAAATTGGATATCAAGAAGTCGGACATATCAAGTCCTCCATTGGGCAAGGAACTAGTTGGTTTGCACTCCAAGTTTATTTCTAGCGATCGCATCATGCTGGAGGGAGAAGTCACATTTCACTTGTGCTCATTCTACATTTGTGTTGCCTTTGCTCACTTCATTTACTGCATCACGTGTTTTTGGTTCCCTCAACCTTGGGTGTTACAGAAGTCACTCGGTGGGAAAGTCCAGTGACACATCATGATTTGCTGGCATATCAGAGGAGGAGAGTGAATTCAGGTCCTGCACATCTAGCCTGCATATTTTACGGCACTCAAACAAGCAAAGCAGGCCCTCGGATGTCGGTATTACTCGTTGGTGCATAGCTTACGAATGAGGTGCAAAATGTCGGTACTGCTTAAAGTACCAGATGAGTGGAAAATTGTTCTTACCACTTCACCTCTGAGGCGTTGCTTCTGGCGAATGATGTATTTGAGTTGATTAATTGATGTGACTTAATCTGGTATTGAGACCTACTCCTGAGGAAGCACGAAAGAGGAGTGGGAGGAGCTTTGCCGTTAAAACAGAGAAACGGTTCCAACTTTGTGTAACATTCTTGAATGTCGAGGATGTGGATGTGAAATAGCTTGGACGGCGATTACGGACCTACAGTCTACTGCATCTTGGCTTTCATTGAAATGCAAACAGCTGCGATTATGCTATCCACATTCTTAGTTAAACCAAGTCAACAACAATTGTGGCTTTCATTTATTAATCAGAGGTATCCGTGCAATGCCATCCCATCCACAATAGATTGTAATTCACTGATCACTTGAGCGTCTCCACATCCTTTTTCGTAAATGAAGAGCTCTGATTGCAATTATTCCTTAGAGCGAGTAGAGTTAGAACGGGTAGTGAGCACTCTCCATTGGTGATGATGCAATGAACAGAGTCGAGTGATGACAGTTGTGTTGAAAAAGAGTACGCTCCTCCCTCGAAGGCAGATGACGACAATTCCATGACGCAAAACGTGCTTTGCCGAACGCTTCGTGCACCTAAGCGCTGACTCGACTCTCCAGCTCCAGCTTTCTAGAGCGCTAAGCCAGCCACATCACAATTTTTACAATTCAGTGACAGTGCCATTGCCGGGCAGAGAATTGCCTTGCGCTCCACTTTTTACTTAGGTGGGCTGGATGGCTGTAATGCAGTCAACTTAGGCTTGGCGGGTTCAACTCCATCTTCAGCATTAGCGCACACTGACAAGCGCTTATCTATGCACAGCACAGCCTTTTAAATGTGTTTGGAGTCGATTTGGACCATCTGCCGGTAGGTTGTTTGGAGTACCACTTCTGCTATTTATTCATTCCATCCCTCTCATCCAGCAAACACAGACAATTTCTTATCAGCACTAACTGCTTTACGAACAGCTCTATGGATATAAGTTGACCTCCTTCATTGATTCTAAGCTTCCAAATGTAAAAGCAATACATTTTTACAACAGCACTGTTACTTCGTCACCTGGTTACGTTTCCCACCATCTACCACCAATGGTCACCATCAGTGCGCATTGCCTTTAGTTATCCATCAGATTAATACATTCGAACGGTTTTGCTCACCTTCCACTGCCAGTAGCATGATGAACATTACATAGCAGAGAGGGACTACGAGTTTGATCCAACCCAAAACAATGCTATTGCTCTAGCATCTCCCGCTTTGTGGCCGGGTGGTCATTCAGTGCAATGGAAGTCATGCGCCATGATGACATACCCTGATAAAGCCACTTTGGACGGCCACGACCAACTCTGTTGTAAGGACTGCTCCTTTGTGTGCAATCACTAGATGTAATGGCAATAGTGCGTCAACGCATTCACGAGGATGCACAATAAGTTTAGCGCTTGTCCCTTTTCCCTTAGCCTTCGTTCTCATGCAACGAGAAGAGAGAGGCCAGGAAGCCTTATCCACACTCTGACTGTCCTTCAAGACCTCAGCGATTGTAGGCTCTTCGTTTATTCATCATCTCTCAATTCCAGGAGAAGTGGAAAGAAGCGCACGATGCAACAAAACTCTTTTTAAATCATGAGATCATACCACAGGGTAAGGAGAAAATGAAATGTGAAGAACGGACAAAGGAGGCCACTGGCTCATAAATGCATAAAACTGACTTATATAAACTAAGGACTTCAGGTTTTGGTCCTTCGTTGCATCACTTCCCTCACACAATCCACTAGCATGCAGGCAGTTTTGCCTTGCATCCCTCAAAACACGCAGAGTGAGAGCAGGCAGCGAAAAATTTTGTTGGTGATTGAATTAACGAGGAAGATTGATGAAGGTTGTGCTGGTCTAGAGGGTACCCTTCCCCTTCGAAGGCACACGGCGACGATTCCGTGGCAAGAAGCGCGTTCGTCGAATGCTTCCTTTTGAAAATTGAGAAAGAAACTCAGGCAAGCACACACATAACAGGCGTGCCAACGCGACAAAACCGCTTCAGAATGATGCAGTGGTCAATCTGGCAGCTTATATAAGTTCAGTTACGCGTGTGCCTGTGTCTCTGCCTACTCGCAACAGCACCAGTTCTACCCCCAGCATGCATAATCCTCATTATTCCACCTCATTACCTACGTCCCTAGTGATGGGGAATGACACCCACCTGCATTCGCTCCACTCATCCGAGCTAAAAAAGGCCAAATGAGGAAAGCTGAATGCCCAGTCTATTAAACTCTTTTGCGAATATGTCAACACGCTACTGTTGACATTGCAACAGCTTCAATCCTCATAAAAGCCACCACTCAGCCAATGTGGATCGAAATCGTTTACAAGTGACGTCTGCAATCATGGTGTGCCTCTTTCCTTTTTAGCATCAAATGGTGGCCTCATCACTAAGCAAGTGATGTCTCCACAGCTTGCCTACTTAAGATAGTTGTTCCATCCCAATTCATTTCAGATTGAAAACTTGACCGTTCGCAGGACTTTCTTCCTGGAGGTGGTCGTCTTCCTTCTCCACTGAATGAGGGTTTTGAGTGTGATGCTACAGTCCACAGCATTATGAGTTCCTGTCGGGATCGAACCCGAACAGTAGCCATCAGTTAATGAATTCAGCCATGAATTTGAGCAGTGCATCATTTCTAAGGAGGACTCATGCGACGCATGCTGGGCATCAATGACTGACGACTAATCCACCTTACAGATGTCCACCTCATGCAATGGCATTGAGGATTTTTTTGTAAAAGTAGCTGAGTCTGCTCTTCAACCATGCCAATAGGGGCTTGGTCGATTACAAAGCACTTCGGCTGCCCATAAGGACGTAGAAGTACCACAGCGCATCATTCGTGGTCGTGAGCATGCATGCCTAGACTAAGCTGCGAAGGAAGCATTCCCAAATATTTCATTCCTTCCTATAATCATTCAACACTGGTGTGTGCTACTTCTTCAGCCAACTTTTTGTTTGACAGAATGGCAACCGCATGAAACGCTTATCTGTTTAGTTTGGCATTTAAGTTGGAATAAATCCTCATTTCGAGTATGCATGCCACGACTACAGGGAAACCAACCCTTATATGCGTTTCTAATGCTAAGCCATGTAGAAATTTTGCATCGTAATGCGTCACGTTGGTTCTTATAAATGAACAGCTACAAGGGCAAAAATGACCTTTAACACAACCTGGCAATGAGATCATGAAGTGCATGCATCACCCACCCATGTTGTGTCCAATCATTCACGGACTTTTCTCGAAGGCAATTTTATTAAATCAGAGCAAAGTCGGTCAATTTGTCAACTGACACTTGCTTTAGAATGCACTTTTAATCGAGCTCGCCGAGACCATCCACCCACAAGTCCATATAAGTTGAGCAGCATTGACAGTTGTGTTGTTTGCATCTAGAAATGTAAATGTTGCCATTGCTAAGGGTGCCCGAAGCAGACTTTTCGCATGGGTGAATTAATGGCTTCGTTTAAGACACAATTCGCCGCAACCAGCAGTGCGAAGTAAAGAAATCACGAAGTCAAGAAGAGGGAGTACAGGGTAGCAAACTGCAGTTAATGTTGTTGTTATTATAAACAAAGCTACGCGGGCGACTCCCGGCGATAGCTCAGTTGGTAGAGCGGAGGACTGTAGATGTCAGCAGCGATCCATGGGTCGATGGTTCAAATCCGCTTCGCCGGAGTGCCATGCCCTCGCGTTGCCTTGCTCCTCTTTGCTGGTTTGCCTTGGAGCTAGTATCTTTGCTCGGATTCCCTCTAGCAGACGGGTGTTGTTATCTCTCCCATGACGAGTCCAAGATCTGCATAGAGCTCAGGTTTAACGCCCTTTTCCTCACGTGCAATCCAATACCATCATTGCCATGTAAAATTAGGCCTTAGCGATTTTGGGCTATGCTGACGTCTGCACAACCAGGCTTCTAACGAGAATTCCTACACTTCGTCACGCTTCTAACCTTATATCAGGTACAGCCCAAATCTTCCACTCTTGTGCTGAAAGATGGATTGATGCAATGGGCTTCCGTTATCTGATACCAATCACGCATAGGATAAAGAATTGGACGTCACATACATGTAGCACCAATAGTTAATGTGTTAATGTGTCAATGTGGAGTGGACGCGTTAACTACGCATGCGTATCCCTCCCACGCTTTCGCCCGATTTGAGCATGCCTCGCCATTTCTTGTCATGCAGATCTGTCAAATTCTAAGCGGATCTATTTTTACTTTGTTGATCTGTAGGTGTAATACAACCGTCAGATTTTCGATAGCGTCTAACTTCAAACTTAAATTGCTCACAATTCCTATATTTTCAAAGTTATGTTACTAAAATCATATCAGTAGAGCAGTTGGTTTCCAAACACTTTGGCGACATCAGATCACCATCAGTTCATGGTCTCTGGTTCCAGCCAATCTTGATGTAAGTGTTGCTAACACACTGGCCTCTATAATAAATTGCAAAGCGTGAATAATTCGCAGAGCTTGGGTGATGCTTCATGAGGATGGTGAGTAAATGTCACAATGACTCCTACATGCCATTTTCCATTTGACTTCTAGAAGGTAGGAGAGGATCACAAACGAAGCCCAACAAACCATGCAGTTATTTGGCAATAGGGTTTCAAATGATAAAGCAAATTGAGGACAGCGTCATCGTTGGCATAAACAAAGCCTTCATCATGTTTGTAAGCAGATGAATCGACGATGATGAGGCAGATTTTACCATTAGAGGTTTTCGACTTCCAAGTCTCCAGGTAACCTCTCCCACCATGCTCGATGGTATCAGAAATGTGGTGATCAATGAATAGCCTTCATAAAAGCTGCACTCACAGACCATCACGGTACAACTGATTGAGTGCATAATTCATTGACAATGCTAAGGGTTCTTCCTTTAACTAGTTCCCATTTGTGCAATTTGTTACAATTCCAGTGGTTAAGAGGTAATTATCGGCTCCTAACATGCGCTAAGTTGCCTGTAGTCGGTGACACGGTGCGGCGTTGGAGAATCCGCCACAGACCCTACGCATTTACACTTGCGTGGTAGTCCAGACGCGGGCTAAGTAAATTTGAAAATGTAGCCCTCTGGGCTTGTGCCTGCTGAGTGTCTATAATGGTGACCAAGCGTATCGCTTTTGCTTGTGACGCCTAACACGAGTTCCTACTAATCTAGGTAGTCATTAATCATAAAGTCATTTTACTGGTGAATTGAAGGGCGATTTGATTAAAATAGCTTCGTTACTCCTTGGAGGCGCCACACCACCTGGATGACTGTTTCTTGAGGAGTAAGTGATAAGCATATAACAGGACGTTTTAGACTCGTTTTCGAAAACACAAAACTAGATGCTCTTCTGCTTCTTCACACCCCCGGCAGCATCTAGTTTCTTCATGGACAGCGTGGTCAAGTCATCTCGCTACCGTCCGGAAAAGTTCCGACGCATGTTCTTACCTTCCACTGATGGAAATCACAAAATTCTTGGGCCAGTGGACATAAAGTCACCAGAAAATAAGTGGAAGGGAAAGTTGGTGCAGTTATTTGTAGCCTGTGACATGGTATTAAGAGCGGTGGACGGAAAACTCCTGTAGCCTTCGATCCGAAAATGCCTTTATTCCAGCCGCCTCAACTCACGACTCGAATACTCGCTGGGGGATAGGGTGAACAGCAAAGAGAGGAAATATTCTTATCATTTACAGTCGACTTCGTGCATAGGCTGCTGAATGGTCTTCACAAACCACCAATTATGATTCGTCGTCTAATCGGGAATCCACGGCAGATGCCCAGTGCAACGGGGACTAGTGCAATGTGGGCTGCACCAAGACAACGCTACAAGACACTCTCGGAAATGGTTGCATTGCTGCCAAGAAAAACGAAGGAGACTACAGAAGCCGATGAACCTGCACGCATAAATCTGCGGCTTGCTTGATGACAATGATGCGTCAACTGGAGTCCTCTTCACTTCGGGTCAGGCGTTGACAAGTTATGCTCGGTTAGATTTAAGTGTGGTGGAATGCCAGTTATCTAAATTATGTGTTTACACAAGTACACTCTTCTATCTAGACAGTTTTTGTCCGTCAACTTGGAGTCGTGAAGTTACAATGTGCTAGGCGTGATCGGCGGACAAAAGTCCAGACAAATACGTTGCCCTCATCTACCGCTTGTTGAGAGTGTTGACGACAGAGGAGGAGTAGAGAACTGTGTAATTAATTTGTTTAGTCACCCTCCTAATCAATTAGCATCAGAATTTTGAAATATTCATTTCATTTTCCACTGCACTTTGCTGCGATGGCACGACGTAATTTGTGAGGACTCGTCAAATGCACACGTGGAACTTCACAATCACGTATTATGAATCAGTGATTTGTGTTAGTCAGTTCAAACGATTGCTTTTGACTTCGTCCTCCGATTAAATTCTTAGATCAAACCACACGGTTTGGACTTGGCGAATGTGATTTGAGCTTGCCTGTCTTGCGACTCCACTTTGACTCTAGCAACATTTGTTACATGGTGCCTGGAATGGGTATGACGGGCCAAAGCACCACCCATTAGAAGGTGAACACCTTAGGCTGAAGACTTTCTCCTCTTTTCACCGAAATAGCTGATCGTGTGTTGCTAATACTCAAAATGGCTTTGGGTCAACCTGTCAATCAAAATTTTTATCATGCATAAACAACTGAAGAGAGAAAGTTTTGGAAGCCAAACACACACGTTATCAGATGACAACTACGTTCAGAAACTGGTAATTTGTTCTTCGCCTTTCCTACTTTCCGAAACGCGTCTCTTTGGATTGGCACTGACTGACGACTCTAGATTAACGACAACCCCTGCACTGACGAGTAAGAATTTGTCCTCCCCTCTTGAGTTCACATGCACTCCGTTCACCGTGTATGTCGGCTTTCTGTCCGAAGTTGGTGTATGTATGCGTCACTGCCCATTTCCTATTTTCGTCCTTTTGGAGAGCCGCGTTAGATGGAGTAGCACGGATACAGGTAGGCATGTCTGTCTGTGTGTTTATGCTTGAGTGTATTTGAGTGCGAAGGCACCTTCATGTCATTGTCTTTTTCGAAACTGTCTTTTAGACAACCAGATCGACAGTTCCAAAATGGATTAAGTAAGCTCTTCTTTTGTCGTTCGTTGGATGGCTGGTTGGTTTGAAGTCAACACATCGCCACCACCCCTGCACCCACCCAAAGACTCACCATACCACGCCTAGCCCCATTTTCGATCCCCTGGTTCCTCTACTTAATTGCACTATTTTGGATTGAAGTGAACCCCTTGATTTGTGAAGAAGGAAGTACCGGAATGGTCAGCTTGCATCCAGCACAGCAGGAAAAATTTGGTGGCAAAGGCAAAATAGGTAATGCAGAACGCAGAGTCAGGGTCGACTCACCGGCTAGGTGGAGACAATTTATCTCTTTGATCACCTGGAATGCTGGTGATCACCTGGTGCTGACACGTAAAAACGAAGTGCACTAAAAGTAATGATGCGTTGAAAGCGGCGATGGATGGCGAGTCGCAGTAGGAGAGCCTGAACTGTTGCCACCAAATCAGAGGGCAACCACATGCAACCAGGGGCGGCAAGAAGTTGAGGAATCGTGATTGTGATTGACGAAAAATTGAAAGGAGTGAATCCGGGCGCATCGCATTAGCCATGCTATCGAGAATTACCTCGCCTTTTGTATGTGGTCGTCTCATGGAGAACAAGCTGACACTGTGAATATTTAGACAGGGAGCATCTCATGCAAATGCAGGAGACACCTTATTTCTGGTACTATCGAGCCTGGTGGAGAGATTACTTGGAAGCTTTGGATCCGAAGAGCCCTTCCGATAAAATCAGCCTAATTTCCGTCTACATATCTGTTTACAAACATGTTAGTGCTTTGTTCAAGCAAGCGATGGCGCTATTCTTGCGTTGTTTTATCACTAAATGTGGGACTTTTTCCTGATTCTCTCCTCCCTTCTAAAATTCAAATGAAGAAGTGATATGCAGAAGTCATTGTAACATCTACTTACCACCTTCCTCAGGCGGCACCCAAAATTTGCAAATCAGTGACATTTTGCATTTGGAACAACACGTGTTCTCTGGTGTTTAAACGACAGGTTCCCTTCTGACGGTCGATTCCAACCTAATGTGCGGTGGTAGACAATGTGGACTCGACAACAGCAAGGGATCTGCAGGCACAACGTCAAGTCGTAGGATCAACGTTAGCAATACCAGACAATCCGAAACAGATTGGTGGGTAGCTTTTAAGTTGTTTGGAGAACTAGGCGGGATAGCCGTAAGTGAGACTGCCTCCGAAAGCAATTAGATCAACCAACTTCTAAAACTTCTTGCCACAATGTTGCCTTTTTCGGTTACATCTGCTTTAATGCATCTCGACAACTGGGAATGCTGTTTTAAGAGCGTCCTGACTGTGACACAGAATCAGGCCCGTAAGGCGACAAGGACAATGACGACGACGAGGACGACAACTAGAGCAGGAAATTCTCCAAATTAAGAGAATTAGCTATTTTCACCCCAGAGCTATGAGAGAATTCTACCAGTTTCGCCTATAACATTCACCCCTGCTTTCTTAGAATCGGAGGAATCTTTAGACAGGTTAAAATACATCAAAGGAAAAATCAAGCAAGAATTTTTGAAGGGGCCAATCACTTGTCTTGATTAAATTCTAATGCCTCTCCTAAAACGAAAAACACCAAACAGACTGTCTGTGTTTTGAACAATCATTAGCTACTCACACTCTCTTTGCCAAGCATCACCCGTTTATCAGCAGATCTGCTGCATCTCATTTCGATCCGCAACGAAACTCGCCCTTTGGTAAAGGTGATCTATTGGCGACAAAGAAGGGAAGCATTTAGTCTGTTGAAGCAAACATTGCGATCAAGTTTGAATCATGGCGACGATTCCACGAATTAAGGGTTGAATAAGCCACATCCTAAAAGTGAATGTCACTAAATGCTACGCAGCATCGCACCCACAACACACCTGCTAGCAATGATTAATGTGGCAGCAATACTACGAGTTGAGGGCCACCGTAAACGGCAGTCTTCTTAATCAAGATCTAGGATGGATGCTGCTCGCTAATCATCCAACTTCTTCTACCTCAAGGCTGCAGGCGCACAAAAAGTGTCGAAAAGAGAGAAAGTTTTGTGATGATGATGATTGTTAGAATTACGGGCACGGGTATGGGTAATAAAAGCAAGGATGGATTAGAAAGAAGGCAAAGAAAGATGAAAAAGGCTGACTTACCTCGATTTCCTAATCTGGATTTGAGCTGCTTTAGCATGAGTCGGAAGGGCGAGATGAAATTGCGCCTGGCCGCGATAGGACTGAATTGGCAAGGAGGGGACAGGTGAAGCCGTGGTTCGTGGATCAACAAGTTCACCATCAACTCATTGTGGCATGTGAAGCATGGACCTCTGTCTAAGCCACGGCAAGATAAACCAAAATTAGTCACCTCAAGTAGCCCTACAGTGTGGTAGCGGAGAGGCGAAAGGGATCTAGACGAGGAAGCAGTACCAGCTGGGTGGTGTTCAATTGTACCCACTTTTGTCCGTCACGTAACCAACCGTCGAGAGGAAAAAAAGAATTAGGGTGGGAACCAAAGGAAGAAGAGGAGAAAGTTATGCGTAGATGCAAGGAGTGTAAATCTGGCTCCCTCCTCGAATCCCCATCCGTTTAGGGACTCCAAATTTCGAAGGCAAATAAGCTGTTGACGAGGCAACTACAACTCTCCCCAGCCACTAAAGTGGAGTAGACTTAAGCTCTCCCATTTTCTGTGGGCACCGTCGTCTCCAGTGAGGCGAAATTTCGGCCCTTGTCCCATAAGAGCAACAGAAGCATTGACACCATCCTATTATAAACAAACGGAAAGCAAGTCTTATTCTTTACTTCTTTATTATCATCTACAAATAAGCCACCTTTTTCTTTAATCTTAATATTTTAAAACACGAAGTATTTATATTAAACATGGTCATTTTGCGTGTAAGCGCTGACAATCACAAACCTCTCTCTTTCAGTGAAATTGTTTAAAATACCAAATTGTTATAGTTGATGCGGTTATCATGCGCACAAACACCGGTAGGACTGGATGGCAAGCACACAGCATGGGAAGCATTTAAGTACGATTATAAGGCCGAGTGTGAGCACAAGCCCATGTTCTACTCCGACTCGGTGATTTCAGTTGCGCATGATGAGCATTAACGTTTGGACGTGACTCTCGACATGCAATCATCGACAATTTGTCAGTGTTTACACCTCACCACCCATGTCATTCAGTCATTCTACGATGGCGCCTTTAAAAATAGTATTTTTTAGTGGTTCCTATTTACTTTGCCTTTTTCCTTAACTTATGTTATTCTTCGTTCATTGCTTTCGTCTTTTCCACTATCACGATTCCCTTATTCCGATTCCAGGTCACTAGAGATGCCTTGCTCCTAAATCACTTTGAAAAGAACACGAAATCATGGAGCTTTCAGCTAAAGTAACACTGCATGCATGTAGGTTATTAGATGTGGAGGATTTAGTGGATGCCTGCAACATTATTTCTTGATGGTGATTAATGTTTCATATCAGCGATCCTAACAAGCAATGTTTTGACACATCAGCAATGGGGAGTGTCTCAATTAGCACCAACTGCTTACTGAGACCCAAATGCTGCTGCCAGAATTGGCTAAAGCAAATAGTGTTCTTCCAGTGAAATTAATCTCAGTCTGCTCGATCCTCTCTTCGGCAGACCATCAATTACTACTTCATGTTTAATCCTCACCCGCGCTATTTCGCTCGAATGGGAAAGTTTAGGAGGCGCGAGGTGACTTTTATTTCATCTTTCAAATTTGACCCATTAGATGCAGACGTACCAGGGACCCTATGATGCTGCATAATGTAGGTGCTGCTGGATATAATTTGTCGACCTTCTTCTGTGCATCACACTCCTCAATCCCAAAACAGTATCAGCTGCTAAAACTTAGAGGTGACCAAGCATTATTTTAGACGCGTTTTCCATTTTAACCACCTTCAGGAGGAGATCCGTACTGTTTAACAGCTGACGTGGAATCTGTTCGAAAGCGCTGCAAATTACACCACCCACATGAGTTCGAGTCTTCCAATCCTTCAGCAAAACGCCAGCCCATACCACGAAGGAGAGGGATGGACAACTTAACCTAGTTTGAGCTAAACAAAGTCATAGCAGTCAAGGGGAAAGGAAAGTTGATGCAAGTGAGTTAATTTCTCCCAAGTGATAAGTGGTTCTTTGAGGGATTTTGTATGGTTTGATCCAAAAATCAAAGCTGATATGAAGACATCAAAATCATTTCAATATCTGAATACTAAGTCAACATGCGATGGGGAGAAGGCATTGCCTGCTGATGGTTGAACCTGTGATGACCCTTGACAGAAGGTTTGACAATGGCGGTTATCCCGCGCAGCATTTCTTCTTTAAGTCCTCTTACTTCGACTCCAAAGTAAACCTCATTTTTTGGAGTGGAAAGCATTTTCGCCCTTTCATTTGTTTGTGTTTCCACAATTTAATTTTACTTCTTGGCGGGTGGAGCAACCTCAGCAGGAGCCGCTTCACTTCATCACCTCTAAGTGTGGCCAAACACCCAAAATCATTTTGACGCTCAGCTTTTACTATCTTTTCTGTGTGATGCATTTCTCATGTGACTTGTATCGTCACCCTCACGGGTAATATTGTTCTTTGATGAAAAGCGGATGGGAATGGCTTTTGTGATGGCTGAAGTGGAGGCATCAAGGAGAGTGCCATTTCCGATAGACATTTGCACGGTCAACTGGCTAGAGAGGGTAGGAGCTTATAGACTGATTACTGCGACCTGCCGCAGGCACCTTCAAACACACTCTCGTCGAACAATCAGGTCTACTACCCTTTCTGCTGTCAACAGGCATACCGTTGATAACAAGCCCGAGGAAGACATCAGTGATAACCACATTTTGTATCGCCTACTGGGTACCGTACGCCAGCTCTGGAGTTAAGGTGTGTTGCCTTCAAAACAGAGATACAGCACACCCATTCGGCTATTTGCAGGAATGAGAAGTGGAGTTGAGGTGTGATCCTGGCGGAACTGAACATAGCTAGAAATCTTGCCAACGGTCTGGAACACGGAACATGGACACTCGTGGAAGGGATGCAGAACAATAAACAAATCACCTTCGATCACAGAGATTACTGCATCTTGAGCAAAACGGATTTAAGCATCATGACTCGTTACTATCAACATGAATAGCCGAAGAACTGGACTAAGTACATGGGCAAATTAGCGTTCGAAAGATTTTTAACTGTCGCGGCACAAGCTAAAACCTAAACCATTTAAAGATGAATGTTACAACCATGTTAGAGATCCTTCTCCTTAACTCATGTTCTTTTCAGCAACTCCTCTGCTCGCGGTGGAGTGGCCAAACCATACCGTGACACGTTGATAAGTTCCGTGAGTGGCTCTTCGTTTTGACTTAAAGAGAAAAGACTTTGCAATTATATCTTTGCTAAAGTCCTTTTCTTTAGTCCTTCTCAACGTCGTCGGCACACATTCCGCCCCAGAATTATGTGCACTTCCATCCTCAAAGCTGTCTCAAATGCCGCAGAGATAGGTGAAAAAGAGTCCGCTAATGCGGATGAGAAAAGATTCTGTGGCGTTTCCTAACCTAACTTCCCAATATACCACTTACCTTAGGCAACTAACTCTCTTTCGCATTTTGCGGGAATAATGTAATAACCGTGAACTATGAAAAGTTTCACTAGTAGGCCAATCAGTGCGGCTCGCATGAGATGGTAAAAAGTGACTGCTGACGCCTGATCCCAGTGTCAAACGACCTACTGACCTTCCTGACAAAATCACACCTTAGCAGCATTGCGGTGATTGTCAACTTCTTGCAGAAAAATCAACCACGTCTGCCTTCATTTGACGCCTATGTGCTACTGCAATGCCGGTATTATCGCATTAGCAAACGCTCATGCTCTCTCCATCGCGTCTGCTGTGTTCGCGCCCTCCTTTACCATTAGACGGCAAAGGACAGCTGGTCGAGGTGAGACGATCGCGTAACACTCACACCAGACGACACGGAACCGCCGAACGTGTCAACGCCACTGTGAGGTCAATCGATTTCCCCACTCCCATTCCCTACCCCCTTCCGAGGCTGCAGTATTTAAACCTCGTCACCTCTGTCACACCACCTACGCTATCACCTTTCCAGCATGGTGGGTTCCGGTAGATTCTATTTGCATCTTACCATTCCTTCCTCTTTGCTCATTTTCACCACCTGTCCTATATATCCCGGCTTGTGTCCTCCAACATCACTACACATTCATCACACACACATGTTTCTGATAAAAGCTCGCTTTCGTTTCACTTTAGGAACAGTTCATAATCACCGACCTCCCACCCGATTTGGCACTCAAAATATGCGAATACCTCAGCGTGGAGGATATAGTAAATGTCTACAGAGCCATCCCTAAGTGGCAATGGATTCTGTTATATCTGCACGTTTTATAAACATTTATATTTATGCGAATACTATTAAACGCTCTACCTGGTCATACCACTACAGCGTGCTTCACATCGGATTGATTCCATCAGCATACTACATGTGTACGGCAGAATTTATCAGTGTGCAATACGAATGCTATACACACATAATAGACTCGGGGTGGCGACTATGGTGTGTCAAGCGTGTTGCAGTTGAAAGCCTCAATTTAAAGGAGCTATCACAACTAGTCCATCACGACCTGTGAATGAAGGAAACTGACACTTTCTTGCAAGTGTTGCTTCTCTCTGTGACTGCCAACTCAAATATTGCTCTCTTCTCGTGCCGCATCTTTCTGTCCTTTCTCACTTAATTTTGCGGCTTTCAAACCCATTAGCGTAGACTCGCTTACAGCATGGACGTTCCTATTTGTTAAGGGGAGAAATCAAATGGCACACGTATCATGCTTGAAGGCGTGAAGGGCAGATTTGATGCAGGCACTGCCACTAAGGCGTCATTCTATCTCAGCCGTGCTTTAAGTCATGTAGTGATGCACGAGTATGGATGAAGTAGTTAGATGATAAGCAGCGAGTAATATCAGCAACTAACTTCAAGTAGGGCAGGGGCTTGTTTGGTGCAACATCTGTGCGCAGATCCCATGTCAATTCCTGCTTCGTTTCCTGCCCCGGCAAGGATTCACTATAATATATCCATCGGCACCATGCAGGTAAAATACGCTGAGTAGTGTTACCACGATAAATAAGCACTGCAAGCATTGCGCCACAACCTGATAAGTTGTCCTGTCAGCAATTTAGACGGTGGCTTGGCAGAAGAAACACTCTCTTAGCACTAGCTAAAGCCATCAACTTCATCCCGTGTAGGTCCTGCTCAAATATGATAGACTGTGCAGTAGCTTCTAAGCATACAACTCTTAAATTGTCTTTCCACGGAAAGCTACACGATAGCAACATGGCACAATGGCATCCTGACCCACTTTGTGTCTCCACACTCTGTAAACAACAATGTGTCTGCAAAACCTATTACACTTTATACCTTGCCAAATTACTTAATCTTGCTTCCTGTCGTATAGATCCTACCGCTATGCTATATGAGTGCGGCTGAGTTCATTAGTATGTAATACGACTGCTGTACATGCATGATGGACCCACATTAGCGAATGTACTATGTCAAGCTTCATGCAGTTGAGAACTACAATTTGAAGGAGCTGTCACAATTTGCCTACTGCGATACCTGAATCAAGGGAACAAACGTCAATTTTTTTAAATTTCGCCAACTGAAATATACTCCTTTTCCTGGAAAGCATACTTCTTTTCTTTTCCACTTAATTTAAAAACAATTAGCGTAGGCTTCTTTGATGGCTTATGCATCATGCTTGTCAAGGAAGCATTCCAAGGGCACGCACACCATGCTTGAAGGAGTAAAAAGGCAGATTTGTTGTAGGCACCGTCGTAGAGTCATTTAGTGTCTGTGAGACAGCAGGGTGGCGAAAAGCGAGTAACATCCGCAACTTACATGAAATGCGGCAGAGATTTGGTTGGTGCAGCGCCTTCCTTTCGCGAATATCACATCATTTCTTGCTCCACTTCCTGCTGCGGCAAATATTCGCTTCAGCTTCTGCATCAGAATGACTGTGGGTGAAGCATGCGAAAGAGCAGTAAGATAACGATTCGAGCACTAAAAGCATTGGGCCACAACCCACTTCACTTTAATGCATGTGCTTCCATTCTAAGGTAGAAAACTGATGTCTTTGAATCATTGTTGTGTTTAGAACTGCCAAGACAGTAACGCAACAATCCTCATTTTGCCTTATTTCTCTTATTCAAGAGATATTGGAGCAGATGTGCAAAGGCGAGTGATCAACACGTCTGGTGGTCAGAGTCCTGGTCATGCCTCTGATGTGGCATTCGCAACGAGAAAGCATCGCCAGAAATCCGGGAATCACGTCGTCAGGGTGTTAAGGTAGCAGATTGAAGGCGTGGTTAAATCTGGGTAACATGTGTAGGCGTCGTGGTGAGATCAGCCTGATCCCTCCTCCGAAGGGCATGTTGTTTAGTCCTCGTTGCTTTATTTTCATTTCCAAGATCAGCATTTCACTCAATATATAAAAATTGATGCAACGCAATGATTTGCCTCTAATTCAGATTGTAATTCGGTATACGCTACATCTTTAGACAATCAAAGTGCCCGTTTCTGAGTTCATTTGATCCTGCATGAGCTTAACACCTATTTTGGGATATGAAGCAGTGGCCGCACCATCAAAGGTTCGTATGCTCACACACTTTCACGGTGGCAAAACTAACACGTATATAGTAGTTATTAGGGATATGGAACTCTAGCAAATACTGGATCACGCCATTATTCTCGGCTTAATCACGGACATGGCATTGCGGGCATCAAGT
The DNA here is from genome assembly GCA_036345935.2 of Taenia hydatigena. Classification (NCBI taxonomy): domain Eukaryota; kingdom Metazoa; phylum Platyhelminthes; class Cestoda; order Cyclophyllidea; family Taeniidae; genus Taenia; species Taenia hydatigena. The sequence continues at coordinate 9,562,150 of JADWOT020000003.1, forward strand.
TCGATCCATGGCACAAGGAAGCAAGGCACCGCAGCAGTAGCGATGTTGACTTCCGATTTACCGAATCGCTTCTCTTAAAATACGACTGACGCTCCTACACACACTGATGATGTCACAAGCTTCCTCATCAATTCATGCGCTATTTGTCAGGTCTGACAACTAGACCTCCCTCTCACGGTGTGCGGACCCTCGAATTTTAGTTTAGATGGCGCCTTACTCATTTTCTAATGCTTTTAAACGACAATCCACCCAAACAAATCGGCATGGCTTTAAGCTTACAAAGGCATTTCAGTGTTATTGGGGCAGCATCAAGAATGCGACGGGGACGTGGAAGCCACAAAAATGGCACGCCACGACGAACATGGTTTGAGGCCTGCGAGACCTCCCCTCTCTCCTTACAGCCACGAAAATGGACGGGTTTAGCACGTCTGGAGTCGTGTGTTCGTGTGTTGTGCCCTGGACAACATGTAATGTGTCGGTGGGCCGCGTTGCTCGCATCCATCCTCAAAATCAAAGAAGCCATTCAGCGTAAAATAATTTATGCCGCTCATTAATCAGAAGGCAAATGTTATTTTCAATAGACCTTGGATGCACAGAGAGCGGAACAGAGTGCTCTCATTCTGCATTTCCCATTTGGTTGAACCATATAAGAAAGGATTAATTTTAGTTGTGAATAGCCTAGACACGAATTCTGCCCAAATGTTTAAATGGAGAAGACCAGCAGCACAGACACCATATCGCATTGTAAGGCGGTTAGTTTCTCAACGGAAGAGGATCAGGAGCCACCCACGCATATGCGTTACGACAACCACATCCACAAGTATCACTTAAAGGCTCTCTGTGTCTTAGTCGGAGTTAGACAAGCATCTTTTTTATCCTGTTTCCCATTATAATTTTTTTACTTCTGCGAATGCAGAAGCACCTCCTCGCAAGTTCGCCCTCGACTCGGACGCATCTAATAGCTACTTAGCTGCAAATCAAATAGTCTTTGGCAAGGAGTATGCTATCTGGCGGTAGATTTGATTAAAGGATGGAATATAAAATCACAAAAATCATCGTAGGTCCTTCCTACTAGAACTGCACTCAAGCTGGCCATCCTCTTTATAAATTATTGGAATATGGGAAAGAGCTTTGTAGTGGGCACCATGTTGAAGGATTTTTAGTGCAAATAGCCTCTGATTTTCCTCTAGAATTTGATCGAGGTGGGTAGTACGTGCTAAAGAAAGCTTTAGTTATTTGAGAGGGAAGGAAGGAAGCACGCTTCGCATCTTAACTTACTTTAAAATTCCACAGTTTATTACCATTAGAAAGGGATTTTGAATGGCCTTTTACGGTAGGCATGCTTGGCATCAGAATGAAGATATTTGAGCTGATGAGTCGCACATGTCCCTACCACTTTGAATATCTCTATTTACTACGAGCCGATATGTCGACCTCTTCTTCTGAGCACGACAAAAGTTATTCCATTCATACACAAAACCAATGAGACCACCTCGCTTGGATCAAATAACAATGGAGATTGCTGGTTGTCAGCCCTATTCGCTACCATAAAATTTACTCACAAGTCAAGCAGATGGCGATAGTGTGAAAGCAAAGTTAAAGAACTGAGACGCTTTTGTTCCATAGCAAATCTTCTTCTCCGACCATATCAGATCCGCAAATACATGCTATTGTGTGGATTGGAAGAATAAGTGTGTCTTGCTTGCCCTTATGATGGAAGACTCTGGTGTGGGAGGACCACAACACGATCGCTGTTGCTCTTCCCACTATCAACGCTGATGGCACAGCCATCGCTGCTGCTAACATAGCACCGGGTGAGGACGCCAACGCATCGTCAGAAGAGTCAAACAGCACGATGGCTTAAAAGTGTCAGCGTTGCGTCTACATAGGGACATTTAAGTTACAGCGGCCAAGAAAGAGGACAGGAGGAGCCCTAGCCAAAATAAATCAAACAATTGAAAGTGATGCATCTGCACAGGAACATAACATTCTTCGAAGTTTCACATTTGTCTTCCCATCATCCACATTCTTCAATCTTAAAGTGGTTTTTGCTTAAGTAACTTATGCAGAGTTTCCTTGATCCCAATCCCACTCAGCACGCTTTGCATTACTTTGCCTAAAGTGCTTTGCTACTTTGAGAGCCAAGTTGACGACGTCTTGTCCTGTAGATCTAGTTCCATCATGTTCCGTCTTTCAGTCCTTCATAGTTAGGGCAGTAAATAAACTAAGGAAACAAAGTTGCAACAGTGTATTTCAATTGATGTTTGTCAACAAATTGGCAGCTTGGTGGGGATATCCTTGCATCAACTACGAAAATATTTGATTCATATGCTCTGTATGCTCTCCGGACCCTATGGCATGTCACTAGAAAATGGGGCATATAGTGAGAATGGTCTCCGTCAACATGACGACGCCGACTCGCGTAATGCATTCGTCTTGTTTGTTTCATTTCTCGCATAATTGCAGGACTGAAAATTGCAAGCACGCATCACAAGCGAACGTTGGTGAGTGAGTCCAAGTCCGATTGCGAATGTTCACAGCTCTGCGAAGGATTTAACATCGCATTCACATGCTTCTAACTCACTGTTTACATCCGTTTCAGCAAGTTCATTAACTCTGCAACAGAGTGCAGACATGCTATGCTTTACTTACGGCATGGATACACTGCGTTTATCAAACCACATCATCCAGCTCGACAGCCCGCACATTTTGTTTAGCGACCCCACCACGATGTCAACATGTTGTGCCCTTCGTGTCGCCTAGTTTTAGTCACATCTTTAACCTGCGACCATAACACCTCCATTACATGATTTTCGGGTGTTACACAATGTTTTCTCCTCATGAATGCCACAACTGAGGTCAGACATGGCGTCCGATCACCAGACGTGGTAATTACTCACCTTTGAATGTCTGTTGCCGCATTGTTTAAAGGAGGAATGTAAGTCATAATGAGAGCTATTGCGCTAAATGCATTAATATATTTTACCTAGTCACTGTTCTGGCAGGCCCAACCCCAGTGCAGTGACGGTTCAAATGCATCGCTGTACCACCTCTATATAGACGCACATGCTCTGAGAAGAAGCAATGCTTGTAGTGCTTGTTTATCGCGGTAACACTACTCAGCGTATTTTACCTACAGTGGTCCCGATGGATGTATTATAGTGAATCTTTGCCGGGGCAGGAAACGAAGCACGAATTGATATGCGATCCGTGCACAGATGTTGCACCAAGCAAGCCTCTGCCCTACTTGAAGTTAGTTGCTGATATTACTCGCTGCTTATCATCTAACTACTTCATCCATACTCGTGCATCACTACCTGACTTAAAGCACGGCTGAGATAAAATGACGCCTTAGTGGCAGTGCCTGCATCAAATCTGCCCTTCACGCCTTCAAGCATGACACGTGTGCCATTTGAATTCTCCTCCCAACAAAAATGAACGTCCATGCAGTAAGCAAGTCTACGCTAATGGGATTGGAATCCGCAAAATTAAGTGAGAAAGGACAGAAAGATGCGGCACGAGAAGAGAGCAATATTTGGGTTGGCAGTCACAGAGAGAAGCAACACTTGCAAGAAAGTGTCAGGTTCCTTTGTTCACAGGTCGTGATGGACTAATTGTGACAGCTCCTTTAAATTGAGGCTTTCAACTACAAGACGCTTGACACACCACAGTCGCCACTCCGAGTCTATTATATGTGAATAGCAGTCGTATTACACACTGATAAATTCTGATGGAATCAATCTGACGTGAAGCACGCTGTAGTGGTATGACCAGGTAGAGCGTTTAATAGTATTCGTATAAATATAAATGTTTATAAAGCGTGCAGATATAACAAAATCCATTGCCATTTAGGGATGGCTCTGCAGACATTTACTATATCCTCCACGCTGAGGTATTCGCATATTTTGAATGCCAAATCGGGTGGGAGGTCGGTGATTATGAATTGCTCCTAAGGTGAAACGAAAGCGAGCTTTTATCAGAAACATGGGAGTGTGATGAATGTGTAGTGATGTTGGAGGACACAAGTCGGGATACATAGGACAGGTGGTGAAAATGAGCAAAGGGGAAGGAATGGTAAGATGCAAATAGAATCTACCGGAACCCACCATGCTGGAAAGGTGATAGAGTAGGTGGTGTGACAGAGGTGACGAGGTTTAAATACTACAGCCTCTGAAGGGGTAGGGAATGAGAGTGGGGAAATCGATTGACCTCACAGTGGTGTTGACACATTCGGCGGTTCCGTGTCGTCTGGTGTGAGTGTTACGCGATCGTCTCACCTCGACCAGCTGTCCTTTGCCGTCTAATGGTAAAGGAGGGCGCGAACACAGCAGACGCGATGGAGAGAGCATGAGCGTTTGCTAATGCGATAATATCGGCATAGCAGTAGTACATAGGCGTCAAATGAAGGCAGACGTGGTTGATTTTTCTGCAAGAAGTTGACAATCACCGCAATGCTGCTAAGGTGTGATTTTGTCAGGAAGGTCAGTAGGTCGTTTGACACTGGGATCAGGCGTCAGCAGTCACTTTTTACCATCTCATGCGAGCCGCACTGATTGGCCTACTAGTGAAACATTTCATAGTTCACGGTTATTGCATTATTCCCGCAAAATGCGAAAGAGAGTTAGTTGCCTAAGGTAAGTGGTATATTGGGAAGTTAGGTTAGGAAACGCCACAAAATCTTTTCTCATCCGCATTAGCGGACTCTTTTTCACCTATCTCTGCGGCATTTGAGACAGCTTTGAGGATGGAAGTGCACATAATTCTAAGACGGAATATGTACCGACGACGTTGTGAAGGACTGAAGAAAAGGACTTTAGCAAAGATATAATTGCAAAGTCTTTTCTCTTTAAGTCAAAACGAAGAGCCACTCACGGAACTTATCAACTTCTCACGGTATAGTTTGGCCACTCCACTGCGAGAAAAGGAAATGATGGGAAAGTAAATGAATTAAGGAGGAAGATCTCTAACATGGTTTCAATACTTGCCTTTAAATGACTTAGACTCCAGCTTGTGTCGCGACAGGGCAAAAATCTGTTTAATGCTAATTTGTCCATGTACTCATTCCAGTTCTTCGGCCATTCATGTTGATAGCAACAAGTCATAATGCTTAAATCCGTTTTGCTCAAGATACAGTAATCTCTGTGATCGAAGGTGATTTGTTTATTGCTCTGCATCCCTTCCATGAGTGTTCCATGTTCCGTGTTCCAGGCCTTTGGCAAGATTTCTAGCTATTGCCAGTTCCGCCAGGATCACACCTCAATTCCACTTCTCATTCCTGCAAATAGCCGAATGGCTGTGCTGTATCTCTGTTTTGAATGCAACATACCTTGACTTCAGAGCTGGCGTACGGTACCCAGTAGGCGATACAAAATGTGGGTATCACTAAAGTCTACTTCGGGCTTGTGATCAACAGTATGCCTGTTGACAGCAGAAAGGGTAGTACACCTGATTGTTTGACGAGCGTGTGTTTGAAGTTGCCTGCATCAAATCACAGTAATTAGTTTATAAGCTCCTACCCTAACTAGCCATTTGTTCGTGCAAATGTCTGTCGGAAATGGCACCCTCCTTGATGCCTCCGCTTCAGCCATCACAAAAACCATTCCCATCCGCTTTTCATCAAAGAACAATATTACCCGTGAGAGCGACGATACTAGTCACATGAAAAATGCATCACACAGAAGAGATAGTAAAAGCTGAGCATCAAAATGATTTTGGGTGTTTGGCCACCGCTAGAGGTGACGAAGTGAAACGGTTCCTGCTGAAGTTGCTCCGTCCGCCATGAAGTAAAATTAAATTGTGGAAACACAAACAAATGAAAGGGCGAAAATGCTTTCCACTCCAAAAAATGAGGTTTACTTTGGAGTCGAAGTAAGAGGACTTAAAGAAGAAATGCTGCGCGGGATAACCGCCATTGTCAAACCTTCTGTCAGGGGTCATCACGGTGTCAACCATCAGCAAGCGATGCCTTCTCCCCATCGCATGTTGACTTAGTATTCAGATATTGAAATGATTTTGATGTCTTCATATCAGCTTTGATTTTTGGATCAAACCATACAAAATCCCTCAAAGAACCACTTATCACTTGGGAGAAATTAACTCAGTTGCATCAACTTTCCTTTCCCCTTGACTGCTATGACTTTGTTTAGCTCAAACTAGGTTAAGTTGTCCATCCCTCTCCTTCGTGGTATGGGCTGGCGTTTTGCTGAAGGATTGGAAGACTCGAACTCATGTGGGTGGTGTAATTTGCAGCGCTTTCAAAAAGAGTCCACGCCAGCTGTAAAAGCACGGATCCCCTCCTGAAGGTAGTTGAAATGGGAAACGTGTCTGAAATAATGCTTGGTCACCTCTAAGTTTTGCAGCTGATACTGTTTTGGGATTGAAGAGTGTGATGCACAGAAGAAGGTCGACAAATTGTCTCCGGCAGCACCTATATTATGCAGCATCACAGGGTCCCTAGTACGTCTGAACCTAATGCTTCAAATTTGGAAGAAGAAATAAAAGTCACCTCGCGCCTTCTAAGCTTTCCCATTCGAGCATTTCTTTCCTTTGCATGGATTCCAAATCGGCTTTCAAGCCTCTTATGCATTCTTGTCTATGCTAGATGCATCCTATCGGTGAACATACTAAGGGACTACCCTACCACAACCAAACAGAAGGCGAAAAAAGCCTTTAGACGAAAGCGTCTAGCAAAGAAACGCAATCATTGTGCGGCAATTTTTCAGTTAAAACATAATTAGAACTACGAAAAAATTCTAATGCAGTAATTCAATCGGCTTCTACGAGAGCAGTAGGTGATTAGGGCTCTAAGGAAATTAGTAGACGAACACATGCTGGATAAACGATTTTAAGGTTTGAACCTTAGTGGCGCTAAATTATTTGCACTGTTGTCTAATGTTGGATGTGCCTTCAACAGTAATTCCATTGTCATCATCGCAACAGTCGTTTCCGCCCACATTCTGTCAAAAAAGTAATCTGTCTACAAAAATCACGAATGAAGTCGCTCCTGAAAATATATCACTCGGGGGATCTAGGAAAGGTGAATGCTATAACGTCTTGTAGGATTTAGATCACCGGTGCAGTTAATGAGGCGGTATCTTATGCAGGCAACAGGTGACAATGTGAGAGTAGAGGAAGGAATAAAATTGTGAAATTGAAATCCGCTTGTGAAAGAGCAACCTTTAGTTGACTTAGCCCAATCATCTCTAAGACGTGATTGTGTGTTTCCATCTTATCGACATGGCTTACTAGACACGCGTACAACCTCTCAGTCGGCTCCCACCCATACTTGCTTGTCCGTTGGCGATTCGAGGGAATTCAGTGTCAGCTGCTCGAAGTGCCTTCTGAGTTACTGTTGCCGGTTAACAAGTCCAGCGTTGGGAGAAGGAAAAGGCTTGCATTACATGAATGCGTTTCGTGAACCAACTAGCGCGGAATTGGTTAGACGTTTAACTCTACCTGATTAGCACATTCGAGTGTCCTGCCAGAACCGACGCCAACATGAAATCAAGTAATAACAATTGACGAGTAGGCTAAGGGAGATTCACTGTGACCCTTCGGGAAGAAAATTTGCCCCATAGACTGAGGAAATGCAAGTCCTTTTATTCGATGTCTTTGGTACTTTAAAGGAAACTTAGTCAACATGCACACCAACCAAACGCCTTTCACTGACGTGGTTCACTCTGAAGAAAAGGTGTCTCTGAGGTGTATTGACTAAACCACGACTATTGGGTAGCTTGCACGACAGGATGTGCGTTTCTCACTTCGTTTAAATGGCGTCACATACGAACTCAATTCAGCTGGATATGCGAATCCGTGAACAGTGGGGCAATGGGATCAACGTGTGAAAGAGTGAGAGAGTTATACAGCGGAGCGACAATCGCTTATACGTCAATTTATCCGGTCAGAAGCATTATTGGTGGCGAATCGTGTCTCAGTTTTAGCTTCATGACTGGAAGCTCATACCTACAGCCTACTTGACTGCTGTAGCTAAGAGGAAGGCTACAGTGCATGCTTTACTGTAGACGTCTGCTTTCGGTGTCGGAAGACCTGCTGTCTTTCTTGGCAGCATTACGCACAGGCAACACTGCGATGATTGCTAGCTCTTCACAGAAGTAAAAGTTATTCTGCCTTCTTTTAAGGACAATGCATTACATCTATGGCAGTTTGACTCCATTACAAGGGTTCATGTTGTCTCCACGACACCTGCTTTGTTTGCATCCTTCTTTACAATTGGACAACCAAGGCCAATTGGTCGAGGTGAGACGATCGCGTCACAAGCACACCAGGCGACAGGAAATGCCATCGTAGCATTACTCCAATTCCTCGCTCTCCAACCTTCCTTTCTTCTTCCTTTCCGAGACAGCAGCATTTAAACTTCGTCACCTCTGTTACACATTCAATGCACACAATATCACACTTCCAGCATGGTGGGTTCCAGTAGCCTCCATTTGCGTCTTACCTCTCTTCGTTATCTTTACCACGTCCAATTTATGCCCTTGCATGTCTCGTTCTGCATCACATTTTTCATCCCATTTCCATGTCACTAACGGTGGCATAATCAGAATCACTGACCTGCCCGAAGTTGCACCATTGGCATCATGGCCGAAATGTCTGGAAAACTGAGGAAGTTCTGGGAGCTCAGAGTCTTCTCAACTGCTCATGTCGACGAAAAGGGCAGGACAGACTGTCGCTGCGTTTTATGCGGATGTGCACTCGACCGCCTGAATATGGTGTTATTCCACACGGAACAGAAACATCCAACTAAGTGAGCTGTCATTTACTGGTTGCGCCCTCGTCGCCTGTGTGCTGCGATGGACTGCAGTGGCTATTATCTCTTTGCTGCATACAATTCTTTTCCTCATTTCCATTCTTCCCTTCTGAGGCCGCAGCATTTAAAACGCGTCTCCTCTTTCACACAATCAATCTACCCCATCACCCATCCAACATGGTAAGTTCCAGTAGTCTCTTTCCTTCTTATCGTTTTCCCTTCCTTCCTTCCATTTACCAACCCACATTCATTCTCCTGCTTGTTCCATCTCATTTCCATGTCATTGACAATGGTGAACTTTTGCTTCACTTTAGAAACGACTTCGAATCACTGACATTCCGCCTAAAGTGGAACTTAGAATATACATATTCCTCAATGTGGAGAACTTAGTGGAGGCCTGCGACACAATTCCTGGCTGGCAATGGATTTTCTCAACTTGACGATCCTTACAAGTGTTGCTTAGGCACATCAACACTTGAAGTTGGCTCAATAAGCAGTTGTGCCGCATGTTATTTTCACCTACTTTATCAGTTGTCCACCAAGATTAACTTCTACTTGTGGAATATCGCGTGGATCAAGCGGAATTCTTCAGACAATTAAAAATCCAGGCTAGTCTAATCTCCCCCTTTAGGATCATCAACTACGGCCTTGTGCTTCATTCTGGCCTACTTCCTATCTCCATGCTGTATTGACAAACACATACCTGCTAAAGCGTTGCAATTTGTCCACTACGACCTGTAGTTTACAGTCTTTACAAGAGATATTGATGAGACCTATTCGATGTGGAGCACTTTTCTAGTGGTTTGTCAACGTAAAGCGCGCGATGTGACAGATATGCAGTTGTCTATGCAGTGTGGAGATGAGATGTAGGTTGGAATGAATCATGAGACCGTAGGTGATGGTCCATAGGGACAAGAATTGCCTAGTGTGAGTTAAGAATTGCCTGAAGGATTCACCTTGCTTAACACGATATTCTACAACTGGAAGTGGATCTCGGTAGACAATTGAGGTGTGAAAGAATAACACGCGACACGGTTGTTTACGAGGCCACTTCCGAGATCCGATGTGCCAAAGCAATGCTTGTGATGATCGTCGAGTTGACAGATTCTAGCACCAGCCAGGAATGCTGTTGCAGGCGTTCACCAAGTCCTCCTCATCAAGAAATCTGCATATTCTGAGTGTTAACTCAGGTAGAAGGCTTGTGAATCAAACTAGGATGTCAAATTTTAATGTTGAATGAAAAAAGCAGGGACATAAGTGAGAGCGGTAAAGATAAGTAAAGATGTAGGAAAGGTAAGGTGCAAAGGGAGGATACTGGAACCCACCATGCTAAAAATGTGGTAGGATGGATCGACTGTGTGACAGAGGTGACGAAGCTTAGATGCTGCGGCCTCAAAAGGGGAGGAAGGAAAGGCGAAAGAGGAGTTGGATTGACCTCGCAGTGGCGTTGACACATTGGGTCGTTGCGTGTCGTCGAGTGTGAAAGTTACGCGATCGCCTTACCTTGACTGATCGTCCTTCGCCGCCCAATGGCAAAGAGAGATGCAAACAAAGCAGACGCTGTGGAGATAACGGCCATAGAATTTGTGCGCTGGCATCAAATGAATGCAGAAGCGATTGATTTTTCAGCAAGAAGTTGACGATCATCATGATTTCGCTCAAGTGTGATGATGCCAGAAAATTAGGTTAAATTTGCATAGTAGAAACGAACGTCAGAAGTCATGTAGGTTTCTGGACCACCGATGCTTGTTCTTGTTTCGTGCTAAAGCTGTCTTCTTCAGAGGATTATCTACTCAGATATATTGGACCACCTGGGTCATAAAAAGGAGTGCTAAGATCTAGAAGTGCCTAGTTATTGAATGCCTTGCAAGGTCATTTCTATTGCAAATGAGCTGATTCATGGACCGCACTGCCATTCCAGTTTCTTCGTGTATCGTTGGCATTGAAAGAGAATAAGTAAAACATAGCTCGTAAAGACTTCATTGAGCAAAACTGCCTAAGATGGTCCTCCTTCCTAAGTGGTTATCCAGTTAGAGAGGTGAATGATGAAGGCCACGAAGCCCTTAAGTCGTAGCGATCATGAAGGCACCATTATGTGTTCTTAAGATTCTCTCAAATTGGAATAAGAAGATTGTGCAAAAGGTACTCTCGGTAATTGCAACTAGCAAATTTTAAACAGTACTAACGTTGGTACATCTTAGCCCCATCAGATTAGCCTTAACCTCCTGTGCCACTGTCTGTGGTTCTGTCATGTGGTCTTATCCATCCACATAAATATTCATATGTAGGTGACGAAATTTGGGAGCAGGAAACACCCGCATGCAAGTTTGCATGCGACTCGGAAGCGATCCGCACCCTTTATGCCAAGAAAAGCATGCTTTCACCATGGAACAGGTTGAGTTCGTTGAAAGATTGGGTGACAACAAGGAGGTGGAACTTGGATTTTGCGCAGATACGTGTAAAATCGTGGGCCTTGGCTCCTCAATTTCATCACTGATTGCGTGGAAAGTGCTGTCTCTGTCATTTAAGGCACCGGAAGCTCAACGACCCGTTAACCAACCATGTCGTCGACAAAAGGATGAAAGAACCTCGATGTGTACAGTTGGGTGCACAAATATGGGCAGCTTGTTAAGTTTGAGCCGAAAAGAACACATGATGTTGTAAATGCGGTGGACATTAGTGGAAGTAGACCGATCAGGCTACTAGTCAGTTAAGAACCATGTGCAATCGCAGAGGAAGCGTGTTATTTGGAAGAAGAGTTATTCAGAGACGAGGTCACGAATCCACCAAAGTCATTATTGGTATTAGCAACTACTCTTACAAGAGAAACGCCACCGATCAATTATTACTAGAGGAGGCTAGAAGTTATGACAAACTATAGTCGTTGACGGATCCACCACTTGCCACTTAGTGGACATGTCCTCTGGCATCGCTTCTGTTTCGATAGCCAGCTAGGAACCCACGATACCACATTGACGTACTGACAGCATTGCTAATGGACATAGAATTGCAAGCAGAGAAGAGGATTGGTAGATGCGCAAGAAGACGAGCTTTCTACGAATTGAAAACAGCGTTGATGCTCTTAAAAATGGCTGGCATTTCATTACTCAGCCGTTGCGGCTACTACACCGAGTGTAGGTTCAGAATTAGACAAACAATTGAAAGACATTGATGGGAAGAATTGCCTCCTGACTCACATACTGCGTCGACTCATTCCTTGATGTGATGCAGCATTGTAAACCACCACCGTGCATGCAAGCGACTCTGATCTCATTGCCAAAAATGTGGTCAGTCACAACAAATTGAAGAGGTTCTTCAGGTGCCAAGAGAAGCATTTGACTCTTCCAACTTTACTTGCTACTTCATTCAAATTATACCATATTATCAACGTAATGAGAGCAAAAATAAAGGAGACATTCAATAGCACTTGCGGCATACTATTTTATTCTTCATTCGTGTCTCTGCTGCAGGGCAGGTTAATGTTAACTTTGCTGCATCAGCGCATAAATTAAAACTTGCAAAACTGCGCCTGTGCATTATAGCAGCAAACAAGAATGCTATCTGAGTGTCGTATGGATTATTTTCAAATTAGTCTACTCAGTGCGGTTCGCATGAGGTGGTCGAAGGTGGCCGCTGCATCACAAAGTCTGCGAGGCATTGGCAGGCGACGTGCACAATGATTCTTCATCATCAGTAACAACTGCCTTCTTTTGGCTCATCTTGCCGTCCCCACTTACCAACGTGGAGACCTTAAGTCTAGAGTCGAGAACAACCTTGGCCGTGTAGGCAGCCTTGCAAACCAGTTGGTTGAGGTAGCAGGGCACCAACCTCCTTCATTAAGGCCTTCAGCCTCCTTCCATCCTTCCTCTATTGTTTTGTGATAAATTCTTTGATATATAAATACCACATCTGTCCGCCCCAGAAGGCATCCATCGCATCATTTCTGGTACTTTTTCCTCCTGGGCCTAACTTTATTTAGGAACACATATTTGCATACTTTTATCAGTAGCTGGTGCCAGGAACGCTACCACATTAAGGTACCACATGCTTGATACATCGGGTCTTTTAGAAAGCTTTTTGCAGTAGTGAGTTCGGTGTTTGAAATAGGCCCATGTAGTAATGCGCTCGACGAAGGCATTTATAGGTTAACGACTTTGCATTTCTTTAAGACCACAGATTAGGATTGTCATATGCAAGTAAATAACTGCCACACATGTAATGTGATTAACCCAACTATCCAATTTCGGATGCCCTACTCCCATAATGGGAAGGTAATCAGCTTAAAATGACCAATATTAGACTTGCCTACCTTCTACGCCTTTAATTGACCATGAAATTGCAGTCAAAAAGCGTTAACTATGGCATGAAGACGTAGCGATATCGCAGTAGCAATGAGGACGACTGTTGTTTTGCTAAGATGCCTTGCCTAAAATAAAACTGATTTTCCCTCATCATTTTGTGCGCTAGTTGCTTGGTTAAATAACCTGACTTCGTTCTGTTGCTGTGCAAACCTTCAAATACAATTTCCACACCACATTACCCAGCGTTCATTGTTTCCAAGCGAAAACCAGTCCGGACGATTGGACATGGCCTTAGACAGAAAATTGCTTTGGTACCATAGAATCGAAGACGTGTGAATGTCGAGAATTTGATGACAGGTGGTTGGTATGTTGCTGCTGCTTCGCGTGTTTCACATGCGGTCGTTTCTGCCACATTTCATGTGATTCGCCGATGTTACTCGCTATTTGCCATCCCGCTATCTCATAGATACCTTTACGGCAGTGCCTACAACAAATCTGCCTCTCGTCTTTCCAAGCATGGTATTTGTGCCCTTCGAATCCTATTCCTAACAAACATGGCTCATTAACCACCAAACAAACCTATTCTAGTTGTTTTAAATGTCACTAAATTAAGTAGAAAAGGAAATAAAATGCATCACAATAAGAAGACTATATTTGGGTTGGTAAATGCAAAAAATCAACGCTGGTGGAAAGTGCTGATGCCCTTGAACCATAGGTCGCAATGGACAAATTGACAGCTCCATTGATGGGGTCCATGCATTGTGGATCACGAATCACTGACTGCACAATGCAAAACGTGACAAACTTCGCCGAAATACAGTTGTATATACAGTGTGGAGCTGTGAAATTGGTAGAAGTGAAATAATAGATCGTACTTGATGATCTGTTAGAGAAAAGATTAATTAGACGGAGTTCAAATTGCCAAATGCACTCATTTGCCTCCTGAATTACTTAGCAGCTGCAAACGGACTTTGGTTGTTGATTGATGCTGCTTGAGAAAACAACATACTACTCAACTGCTGATCAGGCCACATTTGAAGTTCCGATGTAACGAAAGTAGGTCATCGTCAGTAACATGGGAATGGGATTTGGGGATGGTGAAGTAAAAAGAAACTACAGAAATCCACCATGCTTGAAAGGTGGTAGGGTGATTGGCTGTTTAATGGAGGGGACGAGGTTTGAATACTGCGCCCATGGAAGCCGAATTATGTTGACCTCACAATAGCGTCAACACGTTGGATTGTTTAGCGTCGATATGTGAAAGTCACGCGATCGCCTCAACTCGACTGATTGCTCTTCGACATCCAAGAACCAAATCAGGTTGTGCCGTGACGACAGCGTTGCGCGAAGTTGCATTGTCACAATCAGAGGGTTTGACCATCACGGCAATCCACTTCTTGGAGAAATGAGAGGATTTGGCCACCACCGCAGTCCGAGTATCAAAGAGCCTAATTGTGCAAGAGTGAAGCAGCCTCAGTTTGCGGCTCCTCAATTATGCTAACAGATGCAGTGAGCTAGCAGCGTCAACATGAGAGGGAATTAGATTACTTTTTAGGCCTCAAACTAAGCAGCCCTGGTATGAGGACGGAAATGGTTGAACATTTGTTTGGGGAACCGTGGTCTGAGTCATCATCTGACCTGACCGTGATGTCAATTAAGTGGATCGAGTTGGTTTTACGCACTGCCATTAGTCAGTGCTGGTAGTCAGTTAAGGCATAGGCATGTGATGGCTGATTGGATTGTGGAGGCGTTAGTGATTCAGTTACACTGCAACGTGGATCTTTGTAAGGCATCGGACCAGCACGCCATGACGGCACTTTATTATCCAGCAACAATTCGATGGTGCACAAGCATCAAGAAACATTTCCAGCAGGTCAATTCTGAACGGTGTTCCCTCACCGGAATATATATAGCCACTATTATCAAAGCCGTCATGCTTTATCTTCGTTTCACTACTCACTGCACCAGACACCCATCCACTGACGGATCACTCACGAATGGGTAGTCGAAGCTTACGATCGAGCAATGACTCTTCCCATTACTTTTAGCTCTAAAAGCCGCCTACTATAAATCGACATTGCTGACCGATTTTACTGAATCATGAACAAAGCCATCGCACTTAACGAGTGCCTCGTAAGGACCTGCAATCCTACTCTGGTCAGTGGGGCTGCAATCACAGCCGATTAATCCAGTTCAGATGAGATGCGGCGCGTTTGGGAGAGAACAGATAGCTCTTAAGATGCAATTAACTGCGGAAGTAGACAGTGGAGGAGGGTCTTGCCTGACCCTCTGCTTAGACGAAAGCGCCGTCCTCTACCCTTGATGATACTTGGACGATCGCATGTCACTACCCGTCACTCTACTCACACGTCATGATGCGCATACAACGCCTCTGACGACTCAAGATAACCAGCCTCACAGCTGAATTACCCTAAGGAAGTTGAAAACAACAGCGCGAAAATGAGATGGTTTGTGTCTGATCATCATTTATTGTCACTTCATGGCACATTGGGGCACTGTATTGTCGGTTAATTTATGAATTAATGGAAACTGTGCTAGATCAGCAAGAGGGTGGGTTTGGTTGGTGCTGGTCAAAGCGTTATTCGTAAAGCGTGGTGTGATGCAACCCCCATGTCAAGCCTCAGTGCGTGTCAAAGCTCTGTGAGTGTTACGACACGGTCAATGACCCATGGCTTATGACTCATCCGGGGGTTCTGTTCCATCAGCTAGTCCCTTTGCAATGCAAAACCATCGGTCCAGCTTCGAACGCTTAATGCAGTGTCTGGCCAAGGAAGCGAGAAAATGCGTTGCATGGGGACAACCACTAATCAAACTCTGGACTTTCCTCCACTAAGCAACAACGTTCTAGTGTTGTCCCTACATGGATGTCCACACATCCTGAGACATTTGTCGTATCATCAGTTCTGGAACATGATAAATTAAACTCCTATGAATCCTTAGCAGTGGTGAGTCCCAGGTCAACTATAAAAAAGACAACATTTACCTCAAATAGCAGACTGGTGACATCCTCTACCTATTTATTCGCCTGATTATGGTTGACAAGGAGGTCGTGAATTGTCCACATTCTCCATTGTGAACCCTTAGTTTGATCAATGCCTGCTTAATCAGTACATTGTTTCTATGCTCAAAGAATGCTTCCTGTAAACGCAGGAGTTCTGATGTTCCTTTGCAGTGATAAACGACTCCAGAATACTCTCTTCCGTGTTAGGTCCATACGCTAGACAAAACGACGTTCAGATGGGTGCACACCGGCAAGTGTTGCTGCGTTGAGAGATATAGCCTGTCACCACGACCTACCGATTGGGAAGGCAGACGAACGTGCAACATCAAACCATGCTGGTTAAATCGATTTGAGCATAAGTTGGTCATGAAATGCGCCACCAGTCTTCAGCTCGTCCTCCGAGTTCTCGCGCAGTCATATATGCTGCCAAGTGAGTGTCTTAGCATTCGAAGTGCGTTCCATGAGACGCTGTGACAGTCAAGACTTCTTGCACTTCCAACATTATAGGCACATACTCTAATCGTGATGATGCATTCTTTCAAGTGTCCATGAACTCCAACCCGAAAACTATTGCTTGAGCACTGTGAGAATGCCTTGTGTGCGTCAAGAGCCTCCCACCCACCAAGCGTAAATAGCTTTGTGCAGAATCGTGTGCGTGTTAGCAGGTCTTCCATAAACACATCGGAAGGGGTCCACTTGCTCACAAGCATTATTACCTCACTAAACTATGGGAAATTCGACACTTCCTAGGTAGCGGTCCACCTGGAATCGCACCCACTTTCTGCTACCCACTCATCATTGGTCCCGATTGCACAAAAACAGTAGTCTACACTTTAGCGTTACGACGCAGTTCATTTGAGAATTCATCATCCCATGCATTCGCTTGCCTCCATCGACGTGACGCGCAATCGCACTAGGGCACATTTTAGGTTTCTCGTTCCTGCTTTCCACATATGTGCATCAATGCCAGCCAACTGACTGACTGACTGACTGACTGACTGACTGACTGACTGACTGACTGACTGACTGACTGACTGACTGACTGACTGACTGACTGACTGACTGACTGACTGACTGACTGACTGACTGACTGACTGACTGACTGACTGACTGACTGACTGACTGACTGACTGACTGACTGACTGACTGACTGACTGACTGACTGACTGACTGACTGACTGACTGACTGACTGACTGACTGACTGACTGACTGACTGACTGACTGACTGACTGACTGACTGACTGACTGACTGACGTGCTGCAGCACGTAACTTGAACTCACTCGACCATCGCTTGCTTCCAACTAAAGTGGCATTTATAGCACACCAATCGTGCAAATATTCCGCCACACCATCTGGTCTGAACGCGATTCGCAGCCCATCAGATCACCTGCCATACCTTGATTGAGTAGGGAAGAAGGAGGTGAGACGACGACCACCACTTCGAACTCGTCACTTCACGTCTGCCTCCATGCTTGCATAATCCTCACTGCTCACCTATTTAAGTCTCGTTGAATCTGGCTGGCATTTGCACTTCCGTTTCCAATGCATGGAGGTGATGATCTCATATTTCGGGTTGCTGATCCATTTTAACCACTGTCGCATTTGTTGACAAGCTGTCGCAGACGTTGCGGAAATCGCAGGTCGATGGTCTGCACTGCTTTATGGGGTGACATCTACACCAACAGCTATCATGCGTTGGTCCGAGTTTTGGCATTTGTTATGCATCACTTTGCATTCCAATTTCCACATCCATTGCCTTATCCTCTTACCAGTGTCGGAATTAAGTCTGCCTCGTCTACTACTGAAAACTTCTCCCACCACATCTCTCTGCAGTTCGACCGAGACACCTCCACAACAGACTGCTCTGATAAGTTGGAACTGTATGCCTTTTGCCGAATACAGAAGAAAATATAGCATGGTTTGTGAAATTGGGTTACCATCGCAGATGGCATTCATATCTCTTACACAGGCCCTACTTACCAGCTCCCATGTACCACTGAGTGTTCACAGCAACCCATCTCCCGTTCGCCAGTTTACACAGCAACAAGGCGATCCCCATTGGTCGAATGGAGGAATTGCGGCCAGCAATCAGTACGACACAGCGCGTAGTTCCGGATTTCTGACCTCGGGAGAGTCATCGTTGTTTTCACGATAAAAAAGTATGGCTACGGGAGTGAAAGTATGCCATTGTGCTGGATGAATAGACAAATGAGTTTTCTGACAACTCGCTTCACTTTATTTACAATGCCCTTGAGATTCATTACTGACAAAGTAATGGCACGTGCTGCAAAGGCGACAGCCAAAGTGAAGCATGGTGCAAAGCTACCCCAGATATATCTTACCAGTCACCTCAACCATTGTCACTTCCCATTAGATTTCCTCTTTTGTTCAACACTTCCACAGATCATCGTCAGATGAACGTCTCTTATCTCCCTCTCTGATTTGTGCAGCGAGGAGCAGAGTTGATGATAACGACTTAAAATGGTGAAGGTTGAGAGTCACAGTCAAACACTCACGTTGGTAGCATGCCAGTGTACGCAAATCCAAAAGCACAGTTAAAGCTCTGCATACTGCTCATGCACTAGATCCATGGCCGCCTCTACACAAGTACTCGGAGTACCTGAGTTGCTTACTACTTCAAGCATTGCCATTGAACCCATAAAAACGCAGAAAGTGCTACATCTTACGAATTGTGTTATGGTAGGATGCCACTTTGAGGAGGTATGCGTTGCTACGCACTTTATTTAACCTTTCCGCTGACGAATTTTTCTGTAGTAGCCTCATTCAACTGAATTAAGGTTGAATGTCTGGAAAGTTGGTAGTTCTAACCCTCAGATAAATTGATTCGCCCGTTAGCTGCTCTGATACCCCAGCTTTTACTCGAGTTCCAAATCCAGTGCTTCTTAGTGGCCGCATATTTTCTTGAGCCACCCCCTTACAACCCTCGATGCAGAGACACTGAGGTAAACGCCACAGTCAAAGCAGAAGTGCCGCGGCCACTTCATGAACAGAAACGTAGCAAAAATTCATTCTCAAATCCGCCTCGTATGGTGATTCAATGCATTGTGCAAAGATGTAAGCATCGCGCAGTATCTTTACTCTGCGGTCTGGTCGTCGGGTCAGACCACCACTCTTCCAAGCACTATGTTGCATTATGGCCTTCGGGTGGGTGGACATCGAGGAGCCCTCTGTTCCCACAACTTGAGCTGAAGTTTGGCCAGTCAATGCCGGTTTAATGCGCGACCGCTATGACCGCAATTACGAATCCTAGCAGAGCCCCAGTAACAGACATGTCATACAAACAGGCAGACAAGAATCCTCCCCTTTACTTCGCGTCTTGACCTAGTGGTTGGTTTGGAGTGCTTTCAGCCTAGAGACGGAGTCGGGTTGGCCAAAATGACACTTGGCCGGCAACTAACTTGCAAATCCTAAAGATCCGGAGCACTTTCTTGTTTTGATGGTTGCACCAAACTTATTTGTGGCTACTAATTAGTTTCTTGTATCACAAATGCCCCAAAGGGTTAGGATTAGCCTTGGGATGAAAGTGCACACCACGCAATTAGGTAACCACAATGAACGAGCAAGCGAGTGATAGAGACGTTTACGGAAAACAGTTCTTCAATGACAGTTTTAAAGCCTGGTTCTAGGTTAATGCAATGACAATGCAGATTTTATCTAAACCCTACAAAAATGGGGCTGCCAACTGTTGTGAGTTCGAGAAGTGCAACCACATTTCCAGCAGAAGTAGCTTTATCTGCAATGCACAAAATTTGTTTTCGTCTCATGAAGAGTCTGCTCATATTTTACTGTTGACTGCGTAAACAACATGATTACTAATGAAGGCAGTGACGCATACATGCACCAACTTTGGACAGAAAGCCGACATACACGGTGAACGGAGTGCATGTGGACTCAAGAGGGGAGGACAAATTCTTACTCGTCAGTGCAGGGGTTGTCGTTAATCTAGAGTCGTCAGTCAGTGCCAATCCAAAGAGACGCGTTTTGGAAGGTAGGAAAGGCGAAGAACAAATTACCAGTTTCTGAACGTAGTTGTCATCTGATAATGCTGGAGTCGTTGAACGTGTATGCTTGGCTTCCAAGACTTTCTCTCCTCAGTTGTTTATGCATGATAAAAAATTTTGATTGACAGGATGACCCAAAGCCATTTTGGGTATTAGCAACACATGATTAGATATTTTTGTGAAAAAAAGGAAAAAGTCTTCAGCCTAAGGCATTCACCTTCTAATGGGTGGTGCTTTGGCACGCCATACCGATTCCAGGCACCATGTAACAAGTTTTGCTAGAGTCAAAGTGGAGTCGCAAGACAGGCAAGCTCAAATCACATTCGCCAAGTCCAAACCGTGTGGTTTGATCTGGGAAGTTAATCGGAAGACGTAGTCAAAAGCAATTGTTTGAACTGACTAACACAAGCCACTGATTCATAATACGTGATTGTGAACTTCCACGTGTGCATTTGACGAGTCCTCACAAATTACGTCGTGCCATCGCAGCAAAGTGCAGTGGAAAATGAAATGAATATTTCAAAACCCTGATGTTAATTAATTAGAAGGGAGACTAAACAAAGCAATTACACAGTTCTCTACTCCTCCTCTGTCGTCTACACTCTCAACAAGCGGTAGATGAGGGCAACGTATTTGTCTGGACTTTGGTCCGCCGATCATGCCTAGCACATTGTAACTTCATGACTCCAAGTTGACGGACAAAAATTGTCTAGATTGAAGAGTGTATTTGTGTAAACACATAATTTAGATAACTGGCATTCCACCACACTTAAATCTAACCGAGCATAACTTGTCAACGCCTGACCCGAAGTGAAGAGGACTCCAGTTAACGCATCATTGTCATCAAGCAAGTCGCAGATTTATGCGTACAGGTTCATCGGCTTCTGTAGTCTCCTTCGGTTTTCTTGGCAGCAATGCAACCAATTCCGGGAGTGTCTTGCAGCGTTGTCTTGGGGCAGCCCGCACTACACTAGTCCCCATTGCATTGAGCATCTGCCGTGGATTCCCGATTAGACGGCGAATCATATTTGATGGTTTGTGAAGACCGATTAAGCAGCCCATGCACGACTGTAATTGACAAGAATGTTTCCTCGCTTTGCTGTTCACCCTATCCACCAGCGAGTATTCGAGTCGTGAGTTGAGGCGGCTGGGATAAAGGCATTTTCGGATCGAAGGCTACAGGTATTTTCAATCCACCGCTCTTAATACCATGTCACAGACCACAAATAACTGCACCAACTTTCTCTTCCACTTATTTTCTGGTGACTTTATGTCCACTGACCCAACGATTTCGTGATTTCCATCAGTGGAAGGTAAGAACATGCGTGGGAACTTTTCCGGACAGTAGCGAGATGACTTGACCACGCTGTCCATGAAGAAACTAGATGCTGCCGGGGGTGTGAAGAAGCAGAAGAGCATCTAGTTTTGTGTTTTCGAAAACGAGTTTAAAATGTCCTGTCATATGTTCATCACTTATTCCTCGGAAGACAGTCATCCAGGTGGTGTGGCACCTCCAAGGAGTAACGAAGCTATTTTAATCAAATCGCCCTTCAATTCACCAGTAAAATGACTTTACGATTAATGACTACCTAGATTAGTAGGAACTCGTGTTAGGCGTCACATGCAAAAGCGATACGCTTGGCCACCATTCAGACACCCAGCAGCCACAAGCCTAGAGGGCTACATTTTCGGATTTACTTAGCCCACGTCTGGACTACCACGTAAGTGTAAATGCGTAGGGTCTGTGGCGGATTCTCCAACGCCGCACCGTGTCACCGACTACAGGCAACTTAGCGCATGTTAGGAGCCGATAATTACCTCTTAACCACTGGAATTGTAACAAATTGCACAAATGGGAACTAGTTAACAGTAAGAACCCTTAGCATTGCCAATGAATTACGCACTCAATCAGTTGTACCGTGATGGTCTGTAAGTGCAGCTTTTATGGAGGCTTTCCATTGATCACCACATTTCTGATACCATCGAGCATGGTGGGAGAGGTTACCTGAAGACTTGGAATTCAAAAAGCCCTAATGGTAAAATCTGCCTCATCATCGCCTATGCATCTGCCTACTAACATGATAAGGGCTTTGTTTAAGCAAACAAAGATGCTGTCCTTATTTGCTTTATCAGTTAAAACCCGATTATTTGAAAACTGCATGGTTTGTTGGACTTCGTTTATGATCCTCTCCTACCTTCTAGAAGTCAAATAGAAAAATGGCATGTAGAAGTCATTATGACATTTACTCACCATCCTCACCAAGCATCACCCGAGCTCTGCAAATCATTCACGCTTTGCAATTTATTATAGAGGCCAGTGTGTTAGCAACACTTACATCAAGATTGGCTGGAACCATCGACCATGAACTGATGGTGATCTGATGTCGCTAAAGTGTTTGAAAATCAACTGCTCTACTGATATGATTATAGTAACATAACTCTAAAAGTATAGGAATTTTGAGCAATTTAAGTATGAAATTAGGCGCTATCGAAAACCTGACGGTTGTATTACACCTACAGATCAACAAAGTAGAAATAGATCTGCTTGGAATTTGACAGATCTACATGACAAGAAATGGCAAGACATGCTCAAATCGGCCGAA
Source organism: Taenia hydatigena (assembly GCA_036345935.2). Taxonomy (NCBI): domain Eukaryota; kingdom Metazoa; phylum Platyhelminthes; class Cestoda; order Cyclophyllidea; family Taeniidae; genus Taenia; species Taenia hydatigena. Next base: position 9,584,867 of record JADWOT020000003.1, read on the forward strand.
AGCGTGGGAGGGATACGCATGCGTAGTTAACGCGTCCACTCCACATTGACACATTAACTATTGGTGTTACATGTATGTGACGCCCAATTCTTTATCCTATGCGTGATTGGTATCAGATTACGGGAGCCCATAGCATTAATTCATCTTTCAGCACAATTGTGGATGATTTGAGCTGTACCTAACATAAGGTTAAACGCGTGAGGAAGTGTAGGAATTCTCGTTAGAAGCCTGGTTGTGCAGATGCCAGCATAGCTTGGAATCGCTAAGGCCTAATTTTACATGGCAATGATGGTATTGGATTGCACGTGGGGAAAAGGGCGTTAAACCTGAGCTTTATGCAGATCTTAGACTCGTCATGAGCGAGATGACAACAACATCTGTCTGCTAGAGGGAACCCGAGCAAAGATACAAGCTCGGAGGCAAACCAGCAAAGGGAACAAGACAAGTCGAGGACATGCGACTCCGGCGAAGCGGATTTGAACCACCAACCCATGGATCGCTGCTGACATCTACAGTCCTCCGCTTTACCAACTGAGCTATCGCCGGGTGTTGCCCGCGCAGCTTTGTTTATAATAACAAAAGCATTAACTGCAGTTTGCTACCCCTTACTTCCTCTTCTCGACTTCGTGATTTCTTTACTTCGCACTGCTGGTTGCGGCGAATTGTGTCTTAAACGAAGCCATTAATTCACCTATGCGAAAAGTCTGCTTCGGGCGCTCTTAGCAATGGCAACATTTACATTTCTAGATGCAAACAACACAACTGTCAATGCTACTCAACTTATATGGACTTGTGGGTGGATGGTCTCGGCGAGCTCGATTAAAAGTGCATTCTAAAGCAAGTGTCAGTTGACAAATTGACCGACTTTGCTCTGATTTAATAAAATTGCCTTCGAGAAAAGTCCGTGAATGATTGGACACAACATGGGTGGGTGATGCATGCACTTCATGATCTCATTGCCAGGTTGTGTTAAAGGTCATTTTTGCCCTTGTAGCTGTTCATTTATAAGAACCAACGTGACGCATTACGATGCAAAATTTCTACATGGCTTAGCATTAGAAACGCATATAAGGGTTGGTTTCCCTGTAGTCGTGGCATGCATACTCGAAATGAGGATTTATTCCAACTTAAATGCCAAACTAAACAGATAAGCGTTTCATGCGGTTGCCATTCTGTCAAACAAAAAGTTGGCTGAAGAAGTAGCACACACCAGTGTTGAATGATTATAGGAAGGAATGAAATATTTGGGAATGCTTCCTTCGCAGCTTAGTCTAGGCATGCATGCTCACGACCACGAATGATGCGCTGTGGTACTTCTACGTCCTTATGGGCAGCCGAAGTGCTTTGTAATCGACCAAGCCCCTATTGGCATGGTTGAAGAGCAGACTCAGCTACTTTTACAAAAAAATCCTCAATGCCATTGCATGAGGTGGACATCTGTAAGGTGGATTAGTCGTCAGTCATTGATGCCCAGCATGCGTCGCATGAGTCCTCCTTAGAAATGATGCACTGCTCAAATTCATGGCTGAATTCATTAACTGATGGCTACTGTTCGGGTTCGATCCCGACAGGAACTCATAATGCTGTGGACTGTAGCATCACACTCAAAACCCTCATTCAGTGGAGAAGGAAGACGACCACCTCCAGGAAGAAAGTCCTGCAAACGGTCAAGCTTGCAATCTGAAATGGATTAGAATGGAACTACTATCTTAAGTAGGCAAGCTGTGCAGACATCGCTTGCTTAGTGATGAGGCCACCATTTGATGTTAGAAAGGAAAGAGACACACCATAATTGCAGCCGTCACTTGTAAACGATTTCGGTCCACATTGGCTGAGAGGTGGCTTCTATTAAGATTGAAGCTGCTGCAATGTCAACAGTAGCGTATCGGCACATTCGCAAAGGTGTTTAATAGATTGGGTGTTCACCTTTCCTCGTTTGGCCATTTTTCGCTCGGATGAGTGGAGCGAATGCAGGTGGGTGTCATTCCCCATCACTGGGGACGTAGGTACTGAGGTGGAATAATGAGGATTATGCACGCTGGGGGTAGAACTGGTGCTGTTGCGAGTAGGCAGAGACACAGGCTGAGGTCTTGAAGGACAGTCAGGGCGCGAATAAGGCTTCCTGACCTCACTCTTTTCGTTGCATGAGAACGAAGGCTAAGGAGGAAGGAACAAGCGCTAAACTTATTGTACATCCTCGTGAAAGCGTTGACACACAATTGCCGTTACATACAGTGATTGCACACAAAGGAGCAGTCCTTATAACAGAGTTGGTCGAGACCGTCCAAAGTGGCTTTATCAGGGTATGTCATCATGGCGCATGACTTCCATTGCACTGGATGACCGCCCGACCACAAAGCGGGAGATGCTAGAACAATAGCATTGTTTTGGGTTGGATCAAACTCGTAGTCCCTCTCTGCTATGCAATGCTCGTCATGTTGCTGGCAGTGGAAGGTGAGCAAAACCGTTCGAATGTATTAGACTGATGGATAACTAAAGGCAATGCGCACTGGTGGTGACCAATGGTGGTAGATGGTGGGAAACGTAACCAAGTGAAGAAGTAACAGTGCTGTTGCAAAAACGTATTGCTTTTACATTTGGAGGCTTAGAACCAATGAAGGAGGTCAACTTATATCCTTAGAGCTGCTCGTAAAGCAGTAAGTGCTGATAAGAAATTGTCTGTGTTTGCTGGATGAAAGGGATGGAATGAATAAATAGCTGAAGTGGTACGCCCAACAACTTACCGGCGGATGGTCCAAATCGACTCCAAACACCTCTAAAAGACTGTGCTGTGCATAGATAAGCGCTTGTCAGTGTGCGCTAATGCTGAAGATGAAGTTGAACCCGCCAAGCCTAAGTTGACTGCACTACAGCCGCCCAGCCCACTAAGTAAAAATTGGAGCGCAAGACAATCATCTGCTCGGCAGTGGCACTGTCACTGAATTGTAAAAATTGCGATGTGGCTGGCTTAACGCTCTAGGAAGCTGGAGCTGGAGAGTCGAGTCAGTGCTTAGGTGCACGAAGCGATCGGCAAAGCACGTTTTGCGTCATGAAATTGTCGTCATCTGCCTTCGAGGGAGGAGCGTACTCTTTTTCAACACAACTCGCATCACTCGGCTCTGTTCATTGCATCCTCACCAATGAAGAGTGCTCACTACCCGTTCTAACTCTACTCGCTCTAAGGAGTGATTGCAATCGGAGCTCTTCATTTGCGAAAAAGGATGTGGAGACGCTCAAGTGATCAGTGACTTACAATCTATTGTGGATGGGATGCTATTGTACGGATACCTCTGATTAATAAATGAAAGCCACATTTGTTGTTGACATGAAATAACTAAGAATGTGGATAGCATAATCAAGGCTGTGTGTATTTCAGTGAAAGCCAAGATGCAGTGGGCTGTAGGTCCGTAATCGCCGTCCAAGCTATTTCACATCCACATCCTCGACATTCAAGAATGTTACACAATGTTGGCACCGTTTCTCTGTTTTAACGGCAAAGCTCCTCCCACTCCTCTTTCGTGCTTCCTCAGGAGTAGGTCTCAATACCAGATTAAGTCACATCAATTAATCAGCTCAAATATATCATTCGCCAGAAGCAACGCCTCAGAGGTGAAGTGGTAAGAACAATTATCCACTCATCTGGCACTTTGAACAGTACCAGCATTTAGCACCTCATTCGTAAGCTATGCACTAACGAGTAATACCGACATCCGAGGGCCTGCTTTGCTTGTTTGAGTGCCGTAAAATATGCAGGCTAGATGTGCAGGACCTGAATTCACTCTCCTCCTCTGATATGCCAGCAAATCATGGTGTGTCATTGGACATTCCCACAGAGTGACTTCTGTAACACCCAAAGTTGAGGGAACCAAAATCACGTGGTGCAGTAAATGAAGTGAGCCGAGGCAACATAAATGTTGAATGAGCACAAGTGAAATGTGACTTCTCCCTCCAGCATGATGCGATCGCTAGAAATAAACTTGGAGTGCAAAACCAACCAGTTCCTTGCCCAATGGAGGCCTCGATGTGTCTGAATTTTTGAATTCCAATTCCAGAACGTCCAGTGGTCGGATGAATTGGTTCGAGGTCATTTCTACTCCACGCAGTTGTTTAAATTCATTCACGGGGACAATTCCTTTCTTGTCTGACATGCAGCTTGGCTTTTTTCAAAATGCCTTGTTTCACAATTTGCATTGTTGCCATTATTTCAAAACTGTATGGACAAAGAGTCCATGCACATGCACCATTAGTGTGATAAGACAATAGGAAGTTAAGTGATTAGCGTACTCTGGTCAGAATGGAGTGACTTGGATTTCGTCATTGCGTTGTTGAGGTGTGAGTGACGCCAAGTTACACAAATTGCATCCCACGAACATTTCATGCATTGTTTGCACACCTCAGGTCGGCACGTGGTCCACGAGCAGTAAGCGGGGCCGAAGCAAGTCTCGGTTGTGGATGGACGGGGTGACGTGGCCAAACGGTGCTAACTCTCCACCGAAGGGTAGGGCGCATCGACTCAACTTGAAGGCAGTCCTGCTACAGGAACAGCCACTTCTCACCTACGGCAACCATCAGGTGCGCTTTGCCTCATTCTCATGCCTAGGCATACGGAAATGACAGCGGTAAGAATGCTTACAGGGCCGACATTTAAAGGGTATTTGTGCTCGAACGGTTAGACCTACTGCGCTCAGAAGTCCTAAAATGCGTCGGTTGGTGACATATGTTACCTTTCCATTTGTCGTTTACCTTCCATGCCAGGCTTCGAAGGCGATTTCGACCAGTAGAATGGGAAATCCCAGTGTTTTGATTCAACTGTGCGATGAAGAATTTGTGCACAGAGGCTTTTCATTTGCAGCATCTTGTGGGCTGTTTGATGTTAAAAGACGCCAACAAGCCTAGCTGCCCATAGACACGTCCAATTTCGTGGGAAAATCTCCACGTCAGTGTGGTATAAATAGCACTGACAATTAGCCATGGTAGCCTTATATACCAATCTCAGTGCAATTCATTCCAAATCCACAGATGAATGCGACAGATCAGTGAAAAGTGGGCAACTTGTAAGAAAAGTGACCTTAGAAAATAGGTTTACTGTGCAGTAGCAGCACAAAGCACAAATATGCATGATCCTCTCAGTGGGCCGAACTTCATTGTGCTCTTGGGTTGTTGTCTCTTACTTGAAGTCCTATTTGAATGGCAAGCGAACCCAATGGATTCGGCACGGGCTTACCCACATGGAATGAGGGTTATATTGTGCATTCACGGCTGCAATGGTCCCTTGCCAATTTGTTGCCTGGACTTGCAAATAACTGCGACAACTGGAAGTGCCACTTGAAAATCACCTTAAAATAGGCTCAGCTGATGAATTATTTTAACGCTACGCAGGAAGACATGCGGTAAAACGAAACGGCGAAGAAACAGGCGAGTACTTCACCCAGCAAGCATTCTTCGTGATCCCCTGATTTGTGGTTTTCCGTGTGTTGGTCTTTGCTCATCTCGGCATTAGTCTTACAAATCGAAAGGTGAGCAAGATGGGTGAAAATGCGGGAGATGGAAACGAAGGTAAAAGAAAGAACTGTGTTGGCATTCACAAACGGTTAATCTTTCCAGCACGGCGATGGATTCAGTCAGAGAAATTTGATTTTAATAGTTGAATAGTGTAAAGGAGGTGAGGAATGAGAGGTAGGAAACACATGCACAATTCTTATTAGATCGCAATAAGTCAACGAATTTTATCAATGTTTGCATGCAGCTAACTAAACCAAACCTCTACATTGTCGAGAATGTATTGCGGCATTTCGATTAACTTTTGCAATTTATGCACAGACTATCTTTGTTACCCGACCCGCCATTCATTTTTAAGTTAATTGCATGGTGTTGAAATGCGCAGTAAACTGTGCAATGAAGATTGCCACCGTCTTGCAAATAAAAGTACATTTCTGGCCAAAGGCCCTCACTCTCCATTTAATTATTTTATAAAATTGTGGTGCAAAAATTTCTGCATGCAGACGTTCAGAAGCGTTCATATTTGCTGCTTTTGAGCGACTACTTGATTCCATTCTCCTGTTCGTCGCGCTTTATCAAAGAGTTACTGTTAACTTGTCAACAAAACAGGCATTGGCTGTCTCTGTTGATTTCGAGAAACTGTTCTTAGCTGTTCTTTCTCAAGCTACAACACGCACATGTCTGGCGAATGTCTGCTTTGGGATCGAGGAGTGTTACTTGCAAAAGTGGGGTTATTAAACGTGAATGTGAGTTAGTACATTAGGCAGCATTCCAAAGTGCTTGACACTGCAGAAATTGACAACATTTAATTATTTTGAGCATTCTATAAGTAACTTTAGGCAAAGGAACATTCTGTCATTTAGACTGCATAGAAAATCTCACAGGAATGTTAGACTTAATAGTAGCAACTCCCATGGTACCCTTAGGCACATTTGCTTTTAAAACTACTACTGACCCTCGTTCTGTCGTGATCCCCAGTCATCCCACCCATGCAGGCAAACTCCGAATTTGTGTAAGAGCAGTGACTAACATCGGTCATTCGGCCATCAATTGCTCTTCAGTCAAAGGTGCAAAGCGTCAGGTTAAAGTAATGCCTTATATGGCTGGTAAGTGAGCTCGAAAAAAACAGGTTCTGTTGCCGAGCGAGATAGATAATTTGGAAGGAGCTCACCTTGGTGTGCTTCATTTGGATTCTTTGGACTGACAAGTGAAAGGAATGCTTGATGCGCTGCTGTCACGGGAAGCATCATAAAGAGGGAAGAGGAACAATGAATGCGGAACGGTCGCTTGCAAAGCACTAAAGGCAAAGTGTGTGTCTTTGGGCTTTCCTCACATGGAGGACTCTCTTCACTTGCCAATGCTAGAATGCTCTGATGCCTAATGCGTGGCCTTGTGACGAACAGATCTAAAGCGTAATGGAAGGGTATTTAAAGTCTTAGTGAACTGTCATACTAACGACAATCAGGATGGTGGGCTGGAAATAAACTTACTAATGCTAATAAATTAGCGAAGCCAAAGCCAGAATGCGAATGCGGTGATTCGCACGATCATTTGTCAAAGAGAATATTTTGTTCCCTCAATAATTGTAGAGCACTTTCCCTTCGATAAGGCCAAGATATTTGGTTTGGGTTTTTCATCTTTCGTCCATTTTGCAACATTTGAAAAGACAGCATGAGCGAACGGATAGGTTTGGATTGAGACACTTGACAAATTGATCCAGCCTTTATCATGGAAGTTGGAAAGTGGAAGCTAGGAGGCAGAATATTTTGCAAATGACGCGACGCTTCGTACAGTCCGAAACTGGGTGCACAACCATAAACTGAATGCATCGAGCGCAGTAAATCTCTCCCGCGATCCACGGACGGCGTCTGGGCAATAATAGTAATAATAATAGAAAACGAATAGTGACAAAGACATTTGGTAAGATTTGTAGCACATGCTATGAGGAACTGTATGGTGGTCTTAAGAGCATCATTAAGTCCATTAAACAAAGTCTGTCCCGTTGGAATTCCTTCGATGCTGTTATGCACGACAGTCGGAAACTCAGCAGTGCTTACTAGAATGTGCTGATTAACCTCAAGGTTGAGAGTGATTATGCCTGATTGCATGCCGGTACCAAACAGACCCAAATAAACTGTAACTCAGTGACTGCGACTAGCGGACTCGACAGTTTGCAGTGACTCGCAACTTTGGGCAAACTTGGTCACTTCCTAGATGGCGGGACAACCTGCAGCCAACACGCATTTGTCTTTGTATCGGTTGTTACCGCAACCCTTACCGAGTCATCAAAATTGAACTCATTCCTTGACCAGACTGTAGTCATTCTGCTACAAATCCATCCACACAGCAAAACATACCCCTAATGGAATCGGTCATTCAATAAACGCAAGAAGTTATCGCTCTTCTGAAGTAGCATACTTAGCAATCAACTGCTGTCACAGTGTTAAGTTAATTCCGTAAATCAGTGGTAGTTGGAATCGAACTGACGAGTTTCATGAAAGGGTGAAGTTGATCCCCTCCCACTTTCCACAGGCTAAACAAAGTGGAAAAGCAAGCACCGTGGTCGTAGGTTGAGGGTGGGCGAAGTGCTTTGTGTGGTTAACCTATGCTCCAGCAGTGGCCTTCTGGGCGTATTTGCGTCCTCTAATAAACATATTTGGACAGCGAGATCTTCGAGATCTGATGTATGGGTACATTGTGGGACATTAAATGATAAGTTGGGAGCTCAGTTGTGGGACAAAATCGAAGGGTCTTGCTGAATGTAGGGTCATTAATGTCCATCGCACCGCCAAAAGCTTTGCAGTTAGTACTTCGAGTACTAACTTCTCCACAATGTTGTTTGTTCCAAGTCACTCAACAGCGATTAACTCAGCCCAGTAAAGGCTTGCGATTTTGGGATTACCTGATCGTTTAACGCGCTAGGGTAAATGCAATCACACGAGGCACTTAGCTTCGAGGAAAATAATGAAGTTTGCCAAACACTTGCTCACTTTTTACTCCTATTATTAAGGTGCAGATATTCTTAAGATGTTTGGACATATCCGAGAGACTAAACATCGAGATTACCCCTAGGATATGCACTACGGCTTCGCTTCCAGTTAACACATGACAGGTAGTCTCAAACCCATTTATTGACGTGTTCTATGGGCTCGTTTTGGTGTCTAAGTATTAGGTCATGAGCTTTTTCCAGCTTCCATGATGGAACATTCATCTCCTCTAAATTTGAGTGCAGAGCTACAGCAGAAAAATGGGTTGTGAAATATCTGCCGCTACACTGTGATGTCTAAGCATGAATGAGGCTTGTTAATTTCATTCACCATAGCCATCGACTTCTATTGCACCATAGTCATGCAATTAATCTCCGAGTTCTACTCTCCGGTTTCGTGTACGCAGGAAACTACCCTTTTGGATTTCAGTTTGGTGACAAAAGGTCCCATCAATGCCATTGCTGCACTTACTAAACAATCGCAACGTACATCCGGAGCAAATTCAATTAATCACGCCAACACTGAGAACATGAATACAACGCAATCTGTCAGGGTGAAATTCTAGTGGCATTCATCTTCAACCTAATTCATGTGGCGTAATCTGCTCTCTCTTACAAAACTGATCCATCTTACTCGTTAGGCAATACGTAGTCGCACAAGCTGCCAACACTGGGCACATAATGCTTTAGTCATTTAACGCAGTTATTTGCATTTCGCTAATGCTAATTGCAAAGTCACTCGAGCACAATGATCAAAACTCCTAGAGCTCAGGGAATGGGCAATTTGCAATGTTGCATACATAGAGGATCCAATTACATATGGTGGGCAGAGTCATCAACTTGAGCATTCTCAATTCTTCTAGAGAGCACGCCGTAGAGACCGCAATTCAACACATTGCTCCAGTCGGTGTAGGTTGGATTAAAGTTCTTGATACAACATAGCCGCCATTTGGTTTGCATGGTGGCCAGGAGATGGCTGTTGTGTTGTCCAAGGTTCTGGAGGAATTTCATGAGACAACTCATCCCAGTGGACTTATCCACGAGCCCATTGACAAACACTACGATAAGTAGCGTCCGATTAGGTTCGAGGGATTCCAGGGTGATTGTTAGATCATGATTGGAGAAGTGCGAGAGATCCACTGCATATATTAGGCAGTCGCAGTAGTCAGGCACATCCATATACTCGAAGGGAGAAATACGTCGGTCCATAATATGCACGCTGCCTTCGACACAAGTTGTTACAAAGATAAGCTTGCTGATCGCAACACCATTTGTGCTCCTTAAAATATTATAAGATGAATTATGGCTGAGAATGAATAGCTGTGGCGGATATAGGCAAATTGTGAATTCACGTGGCGACAGCCAAGCCAGGTGTGGGTCTCCAAACAGCCAATTGTGCACAGGTCTTTGGTCTCGTATCTGCGGCAGCTCTATTAAAGTGCGCTGGAGGGAGCGAAGCTGGGCATTGTAATATATGATAGCTTGCAGTGCGTTTCGATGAGAATTTGGCGCAGATTGAGGAGAAAGCTTGTGAAGAAGACATTTGTCAAGCCAGGTCCACATGTTAATCTGCTGATGTAGGACAGTGGAGAACTTCGGCATTGAAGGTATTGCCCTCCATCTTGGAATAGCCATGTAACAATTAACCAGATCACAGCCGTTGAGATATTGGCAAATTTGTAACGCCAATTCAAAGGGAAGTTCGGTAATTTTGCGACGTGAGCTGTTTTGAGCCTATGTTTTCAAGAAAGAATGACATTTCCGGTTATATAAGCTTCAAATAGTTGAAATATAATAGTGCGAAATAGCCAAACAACTAAGGAGGTGTAAACAATAATAATTAATGAAAAAGAAAAGTTGGCCTTTTGGACCTACCATTGGCGCGAGACGCTAGTGTAGATTGATGGCGTGGTAGATGCGCCGAGGCTTCAATACATTGCGCCCTGGAGGGGGTGTCCGAGTGACCTCACTGTGATGACAGCTCATTGGTTGTCGCCGTATCGCCTGGTCTGACATTCGCGCATCAGCAACACCTATCTGACTCCCTTTATCCGACTATAGAGGCTGCAATCCAATAACATGGCAACTTATAATCCTGTGCGCAGAGTAGTGCATTGCACCAACTATGGCATCAATACCGCCACCCCGAACAGATGAGTCATGTAATCACGTACGAGACGCGAATTTGTGTTGGTTAATTCCAAATGAGGCATCATGGCTGGTGATTGTCTTAAGATGAATTTGTGAGGAAGCAAGATACTGCTCTTTCTGCTGCCGCTATGCTGATTTTAGACGTAATCACATCGGCGTCACTTACGATCCATTTTATCACACTAAACGCCTTCATGAAGTTAATGTAGCAATTTATGGGCAACATTCTTAATGTTGAACTCTGGTAGAGATTAGATGAAAAGACTCTTCCTGCATTCTTTAACACCTTCATCTTGCGTAACTCCGGGATGCTGGTTACTTTAGGCGGGATACAGGCTGCTCTTCCAAGCATCTAGGTCGAACTCGTGTTTAAGCTGCTGCTACTTTTAGCATTTCATGCACTCGTTCGACCCACATGAGAGGCCAGTTTTGTGTTATTGTGCTACAATGTACTTTAAATACGAAAATTGTTCTGCAAACCAAAGTGTCAAATCACTTGTTGTCGGCAAGCCACCATTTAATGCAACATTTCAGTGGTACGCTTCCGTGCCACCTCTGTCTTTTCGCCTTCGCATTGCTTTCCTCAGTAATACAAGCTTGAGCACCTTGCAATTAGGGCTGTTCAAGACGCCAGGAAGGGTTGAGCATTGCTAACAGTGAGACATGGGACAGGACGACTTGCGATGTGGGGAGCTGGATTTAACAACTTGTCGATAACCTCACTAGCCACGATCTTACAATCATGCAAGGATATGGAGTCTTCTACTGCGTCTCTACCTCTCCATCGTGCTAGCACGAAACCGCATGTTTATAATGCACTAATTTGATAAGAGGTTGAAAGGAAAGACTCTGAGTATTCATCTACTCTGAGATAACGCTTACAGCAACAATTTTCCTTTTGATACTAGTCAGTTCCTAAATATTTTCCAATCAGCTAGACTGCGGCACACAGGCCACAAAATGTGCATATTGTCAGGTGGAATAAAGCCATTCCATTTTATTAATTTTTTAAATGTTGTTTTGTGCTATTCATTTAAGTTGTGGCGAGTTTATGCATGGATGAATGGAGAGATGAGAATGTGAGTTAAAAAGGGCAACTACATCATTACGGCCATGCGTGATCACTAAGTGTGACTACTCAGTGCTTGTGGAGGAGGGTGAGCTGTTATCAGTAAACTCATCTGTCATCAGTAATCAAATGACGAAGTAAGCTGCGTTCAAAGGCACGTTACTGAAGCACTTCTTACGAAGTGGCGCAACTGCTTGAAAAGGGCTTTTTGGTATACGTGAGAGGCTGATGTTAAACTAGTCACTATATGTGGTGAAGTATATGATCCGATGGCATGGGTGATTCCGTTGCTAGCTAGCTAGCTCCTTGCTGCCTCTGTTGATTTACCGATGCAACTGGGTAACCTGGATTACTGCAACGAGATCTGAGGGTCTGCATTGTATCAATGTATGATACAGATCAAAATAATAATTTTAGAGAAAAAGTCCTTGCCTCTTAAAATTACGATAAACGTGCACAAATAAAAAGAAGTGAGTGCTCGAACAAAGCTATCGCTCTTCCTTTCTACGGCAATAGAAATGCTTTTACGCTATCCATGATGCCAATAAAGGCATGCTTTGGTGAAACTGTTGATTGACGCCCACACACAAGTAAAAGCTACACATCAGCGACACGCAATCATTACAATTAAGTTCGCATAGCTAAACCTAATTAAATCTTAAAAGACAGGTAAACGTGAAATAACGTGATAATTAATTAATAATGTGGTTAGGCCCAGTACCTAAATACTTGCCACCATTGATTAGCTTAACAGACATTCAATCAACGACCTCAGTGACCACTGAGTGTCAGCCCGGCTGCCCCAACCACCACCACCACATCCATCGTTACTTGCAACACATCCACTTCACCTGCTCAATCGAAGGTGACCCAGCAATGCAACGACTCGAAGCATTGCACGCACTGCCGCAGATCGCAACTAATTTGTTTGAAGGAGAGTGCGTTCAATCAAAGCCACCCTTTACATGTATGCGTCAATGTTAAGGAATTCATTGTCGAACTACTACAAAATTCCAACTGACCTTGGTATTGCACGCACCTCCCCAAAAGGCGTCGCAAGAAGGCGTTCCAATTCACGACGACACGCTGCTTGAAGGCCGTCAGGGCTGGTGGTTGTGGTTGGTGAACGCGAACCATGAAAACAACTCACCCAGCTCCACTACTTCACAGTCCGACTTGCTACCACGCATTTACTTTCAAAGTAAATACCTAATGACGCAAGCATATGACATCACGCACATTGTGACTCTAAACAATGCCAGGGAAAAAAGCAATGAAGGATGGATGATTGCAAAATCGCGTTTAGTGTTCGTCAGCAGTGTACAGTGACACAGAACGGTACTGCAAATTTCCTGCCGGATAGACTGGATTTGGTTGGAAAAAACAAAAATGAGACAATAAATGTAAAAGTATGGAAATAGCCAAGTGGATGCTGACATTGTGACAAGAGGAAAGGAGGCACAGCGAACGTGGAATTCATAACTTTCAAATTTATCGTAGGGAAAGCGATCGCGATCGGCATGATTAGCGATGAAAATAAGACTTGGGGCATACGATTTCGGCTTCCCTGCATACCACACTGCGTCCGTTCCTCCGTCTTTACTAACATTCTGGCTCGCTCTTTGCCTTTCGAACCAAGCATACCCGAGTGGTGAACAACTGATGCAATAATTCTTGTGACCCAGAAAACACATCCCCATTTTTATCTGACTTAGGCCAACACAATGTTTTGTCCGATTCCTCGAGGCAGTTAGCGAATCGCATTGGAAGGTACAAGCGCACCCATCCACATCGGAAACAGACTTTCCGCTTTCATCCTCCGTTGCCACTCACTGCCATCCGCTGTGCTGGGGCCAATTTTATCGTCGCGCTTCCAGTACACATCAACGAAACTCCATAGCATCTTTGTTCATTAGGAATGTAAATGAAGACGTAATCAAACGCATCAAAGTAAACCAGGACAAAAGTGGATGCTGGAAGTGGGAACTAATCTTAAGTGTCAATGTGGAACTTATTGAGGCAGGCCAAACTCTACACGACACCCACATCACTTTACTTCGAGTCGCCTACATCTCCTAATCTACCACTTAGTTTTCCATTATTCATTGAGCTGATTTCCACTGCACCAGCACCATCCATGGAGCATTACTGATTGATTCCGAGATGGCCATCGATGGAACTCGGATTTTCGGAAGAATTGGATCTGTAGACTTAGAGACAAAAAGTTGTGAATTAGGCGTATTCATTAAAAAGAACGACCTGAACAATGCCCTTTGATAACTTATCTATCAGTCATTCGGACAACAACCTTATTAGCCATCAAGTGGCACCTCGACTGCCTCAACCACCATCTGTGTCGTTGCCACCTGTGAACCCTACTTTTATCCATCCATTGGAAAGTAGCCGAGCGAAGCAGCAATTCAAAGCACTCCACGCACTACCAGAAATCACAGCCCATTTTATGAACAAAAACAAATTCAATCAAAAGTACTTTCTACCTTAGAGCGCCAGCGTTGAAGACTTCGTGGTCGAACACCTAGAGACTTCTTGCCGACTTCTGGTATAGTGTACACTCACTCTGAAAGTGACGTAAGATGACGTTCCGATTCTCTACGCCGTGCTGCCTTGAGGCCAACAGAACTGAAAGCGCTAGTTGATGAAAGTGATTTCTACCAATTCACAACGCTACAGTTGGACTTGTTCCCACACATTTACTACCCGTGCGAAAAACTCGTGACGTAAGCATAAAAAATGGAATTCACATAATCCCTTTGCTAAATTTTAACATTGTGTACCTTTATACGATGACACCCTGTCTAGAAGCCAAAAGGGTTGGCGGTGTTGGCCGGCGAACACCAACCATGAACCCAATTCCTCCCATTCCAAAGTTCACAGTTGAGCCTCCTGCCACGGATCTACTGCCAGTACGAGTAATAACTCGTGACGCGGGCACATAAAATGAAGCATCTTGTCAGTAAAACAGTTACACTGCAGTTTGTTTCAAAGAGGGTGCAAGGGTGAATAGGAGTTGTGCGATCGCAACGTCGGAAACTGATGGGTTCCTGTTAAATACAATCGCGTTTCATATACGTCAGCTCGTAGGCAATACAGAAACCTGTGTGCAGACAGGCTGACGAATTAAATGCATTTGATGGGGCAAATAGAGATAAAACTTTGAATGTGTAAACAAAGAAATTACCAAGTGGATGCTGACATTGTGACAACTGGAAGCTGTGGGAAAAGCAGCCAAATTGGTGCGACTTACTGTGCACATAACACCTTGGTCATGCCTCCTAGACAGTAGTGCAAATCGCTGAGCATGACGTCAAACAAACAGAGTCCTGTATACAAAAGATTTCGACTTCTCTAGATGACAAACTGCATCATGACCAAAGCAGCACCCACCTCTATTGACACTCTGACTCGTCTTTTGCCTCTGAAATCTAGCTAATCAGAATGCAGAGCAAGTGACGCACTGCTTGTGACCCAAACAACAAATCCCCATCTTTACCTGACTATGGAGCTCACAAAGGTGCTGCGATGCCTCGAGATACTGAGCGAATTGCATTGGAACCTGCCACTGTTCTCACCTAAATCAAACGCAGCCAATGGGTTCCGCTGTTCCGCCCTCTCTCACTGCTTGTCGCTATGCTTGGGCCCATTTTATAGTCTCGGTTCGAGTACACGTCAACAGAAGTCACGAGAGGAGTGAAAACACCGAATCAGCGATGATGTGGGTTCATCCAATGAAGTCAGCACTGCACGCACCTGATTTTCTTCACTCAAACTCCATTCGGCCCCTTTTGGTTTCGTCTACCTATTCCGCAATCTAATGCAGCTTTCGTGTTTGTTTGTCCATGCCACCAAATGCACAATCTAGTGGTTTTATCATTTTATCATTGCGTGTTAAGTTTGAAAAAAAACAGTCCCTGCAGTGTCTTAAAGGAAAACAAACTGCAAAACACCTCTGCCCATCTGTCAGTCTTTATTCTTATACGCCAAACTTTGAAGAATTGCCACCATCTGTCTCAATTGAACCTCTTCTCGCACTTCTTAATCAGAATTCAATGCTGGTTGAGGAGAACCAAATGCCTCACTCTGAGGTAAAATTGTGCTTGGAGGCTTACTTTGAGCTAAAGTGGAATCAAAGCTGGTAGACGCTACCCTTTTGTGTCTGTGTGGCATTGATTGTGAATGCAATTTGTGAAGTCGCCTTCGGTGAACTCGGTGAAATGTCAAGGTGTGCGGGGCATGGCAGATATTCAATCACGGCGGGCTTGTAGAGAGCGCAACCAATTTGAAACCTGAAATTATTGAGACAGTTCAAGTCACACACATCGGCTGCATTTCTTCATTTTGGACCACCAACACCCTCTCTTCTGCCATCCAGAGCTTTTAGAAATTCTCGAGTTGCCCTCCACTTCATAAGTACATTTGGCGCACCACTGTTATTTTTCCAAAGATGATACTTAATAGAATCAGGACATCTAAAGCATCGAATTAATAGTCTCGGTTCAAACACACTTCAACAGAAGTCACGAGACAAAGGAAACTATCGCCTAAGCAACGATGTGGGTCCATACAGCGATATGAAGCTGCAAGGAGGCGAGTCCGACATTAACATAGCTGACCTCACTGCATGAACTTACATCGTTGCAGAAGCGATATTTTCACTTCTCTCGTGACGTTCGCTAAAGTGTGCTCGAAATGCGACCATAAAACGAGCCCAAGAACAGCGGCTGGCAGTGAGAGTAGATAAGAGAGTAAATGATGATGCCGGCTCCGATGTTGATGATTATGTTGCTATGTTCTAATGCACCGGACTAACAATTGTAGGCGCCTAAGCCAAGTGAAAGTGGGAATATGTGTTTTGGTCACAAGTACTGCAGTAATTGTTCTCTATTCTGACATGCTTGATTCGAGTGGCAAGAGGCGATTGAAAATGTTGGTTAAGATGAATGCTGTCCCGGTCATGATGTAGTGTGGCATTGATGAAAGTCAGAATGGTTTGTATACAGGTCTTCGTTCGTTCAGCACGACCGATGTGCTACGTCCATTGTTGGTCATGCCAATCGCGGTCGTTCTTCTTACAACTATTTATTTGGTTAGGAATCCCGCATTTGCCATGTCCCCTTTCTCCTTTCACAATGCCGCCATCCACTTGACCATTTCTGTGAGTTCTACATTCGAAGCCTCATTTCCGTTTCTTCCAACAATGAACTTTTTCTTAAGCTTATTTGCAGTGCAGATCCATTGGCATTGCTCTCTGGGTGACGGACATCAGACGCAATGGCAATTGAAAGTGTGTTGTCAATACCCAGCATCGTAGTCTCACATTTTTTTCTATCTTTCGCTTTCGCTCAAAAAAGATCCTGCTGAAACCGCTTAAATCAGAATGGACGTATGTGTTGTGCTTACGTCGCGGGTTATTCAAGCAGACAGTGAATGCGTGGTAGCAAGTTGAATTGTGGTGTCATGAAATGGAAGAGGTCGGGTTATTCGGTTCTCGTCCACCATCCAACACCACCAACCCTTCTGGTCTCCAAACAGATGGGTGGAGTCAGTGGCTCGAGTAATGCAGTTGACTAATTCCCCTTTTTCACCGTTGTTTAGGTATTCCCATTCCTACCAATCTTGTGAAGGCAATCCAGGCAAGATTCTCATCATGTGGCTTAATTGTTTGCTAGTTTTTCTGGTCTGCATGACAGTTTGAATGTCGAGTTTGTGAAAACTCGGTTATTTACTTAGGCAAGTGTTTTGGTGATCACCCTGTACGTTAGCATCAACGGTCCCTGTCAGTAGCAGTATTAAGTTTGCCACAGATGGTCAATGCAGCGACCTAAAAGAAGAAGTTGTAAAGTAATCGCCAGTCAGGTTTGCTAGTCTTAATGCTAACCCATCGCCTTCCAATGAAGTGCCACTAAATGCCTGAAAAGGAACCTCTGCCCGAATTGTTTAATTATTGTTTTTTTTGTAAAAGGAGTAGTGCACTAAAATGCTACACGATAACCAAAAGCGTTAGTTAAAGATGGGCTTACGTTATCTCCATTGTGTTTGCAGGTTTCCTTCCAGCAAGAGAGGAACCCGAGGTAGCCGGTGTTAGACCTTCGCGTCCATGTGTAACGGTTCATAAAGGAGATCTGTGGAGTCGATATACGAAGTAGAAGTCGCAGAACGAAGTAAACATTCAGTTACGGCCAGCAGCGCAGCCAATCAAAACACCAACACACGCACACAGAAACGTGCACACAGAACGGTGAAATAACGTGCACCAAAGAAATGGTGGCTCAAATGCGAACATTGTTGAGGCCAATCACACGACTACACCAGGAGGACGATTCATGTTTGCGTTCATGAAGTCCGACCTTTTGGAAGTCAGGGATGGTCAGTTGATGCGGATGAATGAGTGCTGCTCCTGCTTTGAAGGCCCCATGGCCAGATGACGAGTCTGCATTGCGTCTTTGTCGACGAAGAATGCAAATGATGGTGCAATCTAACCAGAAGTGGATGCTGAAAACAAGATCCAGTCGCATACACATCCGCAGAAATTGTTAAGACAAGTCAATTCCTACACAGCATCTGAATGGCATCCTATCCCACCACCTACGTCCCTGTTGGAGAAGACGGTGTCGAACCACTACAAAATTCCTACTGGCTTTCGCTGCATAGAGACCGACAAAATTCGTAGTGTAGCTTAGCGCAAGGAGTCCAAAACTCGCTTCCTCTCATTCCATACCTCTACAGTTGGACTTGCTGCCACGCATTTACTGTTGCTGTGAACACTTAGTGACGTTATTCCATCACATCACGTCCCTTGTGGTTTCGACAATGTCAGCGTGGCCCCTTGGAAAAGTCAGTCAAAATTAATGAAGAATGTGCTATCGCAACGTCGGGTACTGATGGCATCCTTTCAATTACCGTAGCGTTTGACTTGCGTAAGCTGAATGACAGCGATAAGATACCCACACCGCAGAGTAAACAGGAGGCAGTTCTAGACAATGCCAATGCCTTTTTATCTAATGCAGAGACGTTTACATCGTTGAAGTGGAAAAACTTTCAGTAGTTGACCAAATTAACCCAAGGAGAGAAAGAACATGACTCGCCAAAATCCCCACATTCCGATGACGACTTAGCGATGCAGCGTTTATGGACACGCAAGAATTAGTTACCGCAGAATGACGTTCTCTGGACCCAAGCATGCAACTTTCCTTTAACATCTGGTGCAATAAAACATTTGTAACATTTTCTATGTAAATTATTGCAAAGTCACCTTTTCTCTTGTCTGTTGAAATTGCCCCTGGGATAAAATCGATCAAATGTCTCGAGTCTTGTCAGAAGGCACGGCAATCAGGATCATCTCTGCTTCCGATACACCTCCTTCAGCTTCCTTTCTATGAAGCTGGCTTCTTAGGAGTATGGGAAAGAAGAGAGAAAACTTGGTTAATGCAATTAGTGAAGTCTTGTTGGGAATTGGAATTTGTGTTTTCCTCAGGAACTGCCAGCCCTCTACCAGTCAATAGTAACGAAACAGTTGCCATATGTTTTAATGAGAACAAATTTACCAGGAGATATCCATTCGATTTCAGGATAAATGCTTGTGCTTTTACCAAGTGCAAGCTTGATATATCGCGTTCCTTTGCACACACTTGGCGATTGTGGCATGAGCAAACACTGTGAGATGGAGGAAACGGCAAGACTGCACCTAAGAAAACGGTTGGATCAGGTGTTGGTGTGACCCACTTCACTGCATACACCCATGTGTACGCCGAAGCAATATTTTCACTGTTTCCGTGACTTTAGTGGAAGTGTGTTAGAAGTGAGGCTACAAAATAGGTCCAAACACAACAACTAGCAATGGGATCCGGCTTTTGATTTGGACGAATGTGTTTTTAGCTTCAATGCGATTTGCTGATTACCTCGGGAAATTAGATGAACTTGTGCACGCTTGTCACAATTAATGCGTCAGTTGCCCTCCGTTCTAATCTGCAGCTCGCAAAGAACCCATGTGCGCTATGTGCAAGTCCTGCTGTCACAACGCCAGCATCTACCTGGTCATTTCTGTGGAATCCACAATCACAGTCTCATTTTATTTTATTCCCATTAAATTCAGTTCTTTGTCTTTTGACACAAATCAAGCGCTATTGCAATTGAAAGGGTGCTCTCAGTACACTGAAGGTTCTGCCCATCGACTGAGAATGTGCGACTTTCATCTTACCTATACAGGCAGCGGTGGCATCGAATAGATGCATTAACTTTTACTTGGAGGCATTTAATTGCCATTACAAATAGGTGCCTGCTACTTTGAATGCAAGTTTATGGGAATGAGTCGTTATTTTGTGTTCTGTCAAGGTGAGGGACTTCAACATGTTGTACTTTTGCCCCACCGTGATATGGACACTCACCTGCCTTAAGCAACTCCTAATAGCGTCACTCTGCCAACTCAGATGTAGAAATATACAACGTCTGAGCGAGCAAGGGACGAGGCAGTCCAATAGATAGCAGTAAAAATGAATAGAAAAATATGCGATTGCAACGTCGGATACTGACAGCACCCACTCAATTGCAATTTCATTTGATGTTCGTCAGCTAAAGGCAGTGATGGAACACCTTCACCGCAGAGGAGCTGACGAATACACAATGAATGCTGGAGTTAGAGAAACAGAAGGTATAAAAATTAAAAGTTGATTATTTACGATCGACGTAGGCTACGATGGAACTAACACCTTGGCCGTGCCGAACGAAGATCGCCTTGATATGTTGTTGACCTCCTCCAATCCCGCACTGAAGCATGTCCGACACATCATCCACCTTTATTGAAATTATAGCACAGACCTGCCTTTCTAAATCAAGCTTATCAGATCACACACAATCGGCTAATTTAAAGGCTTTTGAAAATCCCTGACTTCGTTTTACAGGCGATCACAACTGTTCGTCCGACGTTACAAGCCAGTCCACAAATCGCATCGGTACGTACCAACACATTAATCTACATCAAATGCATCTTCCCTGCTTCGCTCTGTCATCCTACCCCACTGCTAACCACTTTGCAAATTCCTATTTATGGTCTCGGTCCGAGTGCTCTTTAACGGAAGTCACGAGAGGAGTGAAAATATCGCCCCAGGAGCGATGTGGGTTCATGCAGCGAAGCCAGCTATATCAACACCTGATTGTCCCCTCTCCAACTCAAATCGTTCCACTTAATGCTGCCTTGCACACACGGAGCATTGAACGGCTACTCTATGAGGAGTGGAAACGAAACTTATCGAGCAGTCATTTCTGTTCCATATTAGTTGAATTGTAAAAGTGCACTGAGGCTTGCTAATTCTAACGATATTAAAAGCTGAGCGATTGTAATGTAGGGTAAGTGAGTCCTGTGTGTGCATGCGCGAAATGGTTCAGCACAATGCCTTAATACTTACCACCATTAATTAGCTTAACAGACATTCAATCAACGACCTTAGTGACCACTGAGTGTCAGCCCGACTGCCTCAACCACCACCTCTATCGTTACTTGCAACACATCTACTTTACCTGCCCAATCCAAGGTGACAGCAATGCAACGATTCGAAGCATTCCACGCACCACCGCAGATCGCAGCTAAATTCGTGGAAGGAGAGTGGGTTTATTATCGAACTAACACAAAATTTCTACTGACCTCGATATCGCACGCACCTACCCAAAAGGCGTCGTAAAAGACGTTTCAATTCACGACGACATGCTGCTTGAAGGCTGGCAGAGCTAGTGGTCCGACTTGCTACCACGCATTTACTTTCGGAGTGAATACCTCATGGCGCAAGCGCATGACATCACGTCCATTGTGGTGTCAGTGAAAAAAAGCAATGAAAGATGGATAAAGATGTGTGATTGCAAAATCGGGCACTGATAGCACCCTTTTAATTACAATCGCGTTTGATGTTCGTCAGCAGTGCACAGTGACAAAAAACTGTACTGCAAATCAGCTGACGAAAAGACTGCATTTGGTTGAAACAAACCAAACTGAGGCAATAAATGTTAAAATTATGGAAATGGCTAAGTGGGTGCTGACATTGTGACAAGAGGAAGAGGGCATAGCAAATTTGGAATGCATGATTGGCAATGAACATAAGAATTTTGGTGCGCTGAACCAACGAAGACTTGTATAAAAACGACTTTAACTTCCCTGCCTACCCCACTGCGGTCGTCCCTTTGTCTTTACCAACATTCTAGCTAGCTCCTTGCCTTTCAAGTCAAGCATATCCGAATGGAGAAGAGCTGATGCACTAATTCTTGCGACCCAGAAAACGCATTCTCATTTTTACTTGACTAAAGCCATCACAATGATTTGTCCGATTCCTCGAGGCAATCAGCGAATCGGTACAAATATATCCATCCACATCGGAAACAGGCTCTCCACTTTCATCCTCCGTCACCATTCACTGCCACTTTGCTGTGCTTAGGTCCACTTTATAGTCGCGCTTCGAGTATACTTCAACGGTAGTCACGGGAGCAGTGAAAACATCGCTCCAGTAGCAATGTGTGCTCATACAGTGAAATCAGCTATGTCAACGCCTGACTGTCTTTGCTCCGACTCTATTTGATTCCTTTGGTGCACCTTACTGCTTTATCCACCCAAGACTGCTTTAGTACTTGTTTTTATGCCACTATTGTATGTCCCGATGTCATTATAATTGGATCTGACTGAATAGACGTGGATTGATGTGGCATTCAAGGTCTGAATTTGTGTGCAAATAAACGCAAAACATCAAGCAGGTACATAGTGAAAGCACAATGAATGAAGGATTAACATACCCTACAATTCTGGCCTTTTGATCTCAAATGAAATACGCATTTCCTTGTAAATTGGTTCAATTCCAAAAGACATGTACTTGAAATAGAAATGAAGCAGTGCAAGTCTTGCAAGCCTACAAATTGAGTTAAGGCTGACAGACTTGCAGGTGTACACAAATCCCAAATCCCAACATTACCTCATTACTAGCATCAACCTAAACACCCCCTCCTGCCTCAATCCTTTCTCTTCACTTAGTAGTCTTAAGACGAATTAAAAATCGAAAGTTCCTAAGAGGAGAGATCCGCTCCTCAAATAATTTGCGAATGGAAGTTAATAAAGACGTACTCGATGAAGCAACAACACTGGTCGCTGTGTCTCCTAATGCCTACTCAAACTTCTGGCTGAACGGGCCTTCAAATACCACTCAATAGAGTTAGTTTAATTGCCAACAATAACATTTCCTCTTGGCTTGGAGCAAAAGTTTAGTTATTATGTTAAAATCTGTTAGGAATGTTTCGAGGCACTAGTTGTCGACGGCAATGGGGGAAGCTGAGTTGCAGCGCTTACTTCACTTGCCCACAATTTGCATGGACTAATTTTGTGTGTCCACAAGCACTGCATCGATGCGTCACGCAAAGGCACGTAGAGATATCGGTGAGTGGAATCAAGCACTACTGTTAGTCCCTTTGTTGGACGGCGAAGAGGGTCTCTCTACTGCATTAATGGACATCAGCGTTGTCTAAAGCTGTTTTTCGTTTTCATTGAAGTATGAGACAAAATGCCCAGCATCGTAGTCAATGTTTGATGAGCCGCCTTCTTCAGGGTATCCATTCTTGCCGTGCCCCATAGAAAACTAATTGTACTCTTGATGGTGTGCCAGTCGTAATGAGAAAAGTCGTCCGCAAGATGACGACCGCGCTTCCAATTAGACAAGTCGTGGCAGAAGCAGGCGATAGTGTAGAGTGTGCAGCATTCTTGGGCAAAATTGAACACTATGCAAAAAGACTGAAGGGTGCAAATAACCCGCCATCTGACCTGAAAAAAAAGTCTGTTATTCATTTCTGTCTAATGTTGGTCAAGTCGCCGTGATGTCCCACTTGTCGTGGAATGCAAGACACTTCAGCTTTTGCCTGAAAGTGCCTCAAGGAAATTCTGATAGTATCACGCTGTCACCTCAGAAGTTACCATTTCTCTCACACTTGATAAGTATACGACACTTAAGTAAGCAAGAGGCACGGAATTACTCGCATCTAATAGACAATTCGAGGTGAAATATGTGAGAAGATCTTAATCCTTAGGTATAAACACAAATGCTTTCACTGATTTTAGATAAAATGGTAGGGATATAGGTCTTTGCATAGTAAGAAGGCGTCTAATTGAACCGACATGCAGCTTTTCCACAACCGCATCTATAAGCTGCGTTGCATGGCCTACTTGACTGCCTGCATTGCATTGGTGGTGATTCTGACTTGTCTAAGTCTGCGTATTGTTATCTCTTCCACCAACCAAAGCTAAATGCACTTACAAGAAGATGTATGTTGTCAGGTCGACGTCCTGTGCGAAGAATCTCAAAGATGTGGATAAACCGCTACGAGGAGCATCTGCATCAGGTCAAACTAGTGATTTACGGAGAAGTAAAATAGTTAAATTGAAGTATCTAGAGCTTACTAGCCAATAAATGGACTTAATGATGGAAGCTAATTTCGTCCTGCCCTATTAGCCCTGCTAAAGCATAGGCTTTGGGCAGAAACATTCAGATAAGTAAAATCGCATTGGAGGCATTGAGTAGTGGCTGGCAGTGAGATACACACAAAATCAAACGGCTACCTCATCAGGAAAGCAAACAGAACTTGTCGCGAAGTCAGTTTGCTTAGTATCATCATGATTGTAAGCCAAAATATGTCTTCCTAAATGCAGAGATAGCAAAAGATGAGCGATTGGAAGGAGGAGGGTGAGTAGCTCTTATGTGCGTATGCGTGGGGACGTCTGTCACGTGGTGATGTTCTCGTCACAGCACTGCAATTTGACGGTTTTCAGTCGAATGGCTTTGCTCACGCAAGCAACAATCTCAAATTGCCACTCCTTCCTGTGAAATTAACGGCAAAACCGTGGGGAAGATTGATAGTTTATTGAGGACCGAACGAATAAATTTGCAGAATGTTTGGTGAACTATAAATTTAGTTTTTAGAAGAAGAGCAACATATGCGCAAGTATTTTGGCTTTGGCTGTAGGTTACTTGCAATAAATGCGTCATGGATAAAAGGTAGTGACTAACAAAACGATGATCCTGTAGAGCAATTCACTGAAGTGTTCTGAGACCTGTCGGATGGCATGGTCATCAGTGTTGTCACTTCTTTGAGTAAATCTCCTCCTTATTGACACTTCAGCTTAGGGATTAAAAACCGAAGGAAATGGCTGTATGACACGCAGCTAAACTGTGGATGAGTGTGTTGCAGAAGAATTTCTAGTTTAAATCTTTACCTAGGTAGACAACTTTGCCTTGTTGCTTAACATGCTATTGAGAATGGAGAGGTCCTACATTTGCTTAGCTGTGACCTAAAAATCTCCTGCCTCAAGCAAATTGTATTAGCTTCTCTCTGCCAACTCAGGAGTCACCGTCCATTTCAAACCATTTGAAGAACCATACAACTCCTCTGCAAACGAGAAACGATAAGATTTGGTAAGTATTGCGTTGATGGCTGACAACCACGCACCAAAACGTGATTCCTTCCATGTCGCATGTCCATAGTTGCATTTGCTGCCACGCATTTAGTGTCGGTTTAAACAGCTAGTGACGTGAGCAAATGACATCACGCCTGTGGTGATGCCCAACAATGTCAGCGCAAGCTTTCGAGGAAATGGCAGTAAAGACGAATAAATAGGATGCGCGATCGCAATGTCGGGTACAGATTACAGCCTTGAATTTGCAGTCGCGATTTATATCCGTCAGCAGAGGAGCAGTGACACGAAGGCAGCACTGCTATTGAACTGACGAATCGACGGGAAACAGTTGGTAAGAACGGAAACGAGGCTTTCAATGTGGAACCCACATAAATGATCAAGTGGGTACCGAACTTAAAGCAACGTGAATTGGACACGGTGACTGTGAGACTTTGATGATCCCTTTTGTCGTGGGAAAGAGGAGCGAGATAGGCGTAAACGACTGTGGACACAACACCTTGCTCATGTCTCCTAGATGGCAGTGCGAATTACAGAGCGTGTCGCCGAGCCAACACAACCTTGCATACAAACGCTGCTGACTTCGCTCATTACTACACTACATCATGACCGACATATCATTCACCTCCATTCACATTCTGCCACACATCCTGTTTTCCGAACTAAGCACATCAGAATAGAGTGCTACTGACGCATTGACTGTGATCCAAGGAGCAACTCCCCGTTTCCACTCAGCCTATTTGTCCCATACCTCCGAACGCTGCACTAGCTCGTCCTCTCTCACCGCTCGTCAGATGTGCTCATGCCAATTTTATAGTCTCGGCTCGAGGAAACTTCAACAGGAATCACGAGACGGGTGGAAATATCCTTTAGCGACGATGTGATTTTATACAGTGAGGTCAGCTATGCCAACACCTGACAGTCCTCGCTCCAACTTTATTTCTTTCCTTTGGTGCTGCCTTACCTCTTCACCCGTCAAACACTGCTTTCGTGACTGTTTCCTCATGCCACACAATGCACAGTCTGATGTCTTTGCCATTAAAAAATACAAGTTAGAAATGGTTTTGCTGAGTGGACATAGGAAGACGTCCTATTTGCGGTCCTCATGTGTGTGCAAAGGAACGCATTACATCAAGATGGCACAGAGTGGAAGCACAATGAAAGGAGGGATCGCCACTCCTCTTTACTTGACCTAATTAGACGAGACTCTGACGGATGAGGCCAGTAGAGCGTAGAACATTTGCTGCTACATTTTATTGCTTAAAACAATCATGACTGTCCATGGTCTACTGCATTCTGTTGTAAATTTAGCGACGGAGCAGCCTTGCTTTTAGCGCTGCTTCAGACGCTCCAGTGGCTGCTCAGGTCGAATCCGGTCACTTCCATTGATGGTGCAGCTAGAAATACTGACCCTCATTGCATTGAACTCACTTTCTGTCGCTCACGCCAAAAGTGGTTTAGCAGGTCCAAGTCAATCCGCAACTACTTTGCAAACTGACATTCATATTGAGGAATACCAATTTTGCCGCAAAATGGCATAACTTGCAATTGCTTTAAGATACTTTGGTTTGAAGAATCGTAGGACTTACAGGTAATGCGAATTCTCAGTGGAAGGCACCGAAACTCGTTGTTGAATGACATTAACTTTTTAATTTGTCAACTAAAATATCCGATTGTTTTATATCTTGCAGAGACATGTGTCCGAGTGGAGGGAGTGAACATAGAATTTGGATTTAGGCTCTTCGCTTCCGAAATGGAACTTAGCTCTTGAGTAAATGCACTAAGAAGTGGGACATCAGACCGAAGTAGATTGCAGCCACAGTTGTCCAGCTCTTAGTGCCTGTGTCTGGAGTGAATGAATGGACGGCTTGTACTTATTCACCCAGGTATGAGTTAGGCTTGCCTGCAGTTGGGCGGTAAGTCATATTTGGAGTTATTTAGTAGGCATTTACAAGGCGGCAGATGATTAGGAAGCAAAATAATAAGATTTGCAAAATTATGGCTAAAAAGCACATGCCACTCTATTCAAGCATGCCTAAGTCGCATTCCTGTTTCCTGTCGCAAATCTCTCTCCTTTTAATCAGATACAATACTTAAATGTATTTGTAGGCCAGAGGTGGGACGACAAATTGAACCTGGTAGCAGAGCGGCGTGGTCACTCCATAGAGCGCGACACATCGCCATCCTGAACTCTCCCTCTGTACCCTCTCTCTTACACATAATGAAGATGTCAAAGCATATTCAGACTTCGAATAGCAAGAGTGGAAGTAGAGAAGAGGAGGAACCCGCTGCATCAGAGTCCTTGAACCGAAGCATCATTCAAAAGTCCCTAGAAGCAGAGCCTTGCTCTTCAATGTATTAAAAGAAGGATGTTACAGGAGGTGTGCTCGAAGCATGGATTGTCTTGACCACCACGACCTCCAAAATGACTCGAGAAAACAAATTTACTTGCCGCCAAGAAGCATTCGTTTGGCTTAGAGCAAAATCGGTCGTTTAGTTATTAACACAGAGCCTGTTGCGATTGCGTTGCAGTATTGCAGTGCTGACCCAATTGAACCAAAATTAGCGATGATTTATTCTTGCGCGTCCCCACCCGTCGCATCGATGTGTCGCCAAAAGTCCTGTGCAGCAGATCGGCACTTAAAGTGAATTTAATTTAATGCTGCAGTCCTTACTTCGAATGACAAAATCTTTCGATTGAATGCAGGGACACGGGCATTGTTAAAGACTAAATTATGGGACGAACTGTCTAGCATTGTGCTTATCGTTCGATGAGACGCCTTTTCGGAAGTTCCTTAGTGCCGTATTTATCGCAAAGCGAGGAGTGCTACTACGATGGTGTTTTGATGAAATATCAAGAAAGGACGTCCGCAAAGTGATGCAGACGCACTGCCTAACAGCCTGGTTGCAGCAAAGGCAGAAGATGGCGTAGTGAGTGTTGCATTCGAAAGCAAACCCATTAACTACCGTTAAAATAAGATGGGTACTATTGACTCGGATGTACGAGAGATTCCTTTTGTCTTTCTGCCGAACCCATTGCTGTGATCTAGGACTCGTCCAGCAAGAGGAAACAAAATTTTCTCTAGAGAATAAATTTGTAGAATATTACTAGGATGATGATCTTTCAAGTATCTGCCTAGATCAGAGGCTTCAGTTCAAACGGTTATTAAGCAGCGATGCCAGTGACGGGTCGAAGTGAATTAGTGGAGGATGCTAGGCACTGCACGATGCTTGCCAAAATCTGTGGCACTATAAAGACTCATTTGAGAAGCCTTACATCACAGTGACCGTGTCACTTGAGTCTCTTCCCACAAGGTTGGCAGGAAAAGGGCATTTGTTTGCATCGTGGGTCATGCAGCACTCCTCCATGTGTTGTCTGCGTTGATTAGCATTTCCACAAAATATGCTGCCATTTGATAGCACTTATGTCATTCTATTAGTAATTGGTTTTGCCTATGGAGCAAAGCCTGTAACCAAACAAATGTGAATTAGAATGTACTGACGTGTTTATTGCCCCTTTTGAGCCATCTAATGCATTGGTTCACCAAACGTTCGGGAGAATCATTCATTCAGGTTATGATAAATGGTGAATGCACCCCATTGTTTTGCCAATTTGGGAATGTTACTTGCGCGACAGAAGCCATTGAACTGACAAGCATCAAATTTTAGTGCAACGGCACGCGACTACTCAAGTGACAGCCCATTTTCCGCATATGGTGCACACAGAAACTTATTTCAATTTTATGAATAAGCTGAGACTGGGTGAAATGGATGTGCGACCACTTCCATTCCCCTTGGTGATCGAGTCATCGTTTGATAATTCGATGATCTGTGTGTGTGTCGTTGTGTAAGGCAACACCAAAGGTAATGAGTAGAGTTGGAGGTAGGGCAGTCAATTGTTGGCATAGCTGATCTCACTGTATAAACACATATTGCCTGTGGAGGGATATATTCATTCCCTCGTGATTTACATCAAAGTGTACTCGAACAATGACTATAAAATATACCTGAGCACAAAAAGCAAGCAGGAGGAGAGAACAGGTTGTTGGGATGGAGAGGCTTGTTTGGATGAAGATGAATAAGTTGGCTGACTGCTTCGAGGTATGAAACGAAAATTGTGAGTGCCTAAGTTCAGTGAAAATAGAGATTCTGATGTGCATAATTCTACGGCGAACCGTCAAATTCTAACGCCACGAAGAGAAACTTCTTACCTGACAGTCCTCTCAACGCATCCACACACAAAAGCCACTCATCTTCCTCCTTCCATTCGATAATTCTTTCCCCTCTTTAGGTCAATCAAGACATATTTTGTTTTACATTCATGCTGATACCAAGTAAATTGACTGCGCGACAAGTTTTGTTCCCATTCCTGATAAAGTAGTCGTTGGATTTTGTGTGAATCCTGCTGCGCTTTACTATTTATTACTTCCAAATCAATTTTACACATTTCAGTAAGCTTTCCTAACTCTTATGTTTTAGGAGATGCTGGCAGGACGGGGCGAAAAAGGCCTCTTTATCACGTCCATTTGACATCAAAGCTATCTCTCTCTAAACATTTCAAACCAACTAACTCATTTCTTTACTGGCGGAACATGACATTAAATCTTGCATCGTAAATCAGAAATGTGGCATTATACAGATGCTTCCCGTGGCACTCTATCTCCAACTTCCAGCTTCTTCTGACACGACTTTGTTCCACCAGTGGACGTCTTTTCGAAGTACATTTGGCTTGGGTTGGAGTGAAAGCTACTAATGAGTGGATGTAGACGAATCAGAATTGTCACCAATGTGAATGGGTGAGGGTGTGTGGGCAGCCAAGTAGACCACGCAATGTAGATTGCAGAAGCAATTTTGGAACAGCCTCCTTCTTTCTATGCAATGGCCTATTTTTCTATCATTTTATCTCACATCAGTGCAAAGGTGCGTTAGGCAAAGCAATTCAAGCAAAGCAAATTCAATCAGAATTACTTTCTAATTTAGGGCGTCAATGTTAAAGAATTCGTTGCCTGATCCCCATAAACTTCTTGCCGACTTTTGGTATTGTGTACACGCATTTTGGAAGTGACGTAAGAAGACGTTCAAGTTCTCCACGCCGTGCCGTCTTAAAACGATAAAAGTGATTTCCCCCATTTCACAACGTCACAGTTGGACTTGCTACCACACATTTACTACCGGTGTGAATAACTCGTGACGTCAGCATATAAAGTGGAATTCACACAATCCTTTTGCTAAATTTTGGTATTGTGTACCCTCACTCTAAAAGTGACGTAAAAAGATACCCCTTTATACAGTGACACACTGTCTAAAAGTCAAAAGGGCTAGCGGTAGTGGCCGACGAACGCGAACCATGAACCCAATTCCTCCCATTCCACAAATCCACAGTTGGGCCTCCTGCCACGCATCTACTACCGGTACGAGCAATAACTCGTGACGCAGGCACATAAAATGGTGTATCTTGTCAGTAAAGCAGTTACACTGCAGGTTGTTTCAAAAAAGGTGCAAGGATGAATAGGAGGTGTGCGACCGCAACGTCGGGATCTGATGGGTTTCTATTAAATAAAATCGTGTTTCATATACGTCAACTGGAAGGCAGTGCAAGAAACCTGTGTACCGGCAAGCAGACAAATTAACTGCATTTGATGAGAAAAACACAAATGAAGCTTCAAAGGTGGAACCAAGGAAATTACCAAGTGGATGCTGGCATTGTGACAACTGGATGTTGTAGGGAAGACAGCCGAATTAGTATGACTTACTGTGCATATAACACCTTGGTCATGCCTCCTAGACAGTAGTGCAAATCACAGAGCGCAACATCAAACAAACAGAGTCCTGTATATAAACGATTTCGACTTCTCTCGATGACGAACTGCATCGTGACCAAAGCAGCACCCACCTCTATTGATACTCTGACTCGCGTCTTGCCTTTGGAATCTAGCTAATCAGAATGTGGAGCTAGTGGCACACTACTTGTGACCCAAACAACAAATCCCCATCTTTCCCTGACTTTGGAGCTCACAAAGGATCTACGATGCCTCGAGACAATCAACAAATAGCATCAGAACGTGCTACCGTTCTCACCTAAATCAAATGCAGCCTATAGGTTCCACCATTCCGTCCTCTCTCACTGCTTACTGCTGCGCTTGGGCCTACTTTATAGTCTCGGCTCGAGTACACTTCAGCAGAAGTCACGAGAGGGGTGAAAATATCGCTTCAGCATTGATGTGGGCTCATACAGTAAAGTCAGCTCTGCAAACACCTGATTTTCTTCACTCAAACTCCATTCGGTTCCTTTTGGTTTTCTCCACCTATTCTGTCATCCAATGCAGCTTTCGTGTTTGTTTGTCCATGCCACAAAATGCACAATCGGATGGTTTTGTTATTGAATCTATAGGATGGACACAAATCTCAAATCTCAACAGAACCTCATTGTTTGCATAAGTCCACATTCACTGAACTGGTTGCGCTCATGATTATATGCCACACGTAATGTGGAACAGTCGTCTGCAAGACGATACAGTCGTACTTTTAGCTGCGTTAATCGTGGCAGAAGCAGGCGACGGTGTAGCACGTGCAGCGTTTCTACCGAAAGTCAAATTATGCGAAAAGGCTGAAGGGTGTGCAGAACTCGTCATCTGCCCTCACAGCACCATGTCGCATGTCCTCAACCCGTGTCAAAGACATGCATCACAACTGCGAATGGGTGTGTTGAAACTGAGAGTGTTATTTAGTGCGCCACCAAAGTGAGCGGCTTCACCGTGTTGTTCCACTCGTCGTGGAATACAGGGTACTTGCAATTTTGCCCAAGCCTTACCTTCACACTCACCTGTCTCAAAGAAATCGTAGTAGCTTCACAGTGTCGTCCCAGAAGTTACCGTCCCTCCTAATGCTTTCACACGCTTTCATTACAAATGCGTAACATTAAAAACACATTTTACACGTATGCGACGTTTAAGTAAGCATGAGGCATTGAAGTACTTACCCACGTGTAAGAAACACTCTGAGATGCTAGATGGGAGGAGCTGTTGCTCCTAAGTGGACCCACATACCGTGGCAATGATGTAAGATGAACTGATAGGAAAATTGGCTTTTGGATGGTGAGGAGACAGCTAGTTGAACCGACTTGCTGTCTTTCCACAATTGCAACTATCAGCTGCGTTGCATGGACAACTCGGCTGCCAACACATTCTAACCTACTTGCATTGGTGGCAATTCTGATGTATCTGCATCTACGCATCATCATCTTCTACACCCACTAAAGTCGAATGTACTTAGAGGAGATGTCTGGAGGTAGAACGAAATCCTGTGGCAAGAAGCTCAAAGTTGTAAATAAAATGCTACAGGAAGCATTTGTGTT
This sequence comes from Taenia hydatigena, assembly GCA_036345935.2. NCBI lineage: Eukaryota > Metazoa > Platyhelminthes > Cestoda > Cyclophyllidea > Taeniidae > Taenia > Taenia hydatigena. The sequence goes on from JADWOT020000003.1 coordinate 9,617,373, forward strand.
AAACCAAATCACTCATTAAGGAAGCAAACTATGGTGTCATGTCCTGCCTGTATAACAGTAATTTAATTTAATTTTGTTCTTACCTGCCAGCATTGGCTAAAAGAAAGGAGTCGAGCGAGCCTGTTGAGGTAGGTGAAATTGCTTGCAAAGCATTGATCAGTGGGACGACGTGGAAGGCGCACAATGTCAAACGACTACTTCATTAGAAAAGTGAAAATACAACATGTTGCGCAGTCACTTTACTTGGTATCAGCATGGCTGTGAAGGAGAATATGTATTGCTAAGCGTAAAGATAGCGAAAGATAAGCGGTTGGAAGAAGGATTGTGAGCAGCTCTTGTGTGTGTATGCGTGGAGTGGATCGTCACGTGGAAAGGTTCTCGTCATAGCCATGGAATTCGATGGTGCCCGGTCTAGTGGCTTCGCCTACACAAGCAACAATCTCAAGTTGACAATCCTCTCTTTTCAAATGACTACAAAGTCACGGAGAAGATTGGTAATTTATTGAGAACTTGAAGAATGAATTTGCAGAATGAATAATGAGCTACTGTTCTAGATGGCTCAAAATGAGTAAAATGTGGGCAAGCATTGTGGATTTGGCATTTGGATGGACACAACTCACAAATCTTAACAAATCCTCATTCATTGCATTATTCTCGTTTCTCTTTTTCCTCTTATTACTTTCTCTTGACTTAGCAACCGGCTGTCGAAGTATTAATGTGAAGTCCCTGAGAACAGAGTTACGTGCTCTAAATTAATGAATGCAATGCAGTTAAAGGAGGCACGCTCGAAGCAGCGGCAACTCTCATCGCCGTGCTTCGTAATCCCCACTCAAGCTTGCGGCTGAAAGGGCCTCCGCGTAAGACTCAAGATATTTGATTCAATTGTTAACACGTACCATTCCTCTTGACTTTGTGCAAAAATGATCATTTGAGAGAATCTCTTGAAGACAATCAGTCGCTTAAAAAAATTAGAGATTTCGGTGACATAAATGCTCCTTCACCTTGAGTAAAATTACAAGGACTACAGTTAGTCCCTTCTATGAACGGCAGAAGAGGTCTCCTCATTCCATAAAGAAACATTGGCATTGTCTGCAGCTATTCCTTCTTTTAAGTGAACTATGAGGCGAAACATTTGGCATTAGGTTTAGCATTGTACAAGCCGTCCTTTTGGGGTAGCATTTTTGCCGCATCCCGTTGAATGCTGATTGTGCTCATGATTGTGTGCCACTCGTAATGAGGCAAAACCCTCACTCATCTCGTAACTTCTGTTGAGGTGTGCTCGAACCGAGACTATAAAATGGAACCAGCCACAGCAACCGTCAGCCAGATGGGACAAAAGTGTGAAGTAAAGAATCTGTCTCCGATGTTGATGAGTATGTTCGAACGTTGTAATGTTACTTTACTGAATGTTTTGAGACATCGGACAAATGATTTCGAGCACCTAACTCAAGTAGGAGTGGAGATTGGCTTCCTGAGTCAGAATTAATACGCCAGATGGTCTCCAATCTGATATGCTTGATTCCAAATACCGGATGTGTGCAGAATGTCAACGAAGATGGATGATATTCCGGTCATGATGCAGTGCGTTATTCGGACAAGTCAAAATTGTTTGCATGTAATACTTTTTTCGTTTGGCGACATGAATTGGAACTTGTGCTGATCTTATATCCACAACCGATCATGCCGATTCAGGTCATCTAATTATACGACAAAGTAACTCGTAAAGAATCCACGTTTGCTATGTCCAATTTTCTGTTGTCGTAACCCTAGTATTCAACTGGTCATTTCTCTGTCTTTTGCATTTAAAGCCTCATTTTTGTTTTGTGCAGCGTTGTCTAGTCTTTTCGTCAGCTCCTTTGCAGTTCATGCTTAATATCACTGCGTTTAATCTGACGGATATCGAGCGCGACTGCAAGTGAAAGGATTCGATCAGTTTCTGACGTCACGATCGAACATCATTCATTCAACTCGATCGCTTTTTCCTATAAAGACGGTGATGGAATTGTTTAAATCTCGGTGGACCTGATTATATATTCCCATGTCACAAGCTATTCACACTGGCAGTGAATGAGCGGCAGCAGGTCAAACTGTGGAGTTGTGGGATGGGAGGCATCGAGTTCCTGGTGTGTGGTCATCAACACACATCACCAGCCCTGTCGGTCTCTAGGACAGCATGTCTTTTCGAATGGGAACGTCTGCTCGTCTCACTTCCATCACAGGTGTCACCAATAGCGAAGGTCAGCGAGAAGTTTGTAGGAACTTAACATCGTCCCTTTAACATTGATGCAAACAAGTCGAATGCAAATTAAAAGGAACTCGTCCTCCTAAATGGAAATCGGTCGCTTCGTGAGGGCACAGGTCTAGGTCGGTATGATCCCATAAGACGGGTGGAAGGAACCAATGAGATGGGGATTCAGGCTTAAGAAGAGTGCCATAGATGCACAACGCCTTTGAAGCAGACATCTGAGCCTAGATACACCACTCGTATTACGCCGTCGACGCAGACGGCACAGCTTCCCTTCCTTCTCCCCCTTTATCTCTTTGCCCATCTGTGGCACCTCACTTGAAATCCTTATTTGCAGCCCTACCGACCGATGCCACGGATATCATAATGGCCTTTTCTCAGCACAATGCTCAGCATCACCTTTTCCATACCTATTTACTTGCAACCTCTTCCCCACCATCGCATGCAAAGTTTGCGTCGCCAATGGCGTAGGCGTCAGTCAACTACAGCTACCACAGTTGGACGCGGTAGTAGCCTGTACCATTATTCAGCTGTGCGCCGGTGGCGCCTTTGCATCAGCTGGTCACCGCTTTCCTCCAATTGGTGCAAACTTTCTTTGTATCTCACTTCCCACTTTCACTGCAACTCAATCGGTCGTGTCTGCTTAAAATAAGACAGTGAAGTAGGGAAAGAGCTTTCTGCTGCTAGCGCATGTGCGACCGACCCGTTCATCGTCTAAACCTTCCAGTGTCAGTTTTTTAGGCAAACATTATTTTAATTTGGGTCACATTAATTCACATTTACCTGGCTTTTAAAATTTACATAGATTTAGCTATGTGGATTTAATTGTAATGATTGCATGTCACTGATGTGTAGCCTTCACTTGTGTATGGGGGTCAATCAACAGTTATACCAAAGCATGCCTTTCATTGGCATCATGGATAGCGTAAAAGCATTTTTATTGCCATTCAAAGGAAGAGCAATAGCTTTGTTCAAGCATTCATTTCTGTTGATTTGTGCACGTTTATCTTAATTTTTAAAAGGAATAGCATTTTCTTCTAAAATTATTATTCTGATCTGTATCATACAATGATACAATGCTTAAGATAAGTGCGAAGCACCATATTAATGGTGCTTACCGAGTCCATGCAGATCCTCAGATCTCGTTGCAGTAATCCAGGTTACCCAGTAGCATTGGTAAATCAACAGAGGCAGTGAGGAGCTAACTAGCTAGCTAGCCCTGAAGCGTTTGTCAGGGTGCCAAGGACGCAAATGTGGCACATGACAACCGTTGCAACGGAATCATCCTTGTCATCGGATCATATACTTCACCACATATAGTGACTAGTTTAACATCAGCTATTCCCTTTGAACGCAGCTTACTTCGTCATTTGATTACTGATAACAGCTCACCCTCCTCCACAAGCACTGAGTAGTCACACTTAGTGATCACGCATGGCCGTAATGATGTAGTTGCCCTTTTTAACTCACATTCCCATCTATCCATTCTTCGATGCATAAACTCGCCACAACTTATGTGAATAGCACAGGACAACATTCGAAGACATTAATAAATTGGAATGGCTGTTTTCTACCATACAATATGCACATTTTGTGGCCTGTGTGCCGCAGACTAGCTGATCGGATAATATTTAGGAAGCGACTGGTATCAAAAGGAAAATTGTTGCTGTAAGCGCTATCTGAGTGTAGATGAATACTCAAAGTCTTTCCTTTTAACCTCTTATCAAATAAGTGCATTATGTACATGCGGTTTGGTGCTAGGTAGATGGAGAGGTAGAGACGCAGTAAAAGACTCCATATCCTTGCATGATTGTAAGATCGTGGCTAGTGAGGTTATCCACAAGTTGTTAAATCCAGTGAGAGGTAGACATTCATCTCAATGCTCTGATGACAAGCAACAATCGTCTCTTTTCAAGGCGGTGATCTGATAGATGGTCTACTCCCCTAAAAAGAAGTCATTCCGATGGGTGGGCAGGCGGAACATGCAGATCAGCTTCCTGACTTCATCATAGATGGTCAGAATTAATTAATCAAATGTATGATTCCACTAAGAATCTAGGTATGTTTAAATAGAGTTAATTAGGTAAAAATGATTGCCTTCCTCATCATCCTGACCACAATTTTACTAGAGACAACTAAAAAGTCACTAGTGACCAGCACATCCCAAACCCATGCGGTGTGACCTACCACACAGAACCAAGCAGCAAAGAATGACAACTTCATCGGAATTCCCCTCCTTCTAGAGACGTTCTAGATTATAGAGCTGCTCTTGAAATCTAACAGCGCGTGCCAGGTGAGAAAAAGGGAGCAGCAGTGCAGCATGCATTGAAGAAACAGGGCTGCGAGCAGAGCAAAATTTAGTGATAGTAGGGACAATTGATGCGCTGAGTTGTAAAGCAAAGAAGTTAAGGTGTCGAAAAATGGGAAAGCTCTCCATGAGTGAATGGAGATGTACTAAAAAGCATAGACGATTTTAAGTAGCTACTTGAAATGGAAGTGCATATTCAGTCGAGTTAATTTGGGACATTCCTCAAGTCGTAGGCATCACATCAAGATTGGCATTCAGCTGTTGACAAAGACAGCTAACCGCAATGTGGAACCTAAGCTGGCAATACGATTGCTCTTGCGGTGTTTTCGCTTACAACAGCCAACCAGCACATTTGAGACTCTCGGTCAACCAGATAACTCTAAGTTGCAAAGGGCTCATAAGGTAGCACGCTGTAAAGTGGTAGTGATTTGAAAGCTAGTAGTAACTCAGACATCTGACCTCACAATACCATGTCATCATTTACATGAATAAGAGGTTCATCACCCAGCCTCTGACAAACTGATTCTTCTCAGTTACAGAATAGCCTCATCGAAAACATAACGAAGGGCATGTCATGTATTAGCAAACTTGCCTCCGCAGTCTTCAGAACGGGCGGAGCTGTAGCAAACTACTCTCATTGTAGGCGGTGTGCAGCGCACGTAGATCTTTTCATTCATCTGACCGTGCTAATCACCGTGGCGGGTGACAGTTTTAGTGCACGCATGTCACAATAGGAGCATTGTCACGATGGCAGACTTTGGCTTGGCTGGGCCTTTCGGTTACTTACTTCTCACGTTGACTCGTGAAGTAGTTTCTGTTCCGCTCATGACTCCTAAAAGGTGTTTGACTGATCTGAGCTTGTTGTAGGCAATCACTTTATTTTGTCGCGCTCCAGAGACGTTGCTGAGCGAAGCCGTCTATTGTTGTGGAATCCATGTGTGTTCTATGGGTCATATTTTTGCAGAAATATTCAGGAGAGATGTGCCGTTTTGCTGTGACTGCGGGGTTAGTCAACTACTCCACATCGTCTGAATAAAGGGGTTACTTGCAGTGTTGTAAATTTGCTTAGTCATCACCCTGCATTGCTTCCGCCTTGGCACACCAACAGAATTTGCTTTCAAGAAAGGATTATGCGTGCGTTTGGTACAAGTGGTCTTGATTTGTTACTTGTTAGTGGTCACTCCTCTGCTCTTCATTTACTGATGTCAACATCGCTCGCCTAAGTCCTTCACTGCTTTCAGGAATCAATGCGATTCCACCACCACCACCACATCAATTATGTCTAGACGCTTCTTCTTTACAGCCCACCGTCGCGCACAAATGCACAGCAGGCTCTTTTGCATCTCTACTTTGGCAATCTTGACAGAAATTCACTAACTACAGTTGGTGAAGGGTAAGCTGGCCTAAGATTGGCAGAATGTCCTTGCACTTTGCCGAGCTATTCAATGCTTTCATCAACATTGAGGAGAGTGACTCGGACGAAGAGGATGCGAAGTGGATGAAAGAAGCAAAGGAAATCTCGAATAAGATAACAGCTTCTTTTTTCCAAACTTTAATCCAAAACTTACCAACGATTCTACGGCTTAACCCTTCGTTGTAAAATTCCTTATTCCTCCCTCCGTCTTCTCACTTGTGCTAACTAGTTGCCAGGTTTTGATACCGGCGCTGTTATTGTCGTGCTTATTGTTCACTGTAAGGCCTTATCCCTTACTGGCCACTGAGTGTTGAAGGCAATGAGAAGGGAAGGAGTGTGAGTACTTTTGTAGTGCCTTGCGCCATTGGTCAATGATAGGATCATTGGGTTTGGGTTGTGGTACGTCTGCTTCAGATGTCATTGATGGAATGGCAACATCAATTCGTATTCGTGCCTTTACCTATCTGCTTAATGAGCTGCACTATGCAGAAAATGAAGCAGAATCGTAGCACCACCATACTGATGCTTCCCTTCGCGTTTGCTGTGGGTTCGACCTAGTCTTCAAGTCCTCATGTCTATCAAATCCAAAAGGGGAGACAGCTTGACGGGACACTGAAACAAAACCTTGGTGTCTAACTTAAGAAGTGGTAATGCAGGAAGCCGACGTTGCATTTCTACCTTGGTGTTCTCCTATTCCATTATCCGTGGCGCTACTTTGGATTGTAAAGGAGACAATGCTAGGAGTGAGCAATGCTGTGAAGTGGGTGAAGACATGTTCCCAAGTGAGGACTAGTGCGCAACTTCTCCTCTTTACTTTCATTTTATCCTGCTGAATTTGCTTGGTGGCATGGTGAGTTGGAAACTTTGGAAAAAAAGAGCAATTTGGTGTAGACTTGGCGATTTATCGCTGCCTAAATTGGATTAGACTTCGACTTCGACTCGCCATTAAACTGCCTGTTTGCCCTTACTTTCTCAACTCAAATACCGTAGAGGCCTGATTAAACGCATAGCTGAAGAAGAGGAAATTGCTAGCGCAGTGGTAAAGCAAATTTACTTCATTTTGGGCGAAACGCTACATGCTGAGCACTGTGGATGAGAGAATACAAGCGGACACAAGAGGCGGATCTTATCTTAGACTATAGTACTACCCACCCTAAACGCGTCAACCCAATTGCTCCTATTGTTAATCAATGCTGTGGGGCACTTCAGAAGATTTGCTCCCATTCTCTTCCCAATTACCCTTAAAGCAATTGAAAAGGATAACCTGATCGCTACTGTCCGGCTCAACTATTCGCATGAACTGAGCCTGTTCCAGCTTCCGGTCATGGCATCTGTAAACAACCCTCATTTGCCCACCCATTCACCCATAAGGTCAAGTTTGCGGCCATGAAGCGCCAGCAGCTGTGTTGGCCCCGCGACACCCCATGCCCAACGGACCATTAGTCCCAACATCATCATAATGTGCCTCTTCACGCTACACTCGGAGATCAAGTGAGTCACCCTCTCATCCATACTGTTTGCTTCCCAAGCACTCATTCTTGTTCGCGAGTCTGAATTGCCTCCAACGCAATCACTTTTTCGACGCATTCGAATCTATAATAAGCCTTGTGCATATCCCCGTGCATTGTCACAGGATTGGAGCTGCTCCACCGTCTATACTGATTACCGTCACCACAATGAAATGCAGTGCTAAAAGAGGCGACACCGCAGAACTGGCTTAGATCATGACACTTAATGCTGCGGTTACTTTTCCCAACAACCAAGACAATGAAATCAATGCTACCGGAATGAAACGCAGATGATATCTGCATTGCTCTCCTCGAGGTCGCTAGTTAAGTAAGCCAACATAATTCCTAGTCAATGTATTGGACTCCAACGAGCAGGCATCATTAGGTATGCAAAAGCTACAATCACTAGAATTTTGTAGAGATAAATATCAAATTGATGCATTTCATACACTCACGGGAGCAAATCGGTGTAGAGCCTTCGAATGGTGGCAGAAATTGCAGCACATGCAAAAATGTCTCGAAGGGAAGTGGATTCAAGTCCGATTGAGTTGGTGGATTCCTTCTCCTTCATTCTCACCAACTCGTCCATCAATTCGTCGCTGCAACACCGAGAGAGTGCGAGTGAGGCGACGGTGACTAAAAACGACAGAGAAAGGGTGGAGATAAAAGCATTCATAAAAGTCGAATGGATGGGGAAGACGGGTGGATGTGGAGGAAATTGAGAAATGGCACCCACACAGGGATGTCGTCCCCAGTACCTGGGTAGTCATCCGTCTACATCAACAGCGGTAAGAACAGCTACAAATTTTAATAGTAACTGTGGCTGCGGAACAAAGGGAAGGAGTAGCCGAATCACTACCATCACTGCTTTTACGCGAAGATGGGGTGGTAGCGTGGTGTGACACAGGGGACGGAAAGAGTTAGAGTATCCACCTGGCAATAGATTAGTGCTTATTTGGCAATGAAACTGCCACAAGTGGTCACTTGAACAATTTGGACGAAAGTGTGGGGAGAGTAGACGATATGGACCGAAACAAACACACCAGATTTAGGTAGCGCAGTGCGTCATAATGTTCCAGATTGTGACATATCAGTTTGTAAGCTTTTGCATGATTTGCCGATCCCCAATCACCGCAACACCATTGAAAGCGCTAAACTAAAAAAGGTTCTGAATCAGCAGATAGAAGAAGAACTATAGAATGATGTGTTGCTTTCTCGCGTTGTCAAAAGCCGCAGGAAATGAGCAAAGGAAGTCTATAACAGGTGATTCCTACGGAACTCCCCATCAGCAATATCTCACCACAGTTCCGCGATTCCGGTGTGCCGCATCAAATTCGGCCGGGTAATCATAACGACCAGAGTATCGTGCATTAGCCTAAATGCTACTAAACCCTGTAAACTTTCGATAAATTGAAAACAGCCTGTCGATGGGACCGCACGACTAAATGAAAAGGCTCAGAGGAGTGAGCCAATCGGCGCACTTGTGACTGCGGGGTAAGATGTTGCAGGCACCATTTAGTTCTTTGTAGAGTATGTGACGGTGTCAGGTAACGCTTTTAACACGACTATCTGGGTTCTTGTAAAGATCGGAGAGTAGATGCCATGATGCTGAGACGTCCTTCAGTGTGAGGCAGCGTAACCAAAGCGCCAAGTGTCTCATTCAAATATTGGATTAAAAGTCATTGCGATACAGAGACGTAGTCAAGTTGCCACAATTATTACACCATTATACATGAAAACTAGGCTTGCATTGCAGTGAAAATCGTGCATGAGTGCGTCATTTATCATTTCATCAACACCAAGTGCTCATTCAATTACTCAGTCTGTCACAACCAGTAAGCTAGTGTTCTCCAGAGCTTTTACAGCTCCAACTCCACTTTAAACACAAAGCCGAGTGATTGCAGTAAGTCGGTGTCAAGTGCATTGCACAAATGCCCACAGATAACTCTTTATAGTATGCGCAGTGACATACGGTAGTGGCCTGAGCTTTCACAGTTACGCTGCAGGGAGCGAGAAATGTTTGAATGTGCTTGTAAAGTCGTGTCTGCACACCGGTCAGGGGAAGGCCTACTTGGCATTAGCTACACTATCTAATCTGTCATGGAATTGGCCTGCTTTGTTCCTCGACGCTTTTGCCTCCACACATTACCTATCTTCATCCCACTTTTCATTATGCACCGCTTCACCGTTGTGTGCTTCATCCATTTCTCCTCACTGCACCCACTGAAACCACTAACCACTCAGTAGTCGTCGCCATCCGGACTAAGATCCGTAGAGCTGGTGCTCACTCATGTCGCCTTAAGAAAGATAAGGTTTCAAGTAAATATGATTGGCAAATGAGTTTAATGAATATTTGATGTGTTCCGGTGGTGCTAAGTTAGTGACAATGCACCACATTGTGGTGGTCATTGCAATTAGTTTGAGGCTTGTTAAGGGCTGCGTGAATTGTAGCCGAATTGCGTTAGATCGCAGTCCGCACCATGATCATGCACAATTCGAAATGGATTCCTAGTTACAATGCCAGTCGTGCTGTGCACTAAGTCGTGCATCCCACCTCCTACGGCGTAACTAGCGACATCATTTATTCTTACCGCAAAGAAATGAGTAGCGTACGCGAATGACTCGAACTAGTTACCATGAAGGAGCTCTCCAACTGTCGCTTGAAGTAGATAAATGGGAATGAGTAGGTGAGTGGGTGAGTGGGTGAGTGGAGGGATGGGTGAAAGGAGAGTAAGTAGACTGGGATCTACTCTTCGCAATCCTGACGCCACTTGCTATTGCTTTCAACTATGCTTGCAGTGGGCAAAAGCATGCATGCACAAACTGCCACATTCCCGCATGTATACAAAGAGGATCTGCCACACGAATATTCAGTCTACAACGCAATCATAACCACGCGGCTACATTACTGAATGCGTGCGACTACTGTGTATGCATGTTGGCAAGGCAGAAGCATTTGCACCACTATCAATCTGATGTGTCGAACCGGTGGTCGATTATTCTTCATAAAAGACACACTCTTTCATGCAAGACTCAAACCACCTTCTTACTTATCTGGGCTTTGGCGCGCTAAGCATTCTGTTGACGGATTAGTGCATTTGTAAATCATGACAGCAATTCAGAGAACGCGATTGCATGGGGATATTAACAAAATCACTGCCCATATGCGGTATGCAGCAGTATCTGCACGATTGATTTGGGTTCTATGAGCAAAAGCCACAAAACGTCTTTCTTACAAAGATTTGTGGATCGCCGGAAACCGGTTGCCCTCTTGCCAGTGGTAACATTTTCCTAAATATTGGGGCTATGCAAAAGGTCCATAAGTCATCTCCTTCACTTCAATTGACCATCCGCGATTCGAGTGCTACATCCGACCATGTCATTCGAAATCGCACATTATTCAGGCCGAATTATGCCGGTGTTAAGCAGATGAGTTAAGAGGTGGGGGAATAGAACACTAACTGATCATTGAAGTTGGCAGGAAGGCGTTATGATCATTTAATTGCTCACATTCTTGCGATTAGATCTTACCACGGACTTAATATTTAAAAAGACGACAGGAGCATGTACGGGTGGATAGGGGATCTGCGAGTGTGGGTACACGAGCACAAAATTGAAACTCGGTATGTGTTTATCCTAGTCGCCACGATATGCGATAAAATTGCTTGAGTAGAATCTCTAGACACAGTTTTACGTCGGTCGGTCAATTATCCTAAACGGTTGCTAGTAAGACCACTGCATGTTACAGTGATTGCAGTCCCATAAGTTGGTAACGCGCTCATAATGCTAGACTTTACCACGAATAACGTGAGTGCGTAATATGTGCAAAATAGTCCAATGTGTAGGCCAAATTTGTCTTTTGCATTCACAAGCACGCTTCCACTTAGACGTCAAAGACCGCTGCAATCAGCAAGCCAATGGCAATTGCTGTGCACACACGCACACACGCAGGATCACATTGCTGACAGCGATAGAATTTGATGCTCACCTGTGAGGCCACGTGCGAACGTTGGCATAGGGGATGGGCTTATTGTGCACATTGTCTGATCCCGTGGACTTTACACTCCCCGCAACCCGACGCTTTTACCTCCTCACCTTAATATTCTTCAACGCTTCACCATTGGGTGCTACGCTGAATTCTTCCCTTGGGACACAATAACTCCATACCACCACTCGTTTGTCGTTGTCGTCATGGTTGTAATGATAAGTAGGTAGGATTCTCTGTTGCATCAATGCGTAAAACGCTTACAACTTCAAACGAATATAATTAGCAAATGAGATTATTGCTTTGTTGAACCTCCTCAGTTGTGCTAATTTGGCCGCACTTCACTCCTTGTGATAGTCATTGCAACTAGTTTCCGGTTGCCTTGAGTCTACACCAAACTCAGTGCTTTTTGTGTTAGTGGAAGAGGATTTGCATCCTACGGAAGAATTAACCGCACACTGCTATGCCATAGCAACCACTGTAAACCTAAGCAAAGTTGCAGCACTACGTGTGAATCTGCGCCAACAAATTACCTAACCAACTTCCATATACGTGCATGTAAACTGTTGACAGCCAAAATACCAAATAAAGTGAGTTGAGTGCAGCCTTATTCAAATAATCCAAACTGGTGCAGCGCGTCACTTCACTTCTAGTAGTAAAACGTGTAAGGAGCATTTGGAGATAGAAACTTATTTATCAACCAGTTAGTTGTGGTTGACGGTGAATTGTGTGGCTAATGGGAAAGACAGTATGCCTAGCACGTGAGTGGATTGAGATCAGTCAATGTGGTTTTAATTGAGAAACATGAAAAGCGTCCAAAGTCGCCAAATCCTCTGTTTTCGTCATAAGGTATCCTCTCTCAACTATCCTTCTGAATGTTATTACTCAACACATTTACCTTCTCACTCATTTTACGGTCACAAGCATGCCGCCATCACAAAATCCACCTATCTCGATAAACTGTTCACGGGCCAACCTTGATCGAGTCACCCATACTGCAAGTCGTCTTGACCATTTATCCCTAATTTCAAGGCATGATGAGGACACCTTATTTGTAAAGTGGTAATGGGTTGCTAATCTCATCATCTCTGCATAGTCCTACCAGCTATAATTCTAAGTAGGCAGATTCTGCTCAAACTAACTTTGAGCGCAGTCGCGTAGGAAATGTTGCAATGTAACATCTGCTGATGAAATAACTAGAGAAGTAATGTGGCTGGGTCTTTAAATACAACGAAACCCACAGGACTTGATTCATTTTTGATAGGTGCTTTAGCCTGAGACACCTCGTTGTTGATCAGAAGTCACCATCGAGTGATGTGGCCAAAGGCGATAAGTAAGTGACGAGTGATTTCTGTTGCATGAAGCAGGTCAGTTTGTACTCCAGACCCTTTTCACCCAAGATTCTAATAGTCGTTTTTCTCTTCTCTCTGCACTCATCTTATTTGCGTCTACTTTGCTGCACTGAATTCTCAAAGTGAATTCCACGGTCATGCACATGGTGTTTCTCCCCCGCATCCTTTGCATTACTGCGTGATACCTACACTGTTACTTCAATCGGCACCGCATCTTAAGAGCTTTAATCATTGAAGCCCTTGATCAACGTTACGGAGATATTCAATAGGGTGATATATGATAAGTCGCAAGTGACATGAATGAGAGAGCTCACGAATTTAATCCAGCAGCAGCGCAGTAGCTTTTTGTTTCCCCATGTTTGGCGTCGGTCACAATGAATGATGTGACTTCATTGTAAAGACGTTGACACGACCCAATGATCCACCCAATATTGACCAAAAGGCTTGCATTATAAGCATGGTTATTTGGGCCTCCTCTGTCATAAGGTCGCATTGCCAACATTAGGTCACCGTCATGACGTGTCACTGGCATGGCTTTACCATCCTCACAGATGGTCGGTTAGAATGCACCAAATGGTAAGACAGGCACGTTCTAACGGAGTCCGATTGATGTCATGCCAACCCGACTCGCGCGGTTACTTCCGCTACGAGATCCTTCTCACAAATTGCCCTGGTTTTATTGTGCAAGAACGGCACGCAGTCCTCGTCATGACGTGTGATTCACGCGCTTCTTAGTCTAGTGCGGATGTCCTAGTTCCGACACAATTTTACGATTAACGTGGATTGACGAGCGCATAAGGCTAAACTATAAAGCGAAATCGGCTCTTCTGCAGATGTAGCAACTGCAAAAATGTAGGTAATTATGTGATTGGTACCTATGTGGGTCTCTTCTATGTCAGAGGACTTAGAATTGTGCACTTCAGACACAACCGTTGCCTTCTTGTAATGGTGAGGACCTTGGCTCTCCACCACCACGCATTCATTTCATTATGATTTACCACATTTACTAGGCTGCATGTACAATGGGACTTGCAGCTGCAGATGAGTCAGAGAGAAGCGATGAAACCTTCATAAACTAATTTACGTGATTTCACTTGTGCCGCAAGTCGCCTTGTTCTGCTATGAATCTTTTCATTGTTTCATACCATGCTTGTGTTCTAAGTGTCGTAGAAACGAAAAAACTTGAATGCCATGAAATTACTCAGCTAGGTGGTTTTAGTGCAGCGTTTTGTTCAAGGAGTAATTGTAATGTCCGATGCATGAGCTCTTTCTAACATGCTTTCCAATCTGAACTACCGAACATTCGAGGGGTCAAAGTTAAAGGGATGGCTATGACTATGAATATGAAAAAGGTAATTAGGCAAGTGGGTGGGTGGGTGAGTTTGAGACTACCCATCATGAGTCAACTGGAAGCGAAGCCGTAGTACACATCCCAGGGTTAGTCTTGATGTTTGGTCTCTTGGATATGTCAAAACATCTTGACTTCATCATTTTCCTCGAAGCTAAGTGCCTCGTGTGATTGCATTTACCTAGCGCGTTAAACGACCAGGTCATACCAAAATCGCAAGCCTTCACCGACTGAGTTAATCGCTGTTGAATGACTTGGAACAAACGAGATTGTGGAGAAGTTGAGCACTCAAAGTCTTAACTGCAAAGTTTTGGTGGTGCGATGGACATTAATGACCCTACATTCAGCAAGACCCTTAAATTTTGTCCCACAACTGAGCTCCCAACTTATCATTTAATGTCCTAAAATGTATCCATACATCAGATCTCGAAGATCTCGCTGTCCAAGTGTGTTTATTAGGGGACACAAATACGCCCAGAAGGCCACTGCTGCAGCATAGGTTAACCACACAAAGCACTTCGCTGCCCTCAACCTACGGCCACGTTGCCTGCTTTTCCACTTTATCCAGCCTGTGGAAAAGTGGGAGGGGATCAACTTCACCCTTTCATGAAACTCGTCAGTACAATCCCAATTAGCACTGAAATACGGAAGTTACTTAACACTGTGACAGCAGTTGATTGCTGAGTATGCTACTTCAGAAGAGCGATAACTTTTTGCGTTTATTGGATGACCGATTGCATTAGGAGTATGTTTGGCTGTGTGGATGGATTTGTGGCAGAATGACTGCAGTCTGGTCAAGGAATGAGTTCAATTCTGGTGACTTGATAAGTGTAGCGGTACTTACCAAGACAAAGACAAGCGCGTGTTGGCCGCAGCTCACTTACCAGCCATATAAGGCATTACTTTAACCTGACGCTTTGCACCCTCGACTGAGGAGCAATTGATGGCCGAATGACCGATGTTAGTCACTGCTCTTACACAAATTCGGAGTTTGTCTGCATGGGTGGGATGACTGGGCA
Source organism: Taenia hydatigena (assembly GCA_036345935.2). Lineage (NCBI taxonomy): Eukaryota > Metazoa > Platyhelminthes > Cestoda > Cyclophyllidea > Taeniidae > Taenia > Taenia hydatigena. The sequence goes on from JADWOT020000003.1 coordinate 9,632,552, forward strand.
TCACGACAGGACGAGGGTCAGTAGTTCGAAAGGCAAATGTGCCTAAAGGTACCATGAGAGTTGCTACTATTAATTCTAACATTCCTGTGAGATTTTTATGCAGTCTAAATTACTGAATGTTTTTTTGCCTACAATTACTCATAGAATGCTCAAAAGAATTAAATATTTTCAATTTCTGTAGCGTCAAGCACTTTGGAATGCTACCTAATATACTACCTCACATTTACTAACTCCACTTTTGCAAGTGACACTCCTCGATCCCAAAGCAAACGTTCGCCAGATATGTGAGCGCTAGAGATCGAGAAAGAACAGCTAAGAACAGTTTCTCGAAATCAACAGAGACAGCCGATGCGTTTCATTGACAAGTTGACGGTAACTCTTTGGTAAAGCGCGACGAACAGGAGAATGCTATCAAGTAGTCGCTTAAAAGCAGCAACTATGAACGGCTTTGAACGTCTGCATGTAGACGTTTCTGCACCACATTTTTACACAATAATTAGGTGGACAGTGAGGGCCTTTGGCCAGAAATGCACTTTTACTTGCAAGACGGTAACAAATCTTCATTACACAGTTTACTGCGCATTTCAATACCATGCAATTAGCTTAAAAATGAATGGCGGGTAGGGCAAAAAGCATAGTCTGTGCATAAATTGCAAAAGTTAATCGAAATGCCGCAATATGCTCTCGACAATGTAGAGGTTTGGTTTAATTAGCTGCATGCAAACATTGGTGAATTCGTTGACTTATTGCGATCTAATGAGAATTGTGCGTGTGTTTCCTGCTTCTCATTCCTAACCTCCTTTACACTATTCAACTACCGCACTCAAATTTTTCTCACTGAATCCATCGACTTGCTGGAAAGATTAACTGTATTTGAACACCAACACAGTTCGTTTTTACCTTCGTTTCCATCTTCTGCATTTTCACCCATCTTGCTCACCTTTTGATTTGTAAGACTAATGCCGAAATGAACAAAGACCAACACATGGAAATCACAAATCAGGGGATCAAGAAGAATACCTGCTGGGTGAAGCACTCGCCTGTCTCCTCTCCGTTTCGTTTTATTGCACGTCCTTCTGCGTAGCGTTAGGGCAATTCATCAGCCGAACCTAATTTTAAGGTGATTTTTTAAGCGGCACTTTCAGTTGTCTCAGTTATTTACAAGTCCGGGCAACAGCATATTAGCAAGGGACCATTGCAGCCGTAAATGCACAATATAACCCTCATTCCATGTGGGTAAGCCCATGTCGAATCTATTGGGTTCGCTTGCCACACAATTAGGACTCTAAGTAAGAGACAATAACCCAAGAGCACAATGAAGTTCGGTCTACTGAGAAGATCATGCACATTTGTGCTTTATGCAGTTATTGCACAGTAAATCTATTTACTGAGGTCGCTTTTCTTACAAGTTGTCCACTTTTCACTGATCTGTCGCATTTATCTGTGTATTTAAAATGAATTGCACTAAGATTGGAAAAATAAGGCTACCATGGCTAATTGTCAGTGTTAATTATACCACACTGACGTGGAGATTTTCCCACGAAATTGGACGTGTCCATGGGCAGCTACGCTTGTTAGTCTCCTTCAATATCACGTAGTCCACAAGATGCTGCAAAGGAAAAGCCTCTGTGCACAAATTCTTCATCGCACAGTTGAATCAAACACTGGGATTTCCCATTCTACTGGTCGAATTCGCCTTCGAAGCCTGGCATGGAAGTTACACGACAAACGGAAAGGTGACAGAATCCATCAACCGACGCATTTTAGGACTTCTGAGCGCAGTTGGTCTAACCGTTCGAGCACAAGTAACTTCTAAGTGTCGAATCTGTAAGCATTCTTACCTTTGTCATTTCCCTATGCTTAGGCATGAAAATGAGGTAAAGCGCACCTGAAGGTTGCCGTATGTGAGAAGTGGCTGTTCCTGCAGCATGACTGCCTTCAAGTTGAGTCGATGAGCCGTCCCACACTTCGGTGGCAAGTAAGCATCGCCTGGCCACGTCACCCCGTCTATCTACAACCGGGACTTGCTTCGGTCCCGCTAACTGCTCATGGACCACGTGCCAACCTGAGTTGTGCAAACAATGCATGAAATGTCCGTGGGATGCAATTTGTGTAACTTGGTGTCACTCACACCTTAACAACGTAATGGCGAAATCCAAGTCATGCCACTCTGATCAGAGTACGCAAACTATTTAACCTCTAGTTCTCTTATCATACCAATGGTGCATGTGTATGGATTCTTTGTCCATGTAATTGCAAATACTGGCAAAAGTGCAAATTATGAAGCAAGGCATTTTGAAAAAAGGAAAGTTGCAAATCAGACAAGAAAGAAATTGTCCCCGTGAATGAATTTAAACAAATGCTCCGATTATGCCATCCGCATTCTTAGGTATTTCAAGTCAATTACAATTGTGGCTTTCATTTATTAATCAGAGATCGTTCGTGGCCTTTTTCAAACCCAACACATTGGACCTAAACGGTATCTTTTCTGATAAGGCCACACATGCAGCTCATTTTGATCGAAGAGAGATATGTGCTCCAAAGGAAATGATGAACACACAACCACATGCATTTAAATTCCTTTTTAGATTAGAGGAACTCAGAAAGTCTTAAGCAAGGCACTGATTTCTCAAGTTCTAAGCGTATACCTGCATTGAGCATGTCTGGTTTGGTGCCCTTCTTATAGGCTATTCACATGCATTGTTGATATTTTGAATAGATTGTGTTGCTTTTGTTAGTGGAAAGCAAAAACACTCCTGAGAAAGTTGTCCTCTTTGTTTTCTCCATGCACTTTTATGCTATGGTATGGCCGACGGGTCACATCCCAGCTATGATTGCTGACATTTGTAAGTGTGCGATTGCTCCAACAAAAACCTCCCTCAATATGCATAAGTGCTGTTTAAAATGCACACATACTACTCATTTCATGAAATAAGTAACACAGTGTCTTATAATTACTTGCTGCAAATTGAGGTTATTTGCGGTTTCCAAATTAATGTGCAATAAAGTAGCCAACAAAAACAGAGTTGACAAGCAAGCTTCTAAAATGTTAGTAAAGATGAACGTGAGTTGTTGTTGTTGTAGTTGACGCCCCAATTAGCAACTTCTGCGTACAGTTGGAAATGATTACTTGAGGTTGGAGACCATCCCCGACCTCCTTCAAAAGGTTAAGCAACTTGCGCAACCGCACGCTACACTCTCCTGCCGTACTTGTACGTTTCGTATAAAATTCTCCCAATTGAAGCCACTCTTTCTTTGTTAAACGTTGTTCTACCTTCTTGTGTGCACTTTAATGCGTGTGATCGTGTTTAAATAAACTGTGCTGACCTCGAGCTGATCGCAAATGAATGTCTACTTTGTTCTGCAATCCTATCAGCAGTCATCTTTACAAACTTCATGTAGGAACCATGCCACATGGACACAGAGGCGTCACCAAACGTTGCATTGATGTGTCACCAAATGTCCTGTGCGGCAGATCGGCGATTAAAGTGAATTCACTTAACTGCTGCAGTCCTCACTTCGAACGGTAAAATGCCTTTCTACTGAATGCAGGGACATGGGCATTGTCAAAGACTAAATTATGGGACGAACTGTCCAGCATTGCGCTTATCTTTCGATGAGACGCCTTTTCGGAGGTCTCATGTGACGCATTTGTCGCAAAGCGAGGAGTGCTACCACGATGGTGATTTGATGAAATATCAAGAAAGAACATCTGCAAAGTGATGCTGACGATCTGCTGAATTGCCTGGTTGCAGCAAAAGCAGAAGATGGCATAGTGAGTGTTGCATTCGAAAGCGAACCCATTAACTACCGTTGAAATTAAATGGGCACCATTGACTCGGGTGTACGAGAGTTTCCTTTCGTCTTCCCGCCGAACCTATGGCTGTTGTCTAGGACTGCTGTGATTAGCTGAGTGCATTAGTCAAGTGGAAATGGAAATCTGCGCCATGAGTCACAATTATTGCGTCAGTAGCTCTCTTTTTTTGATGTGCTTAATTCGAAGGCGAAGGCGTAGGCGAAGCCACCAGACCGAGAACCGTCGAATTCCAATGCCACGAAGAGAGCCTTCCCATGTGACAGTCCTCTCAACGCATCCAAACACATAAGCCACCCACCCTCCTCCTTCCAATCGCTTATATTTGCCCTCTTTAGGTTAATCAAGACATTTTGTTTTATATTCATGATGATGCCAAGTAAATTGACTGCGCGACAGGTTTTGTTCCCTTTCCTGATGAAGTAGTCGTTTGATATTGTGTGCATCTTGCTGCGTTTCGCTATTCATTACTTCTAAGCCAATTTTACACATTTCAGTTAGCTTTCCTTACACTTGTGTTTTAGCAGATGCTGGCAGGACAGAGTAAAATAAGCGCTTTTTATTACATCCATTTGACATCAAAGCTATCCTTCTCTCAACTTTTCAAATCAACAAACTCATCTCCTTACTGGCAGAACATGACATTAAATCTTGCATCGTACATCAGAAATGCGGCATGATGCAGATGCTTCTTGTGGCATTTTAGCTCCAAATTCCAGCTTCTTGACACGTCTTCTTTCTGCTAGTAGAGGTCTTTTCCAAGTACATTCGGCTTAGGTTGGAGTAGAAGCTACGAATGCGTGGATGTAGACGAATCAGAGTTGTCACCAATGTGAATGAGTGAGAGTTGGTAGGCAGCAAAGAAGACCATGCAATGTAGATTGTAGAAGCAATTTTGGAATAGCTTCCTTCTTGCTGTGCAATGGCTTATTTTCGTATCATTCCATCTCACATCAGTGCGAAGGTGTGTGAGCCCACCAAGGAGCAATCACTTCTCGCATATTTCATCCCCAAGTGTGCGTCACATGTGAGTTAGTGCCTCCATGTCTCTTGCTTACTTCGACGTCGCGTACTTGTAAAGTGGGTTCATTGTTATGCAGTTGTAAGGAAAGTGTGCGAAAGCGTTTGCGAGGGACGGTAACTTCTAGGGCGACATCGTGCTTCTACTACGCATTCCCTGAGGCTGGTGAGTGTTGAGGTGAATTGGTCCACTTTATAAAAGTATTAAATAAGACTTCTTCTCAGCACATTCGTTCATAGTGTTGATGCATGTGTGGGGTACGGTTAGTCAACTTGTATCATGATGCTCTGAGGGCAGATGGTGAAGGCTTAACACCCCTCAGAATGTTGTCTATAAATACATGTCATTAAACTACATCATCTGGGAGGTTGATAAGTTGTCACGTCGCCTTCCCTTTATGCGTTGATGGCGTGGCTGTTAAAACTAAGGAATTCGGTGATCGGATGGAAGGTAAGACCCTTAGTTTGCCTCAGATGCATAAGTTCCCACTTCAAAGTAGTTATCTACGTTCAGAAATGGCTTTTTGTAATTCTGAATGAATTTTTAATGAATATCAGCCACACCACTCTAGATTTGGTATCACAAGGAATAATTGGACTGGAGAGAGCCTTTGCTTACAAGCCATCATGCCCTGTCACACTTTTCCTTTACTTGATCAAATGCTTGCATCGCTTTGTGCTAATAGTGGATAAAAGTAGTAGTGTCTTTACTTCCTTTGTATAAATGATGGTAGACTCCGTTTTAATGCCACAATATCAGCGCCAAGACCGCAGACCAACAGTGTGCAGGCTTGTACTGTGATGAGCAAATCTCAACTTTCCGATTAAAGGAGAACTACGACAATCGCAACGGCTATCTCATTCCCTTTGCACACCCTTCTCCACAGCATTTGCAAATTTCATCATCAAGTCATCGTGTCCTCCCTAGGTTTCCGTCAAAATTAACTTCCGATCTAGTTGGTAAAGCAATGCTACAGGTGAAATTGCAAGTAAAGAACATGCCAACTGCCTTCACAGCACCGTGTCGCAATGTTCCTCATCCGTGCCACAGACAAGCAACAAATCTATGAATGAGTGTGTTAAAGAGGAATAAGTCATTACGTGTTCCTCCGAGGTTGGGGCGCTTTACCGTGTTGTGTTAGTTGTAATACGAAATATGACAGATTGATAAAAATATGGAGAGGACTGTAGATCGTTCTATACTTTCTACCACTTGCGATTTTCAAACCTCATTACGAACGTTCCTCACCACACATCACTTTACTGCGTGCATCATTCTCGTGCTGTCTTGAAGCCAACAGGGCTGAAACCATTGATTGATGGAAGTAATTTCTCCCATTTCACAAAGTCACAGTTGGACTCGATACCACGCATTTACTACCGGTACCAATAACTCGTGACGCAGGAGCATAAAATGAAGCATCTTGTCAGCAAAACAGTTACACTGCAGTTTGTTTCAAAAAAGGTGCAAGGATGAATAGGAGGTGTGCGATCGCAACGTCAGCTGGAAGGCAGTGCAAGAAACCTGTGTGCCGGCAAGCTGGCAAATTTACTAAATTTGATGAGAAAAGCACAAATGAGACTTTAAAGGTGGAACCAAAGAAATTACCAAGTGGATGCTGGCATTGTGACAACTGGATACTGTGGGAAAAACAGCCAAATTGGTATGACTTACTGTGCATATAATACCTTGGTCATGTCACCTAGACAGCAGCGAAAATCACAGAGCACGACGTCAAACAGAGTCCTGTATATAACAAAATTTCGACTTCCCTCGATGCCGAACTGCATCGTGACCAAAGCAGCACCCACCTCTATTGACACTCTGACTCGCCTCTTGCCTCTGGAATATAGCTAGTCAGAATGCAGAGCTAGTGACACACTACTTGTGACCCAAACAACAAATCTCTATCTTTCCCTGACTTAGGAGCTCACAAAGGCTCTGCGATGCCACGAGACACTGAGCAAATTGCATTGAAACGTGCCACCGTTCTCACCTAAATCAAATGCAGCCTATGCGTTCCGCTATTCCGTCCTCTCTCACTGCTTGCCGCTGTGCCTGGGCACACTTTATAGTCCCGGTCCGAGAACACTTCAACAGAATTTACGAGAGGAGTAAAAACATTGATTCAGCGCTGATGTGGGTTCATACAATGAAGTCAGATCTGCAAACACCTAATTTTCTTCACTCAAACTCCATTCGGTACCTTTTGGTTTCGTCTACCTATTCCGCCATCTAATGCAGCTTTCGTGTTTGTTTGTCGATGCTACCAAATGCACAATCTGGTGGTTTTATCATTAGACCTCTATGATAAAAAAAATCTCGAATCCTAGCGAATCGTCATTATTTACGTAAACTTGATTTCACTGAGCTGGTTGCGCTCATGATTGTATGCCACTCGTAACGAGGAACATTCGTCTGCAGGGTGATACAGTCGCACTTTTAGCTGCATTAATCGTGGCAGAAGCAGGCGATGGTGTAGTACGTGCAGCATTTCTACCGAAAGTCAAATTATGCGAAAAGGCTTAAGGGTGTGCAGAACCCGCCACCTGCCCTCACAGCACCATGTTGCATGTCCTCAGCCCGTGCCACAGACATGCATCACAACTGTGAATGGGTGTGTTGAAGCGGAGAGTGTTATTTAGTGCGCCACCAAAGTGAGCGGCTTCATCGTGTTGTTCCCCTCGTCGTGGAATACAGGGTACTTGCAATTTTGCCCAAGCCTTACCTCAACACTCACCTGTCTCTAAGAAATCGTAGTAGCTTCACAGTGTCGTCCCAGAAGTTGCCGTCGCTCCCAATGCTTTTACGCCCTTTCATTACAAATGCATAATATTAAAACACATTTTGCAACTATGAGACGTCTAAATAATCAAGAGGCTCCGAAGTGGACCCGCATACCGTAGCACTGATGTGAGATGAAATGATGGGAAAAAAGGCTTCTTGAGTCAGAATTAATGTGCCAGATGATCGCCAGTCTGATACGTTTGATTCGAAATACCGGATGTGTGCCAGAACGTCAACGAAGATTGATGATATTCCGGTCATGATGCAGTGCGATATTAAGAAAAGTCAAAATCGTTTGCATGTAATGCTTTTATCGTTTAGCGACATGCTTTGGAACTTGTGCTGATCTTATATCCACAACCTATCATGCCAATTCAGGTCGTCTAATTATACGACAAAGTAGCTCGTAAAGAATCCACTTTTGCTATATCCAATTTTCTGTTGTCATAATCCCAGTATTCAACTGGTTATTTCTCTGTCTTTTACATTTAAAGCCTCATTTTCGTTTTGTGCAGCGTAGTCTAGTCTAGTCTAGTCTGGTGGTGGTGGTGATGGTGGTGGTGGTGGTGGTGGTGGTGGTGGTGGTGGTGGTGGTGGTGGTGGTGGTGGTGGTGGTGGTGGTGGTGGGGTTGGTGGTGGTGGTGGTGGTGGTTGGTGTGTGGTTCGGGTGGTAGGTGTGGTGTGGTGGTGTGGTGGTGGTGGTGGTGGTGGTGTGGTGGTGGTGGTGGTGGTGGTGGGGTGGTGGGGTGGTGGTGGTTGGTGGTGGTGGTGGTGGTGTGTGGTGGGTGGTGGTGGTGGTGGTGGTGGGTGGTGGTGGTGGTGGAGGTGGTGGTGGTGTTGGTGGTGGTGGTGGTGGGGTGGTGGTGGTAGTGGTGGTGGTGGTGGTGGTGGTGGTGGTGGTGGTGGTGGTGGTGGTGGTGGGGTGTCTACTAGCAGCCTATAAGTAATTGCGGTGATGGGGGTGGTTGGGTGGGTAGGTGAATGCAACAGTAGTGGTAGGAGTGGGTGCATCGGTGGGAGCGGGTGCATGTGTGGGTGAATGGGTGGGCGGGCTATGTGAGAACAAGATGACGTAGGAGGAGGAGAGGGAATTGGAGGGGGTATTATGGATAATACTAGGAGCAAATGGGTAGGGTAAAGAGGAAAGATGGTGTAAAAAGGGGAAATGGAGTCAATGTGAAGGAAATTGTGAGGCAGTGTAAGGAATAAGTAGAAGAAGGTGAGGGTTGTGTTAACTGGGCCAATAGGAAGAGGGAGGGTATGCACTGGAGGATTAGGCGTGGATGAGCAGGTAAGCAGGAAGGGTGAAAAGTTAGTTGAAAGGCGGATACAGGCAAGTCCCGGTAGGCTTTGAATCGTGGGTCCCCAGTTGCTTGCCAGCCAGTTGTTTGCCACCTGAAAAACCATCAAGGATCCACATTCAATGGAGTTTCATTGGACGAGGGAACAAGTGATGGCAGAGCGCGCCCATTCAGTCTCCGGGGACAACAAATGAACCAAAACGGGAGTCGCGATTTGATTTAGATTGCGTGTCAGTCCCTGTTACTTCTTCATATGCTTAACAGGGGATGATTCCTTTTTTTCCAAGACTTATCCGCTAACCACTGAAGATTACTGACTGGATTAACAAACCATCGATTTCCGCGTCACTTTAGCTGCAAGATCTGAATCTACCTTTTTCTTAAATGTAGGATTTGCCATATAGTCATCTTTGATTACTGTCAGAAGTGAGAGAGGCAGAGGGTGCAATACACTTCCCTCATTTGAAGAGGATGGGTAACGTCTGACTGTGTCATCGCCATGTCGCTGCCAACTTTGCATTTCATTATTGCAGCCTGCCTCCCTTCCCCCTCCCTGTTTCCCTCCCTCCCCGCCTTCCCTTGTTCCCTCTTTTCCCCCTCCCTTCACTCCTTCCTTCCTTTCTCCCTTCTTCTTCTTTTTCCTCGAGTAGCTGCTTGTCTTCCACCGTCTCCCTTCCTCCTTTCGTATTCACATCTCACCCCTTCGCTTCCTCCCATTCGCATTCATCCGGACCTTTGGTCGTGCCGTAAACGACTGCTGCTGATGCGTCGGCTCCATCCATTTCGTCACCGTCAGCGACGACTTGCAGTATTCATTGCAATCTATCAAACTTCACATCAGATGCGATTGCTTGTGAGTTCCCTCTCCGCCCACACTGCCCACCCTGCCCATTCTGTCCCGCTTCCTCTGCTTCCACATAAACATTCGTCATCTGAGGTGCTCTGTGTCAGACAGCTTCTTGGCTTCTTTGGCAGCCCACACGTCACCCTTGTTATTGTTCTTCTCCTTGTTCGTTCAAATACATCTCTTTTGTTCTTTAAACAAACGCCTTATCTCACTTATCACTTAGTAGGCAGCAGGATGGTGGTGATGCCACAGAATCCACCCTGCTGTCGGTTTGGGCTCACCCTTCATCGGCGACTTCGAAGCATTCAATTCCATATCCCGACTCTGCCTAATAGTAGGAAACTAGAACACATCTTTTAAGTCATTCTTGATGAATGAGCTCAGTGCCAATCTAAAATCGGTGCTGGATCATCTGCGAGACACGAAACAGACAGTATACTCAAATTACTCCGTTCTCGTCTATTTTGGGGCATGCAGTCTCGTCGGGTGGGATGGCGGTCACCGACGCCATAAAAAACAAGCAGGTACTTGGTCAGCAGAAACAAATTAGACGGTGCCTCACAGTATTCTCAGTATGGCAAAGCACTGTAGACGTTTCGTTAAGGACTTTGCGGAAATCGCTATTTCATGCATGAAATAGCCGAGAAGTAGATTAAAAGGATTCCAAGCAGAAGTATGAACATGAGGTCCCATCTTTGGTTACTGCGTTTCTAATCCTCAAACAATGGAATGTTATATATGCGTCGTTCTTGCACAACATTCCGACTAAACGATATGAAAAGAACCTGCGTGCTAGCATTAGTGTGGGGTAGGTGGTTGCACCACGTTGCAAGCGTTCCATCAAACCTATCATTAGGTAAGTGAATATGTGCTTGCAAACCAACGCCGCTCATGTGGATGATGTGGGTGAAGTCAACGCCAGAAGAAGCAGCATATTCAACTAAGGTCAGACACGGGTGCTCTTTAGCATAGATCGCATGATACGTGAAGGAACGTATGATGTGAGTTGAATTCACAACGTTCATTACAAGGCCAAATGCGTTGAGGTGCTGGTTCTGGATCTTTCGATGCTACCAAACTCATTGTTTTCTTGATTACCAAGACTAACGCCATAGAGATGTCTGATGTGGTTATGTAAGAGAAGCTGAAAATGACGCTGACAGACCAGCTTGCGAGGCCGGTTCGGCAGAGGGACAAGCAGATATTGTCTCCTTACTTTTAGCTGTGAGTGATATAAGTGGCCACGTCTCGTTCGTGACTACTTGGCTCGTCACTGCGGAGGAGATTCACTGACGTCACGTCATCTTCACCATAAAGCGTCATTTGCGTGATTCCAATGCCTTTAGAGATCTTCAATTTCGTCACACTAAGTGCCTAATCAGGTTATTGCCATGCTGGTTTGGCGGTTCATTTGGGTGGAAATCTGCGTACATTTGAGTACAGCAAAACAGATAATGATATTTACCATCCTCGCGATCCCAGTTATGATTTGCACGGCCCTCATAGATCATTAACAGACTCATCCATTCATCCATCCGCTTATCCCTCTCTATAACTTATTTAATTTGTCCTTGATTTAGTCAATAGTTTCTCCTTCTTTAACCATCTTTCACCACCACAAATATCATGACATACAAATCATGAATACAATTGATTTACCCACATATGTAATACGACCGCTGCCAGTACCTAATGCGGTCTCATCTTTACAACTCCACTTAGCCGCTTCTATGTTGACAATTTGATTTAGCCGAAGCAAATCTTTGGCTACTAGCGGAATGCTTCCATGTCCACGAATGTTGGTGAGCAACCCGAATAAACAACCGCTTTAAGTGAAATTAACCAACTTACATTCTGAATGACTGCCATAATAATTGCTTGGAAATACACCGGATGGTCCACGCAAACCATCGAACCAGCCCAAGAAACCATGACTGATCTCACGGGTGGATCATGCACTTATGAACAAAATCTGGAAATCTAGGGCCTTTTATTTTGTACTTTTCTTGGCACTGCTACCAACCTAATGCAGGACACAAAACACTTCATAAGAGACGATTATCTGTAATACCTCGTGCCGATTGGATACCGAGAGCAGCGAAGCTCATCCGCCTGCCATTTGCATTAAGCGTGCCCCAAAGACTCCAGTCGTCCTCCGTGCATTGTGACGGCGTGCTAACCAAATTCGAGTAATCTATCCGTATTGCGCTAATGCATTAGCACACGGAAGGGAAGCATACTTGCAGACCTCCCGAAATCTATAAAGGCTTGATATTTGAACCCTTATTTATTTCAAATTATTCTTAGATGGATGTGAATACATAGTAGTCTGTGACTTTAAAGAAATGAAAGTGGTACTGTACGAACCAGACAATTTAGCATGGAATTTTACAAAAACATAGTAGCGTTTTTGCACCCTGTTTAGATTCATGAAGAGGGCAAATTGAAAATCTTTATGGGTGTAACTGGTGTATCAGGGTGGTTGGATGCAGTTAGGAGTCTAAGTAACCTAGTACAAATGCATACATTGAAATGCACATGAGTGGCAGCATCTCGTGAGCATCTACAGGATGGAATGAATCTGCAATAAACAGCAGCAAAACCGCACCAGTACTTCTAGCTACCTTAACTATACACTGACCCAGCCCTCCCATCCCACCTCACCTTGCTTACACTATCGCATCATATCTGCTTCTTAGTGGCTGCATAGCGACGCCTTGTATGCTTCCACTTTTGCAGCCCTTTGACTTGTTGTTAGATGGTGATTGACTCAAGAAGTTAGGCCTAAGATAGGACCAAGATAACAACCGCATTTCATTTAATTGAAAGCACAGCTAAACGGAGATTTGAACACAGCGGCAGAGAACTCATAGCAAAGAGGCTCACCAAGGCTCATTTTTGCCAAAGATTTTGTACTTTTCAACGCCAAATGTAAAAATCATCAGTTCTTGCACCATAAAGGCAGTTATTGAATTAAATTACTGAATTAGCATTTACACCTGCAACCTACGCCAAAGGAATGAGGTTGCATTTGTTGATGCAAATGGTGATGACGACGACGACGATCTTGTTTCTTTACGAAACAGGAGTTCTTCATTCATGGGTGTGTCTATAGTGCATTGATGCTTTGTTTAGAAGCGCTCAGGGCATTCTTCTTTTCCGGAAGTAAAACAAGGCTTCTGACGATGTTTCAAGACCAATACTTGGTGAATCAAGCGCAGCTGAATGCGAAACTTTGCTTTAAAATTATAGTTAGATTACGTTTATGTTTCTTAAAGGCGAGTGCTGTTTGTGAGGAAAAGTTTGACTTAGAGGCCGTTGGTGTGGAAGTAAACTGGCAGAGCTTTTGCTATTAATTTGGGGCTTAATGCTTTACTTATGTGTTTTACCTTCAATTTCGTAGTAGTTCAAGTTCTCTCTTGGCAAACGGAACATCTCGATAAAAAGAGGTTTAAGAAGTTAAAAATGTTCGGTGTCTGACCAATTTAATCCATACTGGACGACGGGTGGTAAATGCAACAATGTCCCACTGGTTGCCTAACAATTGATAGGCTTAGTACAAGTGTGCACTTCGAGCATTTGTCGCATGCATTTAGCTGTTGGGAAAAGAAGTAATCAAGGTAAGCGGTGTAGGTGTGTGTGTGATTGTGGACATGTGTGTGCATCATCAGAAACCATGTGAAGGCCATCGCGCATGCTTCGTCTAATCCCTAGTTCTTACAGCATCATCAGTGTAAACACTTACCCGAGAGTTGCGCAAGTGACTGAGAAACCTGTATGGAAAAAGATGTTCGACACTCTGAACAAGAGATCCTGACGGCTTTCTCTGATCCTAGACAGGCTTGATTTCCGACCAATCTGCGTCATTCGCAGCAGCTTCAAAATGGCTTAATGATGAAGGCCAATCAGCTATCATAGCTGCGCATGAATGAAATCACCCTAACGAATGCTCAGTCCTTAATACCCGTGCTTCATAACCATCAGTCGCGCACACGCCGACCACGCCTACTTTAAAACTCATTACATCGGGCACCAGAGGCATTTACCTGCCAGTCTGTTGCCTTCCACGGGATTCGGGAGATATGCGTACACAACATTATGATATTGCAGTTGACCATGCACCTTGCAAAAAGCGGTGATCCAGTATGTAACAAAGTTGCGAATTACTTCGATGAGAAAGCATGTCAAATGTTGATCTTAGTTTCTTCAAAAAAGACATTGAAGGATTTTGCCATTAGACAATATAAAGGATGAATAATTAACGACTTGGACTATTAAAATTCAAAAGCTCTGTCATTTTATTTAGCCATGTCGATAGAAGAAATTACTTGCGCCGTCTGAGGCACTAGACGTGCATCTGCATTCGCACTTTCTGCAAATAAACAGTCACGGATAAACGTGAAAACATTATAAGAGGATATACTAATTCCGGTGTTTTGCGAAAGTTGGTTATACTATGACCACAGCCACATAAAGGAGAGTGGGAATGATGGACTTTTGACGTATCGCTTAGTTTATTAAGACTCAGCTACAGCATTTCATACCACTAACTGTCGCCGAATCTATCAATTCTTGCGCTGACTTTGACACGTGCCAACGCTTCGAAGTCACCTAAAAGAACACAGGCAGCCTCCTCACGCATCCATTTCCAGTGAAAAATCCATCTCTTTGCGCAGTTAAAAAGCAAACGGTATGCTATCTTGCAGTCAGACCGGTATTGAGGCTTTAAATAGGGACCACTATACAAAATTATTGTGAATACATTTCCCACTTCTGCAGGTGGTTAAAGACACCGTTACTTAAGCATATTAAGTGGAAGCACTTTTGACTGGAAATGAATCCGGAAACAGTTGACCATTGCGATTTAACGCCTTTCTCACTTGCGTATTTGACCAGCCGCGTTTAGAGGATCGCACAACCGAGAACCTTCAACCATGGTGGAAATGATGGCGGTTTGCCAAAAAATGAAAAGGACGAGGGTGATTAACTTTGCATGCATCAAACATGTCTTCCTAATTTGAACTGATCCCTACGTCTATCTGGGTTCCAGAACCGACGTTTAAATTCGGACCCGTAAAAGTGACCTGTAATCTTCGTTAACTAGGGCTATTTCTAGACCACGTTATGTTTGATGTTGATTGCCAATTTTTTGGTCACACTTAAGGTCTCCTGTTTGTCAACTTACCTTGACATCTTTAATCAAAGTAATCATAAGTGAACATTGTTTACCAAAAATGTTAGCAATTTCTCTTACCTTGAAAAATAATAAGACGTAAGATAATTTGTAATGCTCAACACGCAAAACCATGTCCATTCCAAGGTCGCCAAAGGTCACGGCAGTTTGGCGAAAATCGTTGTTGACGTAAAAGTGGATCAAGAGGCTACTTATATGGTCCGTATGCCAAGCCACCGAGCAGAACTGGAATGCTCACATTTCTAAACAACTTTAATTTTAATTATTATTTTATTACCTCGCATCTCACCACTTCTTCCATACTCTGTTGAAAGACATCCAGAGGCAAGGGGAACACAGCACACCTACCTAATTGAGCCGACCACCTTGGAGGTGCAGACACAGAGCGGAAGACAGTAGACGTAGGAGAATACTTTTACCTGCACCTTCCTGATCATGCTACGGAGATGGCAGCACAATCCACGGCGAGAGGAGTAGACGTACTGCGCCACAGACACGTTCATAGACATGCACATAGACTGGAGCAGCAGCTGCAGCACCAATATGTGCGAAGGTTGGTCGTTAATCTATTCCCTGTGGAACACCTACAATGGTAGAACAATCAAAGCTACATCCAGCCTTAGTAACCACTGTCCAATCGTGTCCCGTCTGATTAGATCACTCGTCATCTGTCAGGAGGCGATCGGAGTCCCGATGTGCACGTTGCGTGAACGGTGTTGAGGGGTCTATCTGACAATTCTGGCTAGATAGTGGGCGATCGCAGGAAGGCAGGAGAAGGGATATTGCGACAGGCACACACGCGGGCATTCACGTCCACAGTCATGCATGCACATCCGCTGATCGTGTCGCATTAGCAGCATCACGGGATGGCGCGAGGGACGGCCATGTACCACACTTCCCTTCACACTTTCAGGAGCCTTAAGAAAGCGTCTGCCATAATCTTAAACAAATGTTGCCATTTACGCACTTATTCACAGCTAATAACAATTGCTCTGGCTATGGAAGGAACTTGCGAAATGGTAGGGGCATCTCTAATCACATTTTATTGAGCAGCGCAACTCAACTCAGCATATTAAGTAGAGAGACAATCGTCGCACGATAATGTAGCAGGACTAAGAACCGACTCCCCTCCTTCGATTATTTCAAAGACTTTTTCCAGTTCAACTTTTCTAGAACCCTCAAGACGTCAACACAGGTATCACCAAATACAGGAGCGAGAAACAAACAAAATCGATCATCAGCTGATGAGTTGCGTGTGTGTGTGTGTGTCCTTTTCCATTCGACGAGCAGGGCTACTCACTGGGCTAATATGACCAACATTTTGCAACAAACGCAGAGAAGGACTCGTGGATTTACAGTATGAGCGATTAAGTGAGTGAGTGAGCGAGTGAAGCAAGTGCCATCGTTACTCGCATTGTGACTTTGGCTTGAGAAAGGCAGAAATGCTTTTCCATTAGATGAGGTGGGTGTCTACTGCTACTACTACCGCGAAGTACCAAGTGGACAACGGTGTGGATGATGCCATTGTCGTTGCAAGCAATTACTGTGGCGCGAGGACTGTGTGGTGTCTCACCACCTCCCACCTTCGCATTATTTGTCGATGGACAAGGCATTATGTGACAGACGTGTTGATGGCATGACTGCCAAAGGGGTAGACGACCACGACCACGACGACGTGACAACCAATGCGCGAACACGTTAATGAGGTCAGCCAAATGACTGCCATCGCCCTCAATCTCCCCCTCCCTCCCTCCATTCCTCCCTCCCTCTAACGGAAGCTACATCAACCTCGACGTCTGCGTCACGCAGTCATTCTACGCTTCCGACCCTTACGACAATGCTGAGTTTCGGTTATCTCTACTCCCTTCACTTACCGACATTTCTTCCACACCATCTTCACGTATCCTCACTTCATTTCAATACCCTCACCTGTACGTTTCTCATGCCACTAACCAACATGCACATTCGTTGACATTTAGGCCGAGGATGAGGCTTCACATCGCAAAATCACCCAACTGCCACCCGAATTGGCACCACAAATAAGCCACTTTCTGAATATTCCCGACTTCATGAATGTGTGCAAGGCAATCCCGCATTGGAGGTGGATACTGCGAAGTCGTCGTTAGCGTGAGGCACTCAATCGCAACATCAGTGGGTGGAAGTGGCTCGACAAGAATTTGTGCAAAATGCTCTTTCCATGACTCTCGTCAGACACGAATCGAGACGCAGTTGCGGCTGTGCAGTATGACATGGAGGAGGTGGATTCACTCCAACCATTCCTTTCCCAACGTGGTCGCCACCTTATCAAGCCGACAGTGCATTGCTGTCTGCTGCCTATTCCGGAAAATGTGTACACAGCCCTCGACACAGATGAGAGAGAATTTTGGGATTCTCCTCGCATGTTGGGATTTAATTGCACTCTCGCCGCTGACAGTTTGTTGGAAGGAAGCCAGTTCGTTATGGACCATAACTTTACACTAAATGGTTCCTGTGTTGAATATTACCCGGCAAGGGGCAACTCCATGCCTAAAGTGCGCATATTAAAAGAGGACTTCCATGACCACCCCCGCCATTATGATTGTTTTTTCTACATACTGGAGAGGGATTTTGATTTGATGGACAACCCCATTAGTCTTCCTGACATTATGAAACCGCATCAGATACTAATCATTACAGTCGTGACAGACGGCGTGCGTGATGCGGAAGAAGACATGGAGGTGCTCTCCGCTTTCTTGGACAGTATGAAGGACTTTGAGAATAGTCCACTGGCCACCACGAGTGTGAAGTGACGTCTACGGTGCTGCAAGTGCTTCGGATCCGACTACTGCGACACAATGGAGTTGTTGGAGTTTGCGTGCTAAGATTTGAGTTTGAGGAGGAGTGCTGACAGTACCACGTCGTCATCTACGTGGGAGCCACCTGTCAGAGGACATGAATCGCTTGTGGATCGTGAACCACCATCACCACCACCTCCATCTCTCAGCGCTCCTCCTCAAACTAAAATCGCAGCACGCAAACTACAACAACTCCATTGGGTTGTATTAGTCGGATCCGAAGCGCTTGCAGCAACAAGGGCGCAAGCTTACACTCGTGGTGGCCACTTGACGGAGGGCATGAATTGCTCGTGCATCGTGAACCACCACCACCTCCATCTCCACCTCCACATTTACCATTACATATCGAATATGCTGATTCGGATGGTGAATTGAGGAATAAAGTAAGAGTCTTTTGAGACGAGTGGAGAGAGGATATAATGAGGTGTACTTTCCTACTGCATTGCAGAGTGTGGCAGTGCAGGTTGGTTTGTGATGCAGAATGTATGGGAGAGCAGGAGGGTGAAGTGTTGGGAGTGGAAGAGGGTGGCGTGTGATTGAGCAGGGACTGTAGTCTCAGCGGCTGACGTGGTTATGGGTTATGGGATGCGAAGAGGAAAGGCGATGTGAAAAGCCAGTGATGGTTGCTCTGTGACGGGACGAAGTGACTAGTACGTGTAGGTGGGTGGATGGATGAATGACAGTGTTAGAGAATGCAGAAGAATAGCAGAATGCACTGAGGCATACGCAGATGTTGGGAGGGAGACGCAGTCCATGTGCACAAAATCACAACGTGTAGATTTATACGAGTTTGGTAATGCTGGCGTTGTTGGCCTTAAATCTTGAGACGTGAGCGTGGGCTGGTCTGCGAGATCATCCCTGTGGAAGTGGGTGGGTGGGTAAGTGGGTGAGTGGGTGGGAAGGAGGACCGCGTGACCACACCTCACACGTGTGTGTGCCTGTGTCTGTGTCTGTGTCATTTGACCTCGTTGAGCGTGCGCGACGCGTGAGTTGTAGGGAGACCGACTGCATTGAGGTATACGTGATAGTGCGTCGAATGGATAGAATGAGGTGAAGAAGAGGTGAGCGATAAATGGAGGCCAAGGAAAATAAGCACAGGAGGGTGATGAATTTGGCCGAGTAATTTATGCGAACCAACTTGAATCTTCCACATGTTGAGCAAAAGATGACCTTATTGTGTCTCTCGTGTTGCCCATCAAAACTGCTTGCATGAAAGCGACTCGAAATTGAACTGTCCAGGTGATAACGGAACCGGAGTGTTTACAATTGCCAGCAAGCACTGCAGTGCACACGAGCACATGGTCGAAGTTGAGGGCAATGCAGCACTAACAGTCTCTATTGCTTCACAGGTTTTCGATAAACTCGACAGTATTCCATGGAGGCGTGGTGTCTCCACTCCACTTCTAATCAATCAACATACCCTGCATAGTCGGAGGGAAGGAAGGGAGGAAGGAAGGAAGTACCAATAGTAGCAGCAATAATAATAATAATGAAAATGTTCGTATTACTACTAGGAACAGCAGCGGCGGCAGCAGCAGCACTGGCGGCAATAGTACAATTGTGTTTTCTACCCACTGCAAATCTTTTTGTTCAATGACTCTGCTTGAAAAAGCCATTGCTCAATTAATCAAGTTGAAAAGACTTTAGTTTACTTATCGGGAGTATGTTACTCCCCACAGGGCGAATAATACTGTCACTCATGAAGGACACCACAGTGCTGACAATGAGAAGCCTCACGTATTGGCGCAATTCTGGCGACTGGGAGCAACACCTTATGGCAGATGTGGAGACTCATCAAAAAGACGGCCCTACCAATAAGGCAATGACTCAAAGTAGAAGCTACTCCTTCAAATGCACCATCTCAAGTCCAACGAGAATTATTTTCACCAATTTATCATTCTATCTTACGGCTACCAACCACCGTCGCGCATGTGTGACACATTTTACCTCTTCTTTCTCCCTTCATTCATTCCTTCCTTCCTTCCTTCCTTCCTTTCTTCCTTCCGTCCCTCCTTTCTCTTTCCTTCTCTTCACCGAAAAGCAAGCCTGCTGTCCCACCCATGTGGTATGTGCTGGTTCTTTCCTTACCACCATCGGAAATGCACATACCGGATATGCTGCATGAATCCCTTCAACACTCACACCGGTCTTCTTGTCATACTCAGCAACAGTAACCCACTACTAAAGTCATTTGAGTAACACTTTTATTCCACTCGCATTACAACCGCAGTTCTGGCTCACTGGCATTGTGAGGCGACAGTACAGTCTCATCGTTGTGGGTGGTTGCTATCACTTCCACAAGCACATTAGGCGCATCCATCACCTACACCACAAAGCATTACATCGTTCCAGTCGTGCCAGTAATAATTATCATCATTAGCCGCCAACATGCACCACGGTCCAGCGTGATGGCAGTGTAGTCACCAGACAGAAAGCGCTGCTGATTTTCAAATGGTGAGGCTATCGATTGAATCCATTGATCGTGTCACACACTCCAACATACCGCCACTATAATGTTTTGGTGTCTAAGTATTACTTCATGAGCTTTTTCCTGCGTCCGTGATGAAACATTCATCTTCACTGAATTTGAGTGCAGATCTACAGCAGAAAAAGGGGTTGTGAACTTCCTGTCGCTACACTGAGATATCTAAGCATGACTGAGGCTTGTCAATTTCATTCACCATAGCCATTGACTTCTATTGCACCATAGTCATGCACTTCATCTCCGAGTTTTACTCTCCGCTTTCGTGCACGCAGGAAACTACCCTTTTGGATTTCAGTTTGGTGACAAAAGGTCCTATCAATGCCACTGCTACACTTACTAAGCAATCGCAAAGTACATCCGGAGCAAATCCATTTAATCACGTCAACACTGAGAACGTGATTACAACGCAATCTGTCAGGGTGATTTCTAGTGGCATTCATCTACAACCTAATTCATGTGGCGTAATCTGCTGCTTCTTATCAAACTGGTCCGTCTTACTCGTTAAGCGCTAGGTAATCGCACAAGCTGCCAACACTGAAAACATGATGCTTTAGTCATTTAACGCAGTTATTTGCATTTCTCCAATGCCAATTGCAAAATCACTCGAGCACAACGATCGAAAATTTCTAGAGCTCAGGGAATAGGCAATTTGCAATGTTGAAGCAGTTCCTGCAGACATCTTGCCACAACGTTGCTAGAGCCGTTTTTAAACTGGTATTTGCATGAGCTTCCAAAGTCATCCTTATCAAATCACCCAACCAAAAGTACCAAAAACGAGGGTATAAAAGCACATCATCAGTGTTGCATACGTAGAGGATCCAATTACATGGGGTGTGCAGAGTCATCAACTTGAGCCTTCTCAATTCCTTGAGAGAGCACGTCGTAGAGACCCCAATTCAACACATTGCTCCAGTCGGTATAGGTTGGATTGAAGTTCTTGCTACAACATAGCCGCCATTTGGTTTGCATGGTGATCAGGAGATGGCTGTTGTGTTGCCCAAGGTTGTGAAGGAATTTCATGAGACAACTCATCTCAGTTGACTTATCCACGAGCCCATTGACAAAAACTACGATAAGTAGCGTCTGATGAGGTTCGAGTGATTCTAGGGTGATTGTTAGATCATGATTGAGTGTATGGATGCGCCTGACTACTGCGACTGCTTAATATATGCTGAGGATCTCTCGCACTTTTCCAATCATGATCTAACAATCACCCTACAATCCCTCGAACCTCATCAGACGCTACTTATCGTAGTTTTTGTCGATGGGCTCGTGGATAAATCAACTGAGATGAGTTGTCGGTCCATAGTATGCATGCTGCCTTCGACACAAGTTGTTACAAAGATAAGCCTGCCGTTTGCAACACCATTTGTGCTCTTTAAAGAATTTTTAGATGAATGACGGCTGAGGAGGTATAGCTCTGGCGGATGTAGGCAAATTGTGAATTCATTTGGCGACAGCCAAGCCAGGTGTGGGTCTCTAAACAGCAAAATGTGTACAGGTCTTTGGTCTCGCATCTGCAGCAGCTCTGTTAAAGTACGTTGGAGGGATTCAAGCTGGGCATTGTAATCCATAATGGCTTGCAGTGCGTTCCGATGAGAATTTGGCGCAGGTTGAGGAGAAAGCTTGTGGAGAAGACATTTGTCAAGCCAGGTGCACATGTTAATCTGCTGATGTAGGACAGTGGAGAACTTCGGCATTGAAGGTATTCCCCTCCATCTTGGAATAGCCATGCAACAATTGACCAGATCACAACCGTTGAGATATTGGCATATTTGTAACGCCAATTCAATGGGAAGCTTGATGATTTTGCGACTTGAGCTGTTTTGAGCCTATGTTATCAATAAAGAATACCATTTCCGGTTATATAAGGTTCGAATAGTCGAAATATAACAGTGCGGAATAGCCAAATTACTAAGGAGGTGTAAACAACAATAATTAATGAAAAAGAAAAGTTGGCCTTTAGGACCTACCATTGGCGCGAGACTCTAGTGTAGATTGATGGCGTGGTAGATGCGCCGAGGCTTAAATACATTGCGCCCTGGAGGGGGTGTCCGAGTGACCTCACTGAGATGACAGCTCATTGGTTGTCGCCGTATCGCCTGGTCTGACATTCGCGCATCAGCAACACCTATCTGACTCCCCTTTATCTGACTATAGGGGCTGCAATCCAATAGCATGGAAACTTATAATCCTGTGCGCAGAGTAGCGCCTTGTGGCAATGTAGATATTGGGCCTTTATCTGCGAAATAATCTTCAAGTGTCGACTTTAAAACGACCTGTCATTGTCAGCATCGACACTAAACTCCTCGTAACGAGTGATAAATTAAACTAACGTGGGCTAGCCCTGATTTATTCACGAATTTTGAAAGCCCTAAATTGTTGGTCCACTAAACACTCACCTCTATTGAAGCGGAAACCCGGTGAAAGTGCAAAAGTGTCTTTAGCATGCTTTTGTTGCATGTAGGAGGTCTGGGAGGCAGAAGATGTGCTCAACTGCAGGAATTTCAATAAATATATTTTGTGTTTTGATGGCACAGAAGGATGTGCTCATGCGGATGAAGTAAGTGCATTTGATGCAGAAAGAAGTGGTAAATCCAACCAAAACGAACAGACTTAGATTCTTAGTGGAATCATGCATTTGATTGATTGATTCTGACCATCTGTGATGATGTCAGTAGCAAACAAATGACAGGTTACGCCGGCGACTACATGAGATCGGTGACACACACCCCGAAGAGATGAGCCATGTAATCACGTCCGAGACGCGAATTTGTGTTGGACAATTTGAAATGAGGCATCATGGCTCGCTGATTGTCTTAAGATGAATTTGTGAGGAAGCAAGATACCGCTCTTCCTGCTGCTGTACTGATTTTAGACGCAGTCACATCGGCGTCATTTGCGATCCATTTTATCACATTAAACGCCTTCATGAAGTTAATCTAGCAAGTTATGGGGCAACATTCTTAATGTTCAACTCTAATAAAGATTAGTTGAAGAGACCTTTCCTGCATTCTTCTGCACCTTCATCTTACGTAACGCCGGATACTCGTGCCTTTAGGCGGTATACAGGCTGTTCTTCCAAGCATCTAGGTCGAACTCCTGTTTAAGCTGCTGCTACTTTTAGCATTTAATGCTTAATTTCGGCCCACATGAGAAATCAGTTTTGTGTTATTGTGCCACAATGTACTTTAAATACAAAAATTGTTCTGCAAACCAAAGTGTCAAATCACTTATTATCGATAAGCCGCTCTTTATTGCAACTTCTCCGTGGTTTGATTCCGTGCCACCTCTGTCTTTTCGCCTTCACAACGCTTTCCTTAGTAACACAAGCTTAAGCACCTTGCAATTAGGGCTGTTCAAGACGCCAGGAAGGGTTGAGCATTGCCAACAGTGTAAAATGGGACAGGACGACTTGCGATGTGGGGAGTTTGGTTAAAGCTAATCTGTCAAATCTTTATCGTTTCTCTCACTCATCGGCAGTCTTAAGTATTCCCGTAGAGAAGCCAATTCGGATACACATGGCTCGTAATTAAAGAAGGCGCTAGAATGGCAAGTGCAGACGTAATTTAAAGAAAAGTTGTTCCTCATTCTCCTTACGAATAGCGGTGGTGCCTAAACCACCAGCGTTTTCTAATACGCTCCGCATTTACACCGTCGAATAATTTGGAAAATAACAGGAAGGTGAATGCCAGATTTTAAACGTTGAAATACTATTGGAGTAAACAGCAGATTTTTGATAATACAACCAAGTATGCCTCAAAGTTAAGCTTAAGAAGTGATTTGGATAAAGCATGAGTCGTGGTAGTAGGCAGAGACATCTGACGGCAGTAATGAACGTACTGAGGTAGCCATTTTAATAAATGCTACATATGAAAATGCAGGGGTAAAAAATCACTCCAAAATACTTGGCTTCTTGATGCGGCTCATGCCTCCAACTGGGACCGCATTGCCAAGTGGTTATGACTTCATTGTGAATCCAGACAGCGTGCGTCGAATTCCAGTTATGCTACACTCCTGGCTTGCACTACCTACAAATTAGCTTCATTACCGCAATTGATGTCAGCTCTTTTAATGTCAAATCACTATTATGCAGGATAATGTCGCAGTCACACGAGGGCACAATATGCAGCGAAGTTAGCCGTCACTATTTACGGAAATAGGAGATCCGTAATGCATTGCTTATCAAAGGATTACTTGGCAGTCAAATCGCGCAGGTGTCAACTAGCACAGAAATTGACGGTGAAAAATATGGTTTAGAGGCGTAGACCGATTCTGATGACACAGATTGGCTCATCTCCTAACTCCTGCTATAAAGCTATCTACTAACTGACTGTCTCATCTAATGCAGCAAAAAATACTCAGGAAAATTCAAGCTTCTTGTACGTGGGGTAGTTGAATGGAACGGGAAGGGAGGGAAGAAATTCTACGGCATTTTTTGCTTTGCAACATCACATTGGATGGTGGGTTTGCTGCACGATCCTCAAAGCACTTATGCAATCATCATGCGTATTCTTGTGCTCTAGTGAATTGACTTTCAACACAACACCTCTCTCGGCATACACATTATCTTCAAGCGCGGTCAACGTCCTTGCACAAACCAATATATGCAACAGATCTTTTTTTTATAAACTCTCAGCAAATCAGGATATTTTAGTTCCATTTAAATCAACTTTTAAAATAAAACTTTCCTGCTATTGAAGCATTTCACTACCAGTTTAACCAGCATCGCACCAGACATCATGCAATGCCAAATGCTATAACTACTTTTAACAATTCACGGCACTTGTGTTTACGTAAAATGAGCCCTCATAAATTGTATTCACTGGATGTCTTAACTGTTGTGCGCATTTTTGGCGCGGTTGGTCCTTAATATCGCTGATACTTGTAAATTCCGTTGCATCGACGTCAGCCCCCACTGACAGACATTATGCTAATCTCTCTTTCTCTTCTCAGCCTAATGGCGAAGGTGGGTTACCGTCACGACCAAAAGAAGAGCATCAATTTTCAGCAACTTAATCATCTGCATTGCCTCAGCTCCACCAACCTCTTTCGGATTGTTACGATCGTTGCATTCGTGGTTAAACCGTGCAGTCATTTCTTGTCCCTCTCCATCGGTAAAAGTGGAGCTGTAGTTTGAAGTCAGAAAGCTCACCCGCATGTTCCGCCTGCACACCCATCGGACTGATTTCTCTTTGGGAGAATAGACCATCTATTAGATAACCGCCTTGAAAAGAGACGATTTGTGATTGTCATCAGTGCAGAGAGATGAATGTATACCTTTCACTGGATGTAACAACTTGTGGATAACCACACTATCCACGATCTTACAATCATGCAAGGATGTGGAGTCCTTTACTGCGTCTCTACCTCTCCATCGTGCTAGCACGAAGCCGCATGTTCATAATGCATTAATTGAGAAGAGGTTAAAAGGAAAGGCTTCGATAGCGCTTGCAGCAACAATTTTCCTTTTGATACCAATCAGTTCCTAAATATTTTTCGATCAGCTAGACTGCGGCACACAGGCCACAAAATGTGCATATTGTTAGGAAGAAAAAGCCATTCCATTTGATTAATGTCTTCGAATGTTATCCTGTGCTATTCACTTAAGTTGTGGCGAGTTTATGCATAGATGAATGGAGAGATGGAAATGTGGGTTAAAAGGGCAACTACATCATTACGGCCATGCGTGATCACTAAGTGTGACTAATTGGTGCTCGTG
This sequence comes from Taenia hydatigena, assembly GCA_036345935.2. Taxonomy (NCBI): domain Eukaryota; kingdom Metazoa; phylum Platyhelminthes; class Cestoda; order Cyclophyllidea; family Taeniidae; genus Taenia; species Taenia hydatigena. Next base: position 9,658,557 of record JADWOT020000003.1, read on the forward strand.
GAGGAGGGTGAGCTGTTATCAGTAAACTCATCTGTCATCAGTAATCAAATGACGAAGTAAGCTGCGTTCAAAGGGACGTTACTGAAGCACTTCTTACGAAGTGACGCAACTGCGTGAAAAGGACTTTTCGGTATACGTGGAAAGCTGATGTTAAACTGGTCGCTGCATATTGGTGAAGTGTACGATCCGATGACAAAGATGATTCCGTTGCAACGGTTGTCATGTGCCACAGTTACGGCCTTGGCACCCTGACAAACGCTTCAAGGCTAGCTAGCTCCCTGCTGCCTCTATTGTTTTAAATGCTACTGGGTAACCTGGATATCTGCAACGAGATGTGAGGGTCTGCATGGACTCGGTGAGCACCATTGATATGGTGCTTCGCGCTTATCTTAAGCATTGTATCATTGTATGATACAGATCAAAATAATAATTTTAGGGGAAAATGTCCCTGCTTAATAAAGTCAAGATTAACGTGCACAAATAAAAAGAAGTGAATGCTTGAACAAAGCTATCGCTCTTCCTTTGCATGGCAATAGAAATGATTTTACGCCATCCATGATGCCAATGAAAGGCATGCTTTGGTAAAACTGTTGATTGACGCCCACACACAAGTGAAGGCTACACATCAGTGACATGCAATCATTACAATTAAATCCGCATAGCTAAATCTAAACAAATGTTAGAAGACAGGTAAATGTGAATTAATGTAACCCAAACTCATATAATGTTTGCCTATGAAACTGAGACCGAGAGGTTAGAGCGATAAACGGGTCGGTCGCACATGCGCTAACAGCAGAAAGCTCTTTCCCTACTTTACTGTCTTAATTCAAGGAGACATGGCCTATTGAGTTGCAATGAAAGTTGGAAGTAAGATATAAGGAAGGTCTGCACCAATTGGAGGAAAGCGGTGACTAGCTGATGCAAAGGTGCCACTGGCGCACAGCTGAATAATGGTACAGGCTACCACTGCGTCCAACTGTGGTAGCTGTAGTTGACTGACGCCTACGCCAATTGCGACGCAAACTTTGCATGTGATGGTGGGGAAAAGGTTGCGAGTAAATAGGTATGGAGAAGGTGGTGCTGAGCATTTTGACGATAAAAGGCTGTTATGATATCCGTGGCATCGGTCGGTAGGGCTGCAAAGAAGGAGTTAAAAATGAAATGTCACAGGTGGGCAAAGAGATGAAGGGGGTGGAGGAAAAGAAGCTATGCCGTCTACGTCGACGGCGCAATACGAGAGGTGCATCTAGGCTCAGATGTCTGCTTCAAAGGCGTTGTGCATCTATGGCACTCTTCTTGAGCAACACTTCGGGTGAACTGCCTGAATCCCTATCTCTTTGATTCCTTCCACCCGTCTTATACGATCACACCGACTTAGACCTGTGT
>JADWOT020000003.1:9661131-9733818 GCA_036345935.2 Taenia hydatigena
AACGGAATGTGGCAAAATTGTTACCCAGAAAGGACGGCTTATCCAATGCTAAACGTAATGTCAAAAGTTTCGCCTCATAGTTCACCTAAAAGAAGAAAAAGCTCCAGACAAAGGCCAGTGTTTTTTTATGGAATGAAGAGACCTCTTATGCCGTTCATAGAAGGAACTAACAGAAGTCCTTGTAATTTCACTCAAGGCGGAGGAGCATTTTTGTCTTTTAAATTTCTAATTTCTTTAAGCGAATGATTGTCATCAAGCGATTCACTAAAATGCCGAGTTTTGCACCAAGTCAAGAGGAATGGTACGTGTTAACAATTAAATCAACCATCTTAAGTCTTACGCGGAGGCCCTTTCAGCCGGCAGCTTGAGTAGGCAATACGAGGCACGGCGATGAGGGTTGCCGCTGCTTCGAGCGAACCTCCTTCAACTGCCTTTCATTTATTAATTTGGAGCACGTAACTCTGTTCTCAGGGACTTCTCATTAATACTTCGACGGGCGGTTGCTAAGTCAAGAAAATGTGATAAGAGAGAAAAGAGGAACATAAATAATGCAATAAATGAGGTTTTGTTAAGATTAGGGAGTCGTGTCCATCCCAATGCCAAATCCACAATGCTTGCGCACATTTTACTCATTTTGAGCCATCTAAAGCAGTAGTTCACCAAACATTCTGCAAATTCATTCTTCAAGTTCTCAATAAATTACCAACCTTCTTCGTGATTTTGTAATTAACTGAGAAGAGAGGTTTGTGAACTTGAGATTGTTGCTTGTGTAGGCGAAGCCACTGGACCGGCAACCATCAAATTTCATGGCCATGAGGAAAACTTTTCCACGTGATGATCCTCTTTACGCATACTCACACAAGAACTGCTCACACTCCTGCTTCCAACCGCTGATCTTTCGCTGTCTTTACGGTTAGCAATACATACCAATTCGGCTGTTTTTCCACAACATCCAGTTGTCAAAATGCCAGCATCCACTTGGTGATTTCCTTGGTTCCACCTTCAAAGTCTCATTTGCATTTTTCTCATCAAATCTAGTTTATTCGTCAGCTTGCCGGCACACAGGTTTCTTGTACTGCCACCCAGCTGACGTATATGAAACGCAATTGTATTAAATAGGAACCCATCAGTTCCCGACGTTGCGACCGCACTCTTCCTATTCATCCTTGCACCTCTTTTGTGACAAACTGCAGTGTAACTGTTTTACTGAGAAGATGCGCCCTTTTATGTGCCTGCGTCACGAGTTATTCACACAGGTAGTAAATGTGTGGTATTAAGTCCAACATTGGCGTTGTGAAATAAGAGAAACCACTTTCATCAACCAATATTTTTGGCCCTGTTGGCCTCAAGACAGCACGAGAAGGGTTTTCGCAATCTGTCATGTACCGTATTACAATTGATACAACATGGCAAAGCACCCTGACGTCGGAGGAACACGTCACACGCTCATTCATAATTTTGGTGCTTTCTCTGGCACGGATAAGAAACATTGCGACACGGTGCTGTGGAAACAGCATGTTCTTTGCATGCAATTTTACCTGTAGCTTTGCTGTACCAACTAGATCTGAAGTTAATTTTGACCGAAACTTAGGAAGGACACGATGACTTGACGGCGGAATTTGCGATTTAGGCATGCTTAAAGAGACTGTCATGTGCTTTTCGGCCTTAATTTCGTAAGTCCGATTATTTCTTTTCGTATTTATAAGCCACCTTGTTAATGCTTGCTGAACGACTCCAAACATGACTTGTCGCCCAACTGCAGGCAGGCCTAACTCATTCCTGAGTGACTGAGTACAAACCGTCTATTCATTCACTCCAGGCGCAGGCACCAAGAGCTGGACAACTGTGGCTGCAATCTACTTCGGTCTGATGTCCCACTTCTTAGTGCATTTACTCAAGAGCTAAGTTCCATTTCGGAAGCGAAGAGCCCCCATCCAAATTCTATCTTCACTTCCTTCACTCAGACACATCTTTCTGCAAGATGTAAAACAATCGAATATTTTAGTTGGCGAATCAAAAAGTTAATGTCATTCAACAACGAGTTTTGGTGCCTTCAGCTCAGGACTCACATCACCTGTAATTCCCACGATTCTTCAAACCACAGCATCTTAAAGCAATTGCAAGTTATGCCATTTTACGGCAAAATTGGTATTCCTCAATATGAATGTCAGTTTGCAAGGTATTTGCGGATTGACTTTGACCTACTAAGCCACTTTTGACGTGAGCAATAGAAAGTGAGTTTAACGTATACAATGAGGGTCAGTATTTCTAGCTACACCATCAATGGAAGTGACCGGATTTGACCTAACCAGTCTTATGAGTGTCTGAAGCAGCGCCCAAAGGCAAGGTGGCTCTGTCGCTGAATGTACATTAGAATGAAGTAGACCATAAAAGTCATGATCGTTCTAAGTGATGAATGGTAGGAAAAAATTTCCGACGCTCTAGTGCCCTTATCCGCCAGAGTTTCATCCATCTAGGTGAAGTAAAGGGGCATGGAGATCTCTCCTTTTATTGTGCTTCCACTCTGTGCCATCTTGATGTATTGCGTTCTTTGCACACACTTGAAGATCGCAAAGAGAGCGTATTCCTCTCTCCACTCAGCAAAACCACTTCTAAATTGTACGTTCCAATGGCAAGGACATCGGATTGTGCATTGTGTGGCATGAAGAAACAGTCGCGAAGGCAGCTTAAATGAAAGAAATGGAGTTGGAGCGAGGACTGTCAGGTGTTGGCATAGCTGACTTCACTGCATGAACTCACATCGTCGCTGGTGCGATGCTTTCATCCGTCTCGTGATTCCTGTTGAAGTGTCCTCGAATCGAGATTATAAAGTTGGCATGAGCACATCGAACGAGCGGTGAGAGAGGACAAGCTAGTGCAGCGTTTGGAGGTATGGGACAAATAGGTTGGGTGGAAATGGGGAGTTGCTTCTTGGGTCACAGTCAATGTGTCAGTAGCACTCTATGCTGATGTGCTTAATTCGAAAAACAGAAAGTGTGCCAGAATGTGAGTGGAGGTGAATGATATGCCGGTCCTGATGTAGTGTAGTAATGAGTGAAGTTAGCAGCGTTTGTATGCAAGGTTGTGTTGGCTCGGCGACACGCTCTGTAATTTGCACTGCCATGTAGGAGACATGAGCAAGGTGTTGTGTCCACGGTCGTTTACGCCTATCTCGCTCTTCTTTCCCACGACAAAAGGGGTCATCAAAGGCTCACAGTCACCGTGTCCAATTTTTGTTGCTTTAAGTTCGGTAACCACTTGATCATTTCTGTGGGTTTACATTGAAAGCCTCGTTCCCGTTGCTACCAACTGAATCTAGTCTATTTGTCAGTTCAAACACAGTGTAGGTTTCGTGTCACTGCTCCTCGGCTGACGGATATATATCGCGACTGCAATTCAAGGCTGTAATCTGTACCCGAAGCTGCGATGGCACATCCTATCTATTCGTCTTTACCGCCATTTCCACGAAAGCTTGCGCTCATGGCACTAGCTGTATAAACCGACACTGAATGCGTGGCAGCAAATGCAACTATGGACTTGTGGAGTAAGAGGAATCGAGTTTTTGATGCTTGGCTCTCAAGCATCAACACAATACTTACCAAATCTTCTCATTTCTTGCTCATTAAAACGTTGTATGATTCTGCAAAAGCTTTGAAATAGATGATGACTCCTGAGTTGGCAGAGTGAAGCTAATGCAACTTGCTTGAGGCTGGAGATTTTCAGATCACAACTAAGCAAATGTAGGACCTTTTTATCCTAAATGGTATGTAAAACAGCAAGCAAAGTTGTCTATTTTAATAAAGTGGAATGCAACAAATTCTTCTACAACACACTCACTCACAGTTTAGCTGCGTGTCATACAGTCATTTCCTTCGGTTTCAAATCCCTAAGCCGAAGTGTCAGTAAGGGGGAGGTTCACTCGAAGCAGCGACAACACTGATGACCATGCCATTCGACAGGTCTCAGGACAGTTCATTGAAATGCTCTACAGGATCATCGTTTTGTTAGTTGCTACCTTTTATCCGTGACGCAGCCACTATAAGCAACCTACTGCCAAAGCCAAAATACTTGCGCGCATGTTACTCTTTTTCAGACAAACTAAGTTTATAGTTCACCAAACATTCTGCAAATTCATTCGTTTGTTCCTCACTAAACTATCAATCTTCCCACGGTTTTGTCATTAATTACACAGGAAGCAGTGGCAATTAGAGATTGTTTCTGGCGTGAGCGAAGCCATTCGACTGAGAACCGTCAAATTGTAGTGCTGTGACGAGAACATTACCACGTGACAGACGTCTGCACGCATACGCACCCAAGAGCCACTCACCCTCCTCCTTCCAATCGCTCATCTTTTGCTATCTCTGCATTTAGGAAGACACATGTTGACTTACAATCATGATGATGCTAAGCGAACTGACTTCGCTACAAGTTCTGTTCCCTTTCCTGATAAGGTAGCCGTTTGATTTTGTGTGCATCTCACTGCCAACCACTACTCAATGCCTCCTATGCGATTTCTCCTCTATGAATGATTCTGCCCATATCCTATGCTTTAGTGGATGCTAACAGGACAGGACTAAATTGACTTCCATCACTGAGTCCATTTGATAGCAAAGCTATTCAGTTCTGAACTCTTCAATTTGACAAATTTACTTCTTAGTGGCAGAAGATGACACCAAATTTTGCTTTGCAAATCACAGATTCGACATGATGCAGATGCTTCTCGTAGCAGTTTATCTACAACTTTGAGGTTCTTTGCAGAGGACGTCGCTCTAACAATATAAATCTCCTTGTAAGTACATTGGACTTCGGTTGGTGTAAGAGATAACAATACGTAGACTTACACAAGTCAGAATCACCACCAATGCAAGTGGGTGAGGGTGCGCGTAAACAGTCAAGCAGGCGATTCAACGCAGCTTATAGATGCGGTTGTGGAAAAGCTGCATGTCGGTTCAATTAAACGCCTTCTTACTATGCAAAGACCTATATCCCTACCATTTTGCCCGAAATCAGTGAAAACATTTGTGTGGTTACCTAAGGATTAGGATCTTCTCACATATTTTACCTCCAAGTGTCTATTAGATGCGAAGAATCCCGTGTCTCTTGCTTACCTAGGCGTCGTATACTTATCAAGTGTGGGAGAAATGGTAACTTCTGAAGCGTCAGCGAGAATCGTTCAGAATTTTCTTGAGGTACGTTCAGACAAAAGCTCAAGTGCCCTGTATTCACGGCAAGTGGGACGACACGGTGAAGTGGCCAAAATTAGAGGAGAACTGTATAACAAACTTCTTTTCAGGTCAGATGGCGAGTAATTGTTTGCACTCTCTAGTATTTTTGCATAGTGATCAATTTTGCCAAGGAATGCTGCCCACTCTACACTATCGCCTGCTTCTGCCACGCCTTACATATTTGGAAGCGCGACCATCATCTTGCGGACGACTTTTCTCATTACAACTGGCACACCATCAAGAGCACAATTAGTTTTCTATGGAACACGGCAAGAATGGATACCCTGGAAAAGGCGGCTCATCAAACATTGATCAAGATGCTGGGCATTTCGTCTCATACTTTATTAAAAACAAGAACAGCCTTAGACAATGCCACTGTCTCCCTATGCAGTAAAGAGACCCTCTTCGCCATCCAACGAAGGGGCTAACAGTAGTGCTTGATTCCACTCACCGATATCTCTACGTGCCTTTGCATAACGCATCGATGCAGCGGTTGTGGACACACAAAATTAGTCCGTGCAAATTGTGGGCAAGTGGAGTGAGCACTGCAACTCAGCTTCCCACATTGTCGTCGACAACTGCTGCTTCGATACATTCCCAATACACTTTAGTGAAACGGCTGAAAGTCAAAGTTAAAGAATAGTCTTTGCTGGCAATAAAATGAACTCTCTTGTGCGGAATCCAGAGGTCCGTTCAGCTAGAAGTTTGAGTAGGCATTAGGAGACACAGCGACCAGGGATGTCGCTTCTTCGGGTACACCTCCATTAACTTTTATTCGTAAGTTGGTTGAAAAGCACATCTCTCCTCCCAGGAACTTCCGATTAGTACTTCCGCTCAGGACTTCTAAGCCAAGAGAAAGGGTTGAGACAGGAGAGGGTGTATAAGTCAATGCAAGTAATGAGGTTTTGTTGGAACTTGGGATTCGTGTGCAGCTGCGAGTCTGTCAGCTTTAAACCAACCTGCAGGCGTGCAAGAGTTGCACTGCTTCATTTCTACTTGAAGTACATGTCTTTTGGAAGTGACCTGCTTTACAAGGAAATACGTATTTCTTTTAAGAGCAAGAGGCCAGAATTGTAGAGTATGTCGATCCTTCATTCATTATACTTTCACTATGCGCCTGCTTGATGTTTTGCGTTCCTTTGCACACAATTTTAGACTGCAAATGCGACGTCTTTTCACCTCTATTCAGTCAGACCCAATTATAAGGACACCAGGACATACATTTGTGGCATAAACGAACAAGTATTAAAGTAGTCTTAGGTGAATAAAGAGGTGAGGTGCGCCAAAGAGATCGAATGGAGTCAGAGCAAAGACAGTGAGTGGTTGGCATAGCTGACTCCACCGTATGAACAAACATTGCTACTGGAGCGATGTTTTCACTCCTCTCGTGACTTCCTTTGAGGTGTACCCAAACCGCGATTATCAAGTGAGCCCCAGTACAGCGGATGGCAGTGAGTGGCGACGGGAGATGAAAGTGGAGAGGCTGATTCCGATGTGAATGGATATGTTTCTGCATACTGATGCAATTTGCTGATCGCCTCGAGGATTCAGACGAATCATTGTGTTCGCTTAAGCCAAGTAAAATGAGGATGTGTTTTCTGGGTCGCAAGAATTGTTGCATCAGTTGTTCTCGATTCGGATATGCTTGATTCGAAAGGCAAGAAGCATGCTAGTGTGTTAGTAAAGACGGTTCAGAGCGCTCCAAGTCTTATGTTCATTGTTAATCATGCCGATCGCGGTCGCTTTCCTTACGATAAATTTGATAGCCACGAATTCCACGTTCGCTGTGCCTCCTTTCCTGTTGCCACAATGCCAGCATCCACTTGGCTATTTCCATAATTTTTACATATACTGCCTCATTTTGGTTTGTTTCAACCAAATCCAGTCTTTCCACGAGCCAATTTGCGGCACCGTTTTTGTGTCACTGTGCACTGCTGACGAACATCAAACGCGATTGTAATTGAAAGGGTGCTATCAGTACCCGATTTTGCAATCACACATCTTTATCCATCCTTCATTGCTTTTTTTACTGGCATAATTCAGAGTCACAATGCGCTTGATATCATGTGCTTTCGTCACGAGTTATTCACTCCGAAAGCAAATGCGTGGTGGCAAGTTGCATTGAGAAGTTGTGGAGTGGAATGAATCGAGTTCTTGGTTTGCGCTCACCAACCACGACCACCAGCCCTGCCGGCCTTCAAGCAGCATGTCGTCGTGAATTGGATCGCCTTCTTACGGCGCCTTTTGGGGAGGTGCGTGCAATACCAAGGCCAGTAGGAATTTCGCATTAGTTCGACAATGAATTCTTTAGCATTGACGCGTACAAATGAAGAGTGACTTTGATTGAACACACACTCCCCTTTAAACAAATTAGCTGCGATCTGCGGTAGTGCGTGGAATGCTTCGAGTCGTTGCATTGCTGGGTCACCTTCGATTGGGCAGGTAAAGTAGATGGGTTGCAAGTAACGATAGATGTGGTGGTGGTTGAGGCAGTCGGGCTGACACTCAGTGGTCACTAAGGTCGTTGATTGAATGACTGTTCAGCTAATCAACGGCGGTAAGTATTTAGGTGTTGCGCTTAACCATTTTACTGAATGCAAATCGTCCTAAACTAATCGTCTCCAATGCTGCTGATGGGATGGAAATTCCAAGATCTCTGAGAAATAGAAGTTGCTCTGTAGGATCTGACAAACCTTAATAGGTTATGCGCTTACACAAAGGATTAGATCCTATATTCATCATCCATCGCCAAGCTCGTAACATTTGGTGTGCTTGATTACGCCTTCATTTGCGTTCTTCGCCGACAAAGATGGCAATGGGGAGCGTCATTTCGTCCTATGACAGGCAAAGCAGGCAAAACACTTGGGAGTAAATTCATTCTCATTAACTATTGCTTCTCACGGACCACTCAGTTGATCAAAGGAGTCCAAATAACTTGAGACAGTCCTCAAGTCGTAGGCATCACATCAATCTTGGCATTCAGCTGTTCACAAAGACAAAGTTGACAGCACAAGTTTCTCAACTAATCACAGCCAACCCCAATGTGGAACCTAAGCTAATAATACGTTGCTCTTGCAATGTGTGCACTTAAAACAGCCAACCAGCACGTTTGAGACTCTCGGTCAACCAGATAACTCTAAGTTGCAAAGGGCTCATAAGGTAGCACGCTGTAAAATGGTAGTGATTTGAAAGCTAGTAGTACCTCAGACATCTGGCCTTACAATACCATGTCAGCATTTACATTAATAAGAGGTTCATCACTCAGCCTCTGACAAATGATTCTTCTCAGTTACAGAATAGCCTTATCGAAGACATAGTGAAGGGCATGTCATGTATTAGCAAACTTGCGTCCGCAGTCTTCAGAACGGGCGCAGCTGTAGCAAACTACTCTCATCGTAGGTGGTGTGCAGCGTACGTGGATCTGTTCATTCATCTGACCTTGCTAATCATCGTGGCGGGTGACAGTTTTGGTGCACGCATGAAGAGTGGAGATTGGTGGAGGTAACCACTCATGCGCTTTCCGATTTTATTGGCGTATGCATCCCTTGAATCGCACATACTCTCAAGCATTGTGTATAGTTTGCTAGAAATTATCTCAACTTTGGTTTTGGTTGCATTTACCACTTCTTTCTGCATCAAATGCACTTACTTCACCCGCATGAGCACAGCCTTCTGTGCCATCAAAACACAACATATATTTATTGAAATTCCTGCAGTTGAGCATATCTTCTGACTCCCAGACCTCCTACATGCAAAACAAAATTATGCAAATGACACTTTTGCACTTTCACCGGGTTTCCGCTTCAATAGTGGTGAGTGTAAAGTGAACCAACATTTTTGGGATTTCAAACTTCGTGAAAAAGTCAGTGCTAGTCTACGTTGGTTTACTTTCATCACTCGTTATGAGGAGTTTTACTGTCGATGCTGATAATGACAGGTTGTGTTCAAGTCGACACTTGAGGATTATTTCGCAGATAAAGGCATTGTAGTTTTACGGCCCTATATCTACATTAGCCTAAATACACCATAGCACGTGCGTGGACAATGCCAACTGCAAACACGCAAGGACTGTCTAGGGAATGGCATTCTGTCTTATCAAGTTAACGGCTCGTAGCAGTGAAATAGGCAGTGGTATTGATGCCATAGTTGCCGCAAGGCACTACTCTGCGCACAGGATTATAAGTTTCCATGTTATTGGATTGCAGCCCCTAGAGTCGGATGAAGGGAGTCAGATAGGTGCTACTGATGCGCGAATGTCAGACCAGGCGATGCGGCGACAACCAATGAGCTGTCATCACAGTGAGGTCACTCGGACACCCCCTCCAGGGCGCAATGTATTTAAGCCTCGGCGCATCTACCACGCCATCAATCTACGCTAGCGTCTCGCGCCAATGGTAGGTCCTAAAGGCCAACTTTTCTTTTTCATTAATTATTATTGTTTACACCTCCTTAGTAATTTGGCTATTTCGCACTGTTATATTTCGCCTATTTGAAGCCTATATAACCGGAAATGGTATTCTTTAATGATAACATAGGCTCAAAACAGCTCACGTCGCAAAATTAACGATCTTCCCTTTGAATTGGCGTTGCAAATATGCCAATATCTCAACGGCTGTGATTTGGTCAATTGTTGCATGGCTATTCCAAGATGGAGGGCAATACCTTCAATGCCGAAGTTCTCCACTGTCCTACATCAGCAGATTAACATGTGGGCCTGGCTTGACAAACGTCTTCTCCAAAAGCTTTCTCCTCAACCTGCGCCAAATTCTCATCGAAACGCACTGCAAGCCATCATGTATTACAATGCCCAGCTTCGCTCCCACCAACGCACTTTAACAGAGCTGCCGCAGATGCGAGACCAAAGACCTGTACACATTTGGCTGTTTAGAGACCCACACCTGGCTTGGCTGTCGCCAAGTGAATTCACAATTTGCCTACACCCGCCAGAGCTATACCTTCTCAGCCGTTATTCATCTAATAATATTTTAAAGGGCACAAATGGTGCTGCAATCAGCAAGCTTATCTTTGTAACAACTTGTGTCGAAGGCAGCATGCATACTATGGACCGACGTATTTCTCCCTTCGAGTATATGGATGTGCCTGACTACTGCGACTGCTTAATATATGCAGTGGATCTCTCGCACTTCTCCAACCATCATCTAACTATCACCCTGGAATCCCTCCGACCTCATCAGACGCTACTTATCGTAGTTTTTGTCAATGGGCTCGTAGATAAGTCAACTGGGATGAGTTGTCTCATGAAATTCCTCCACAAACTTAAACAACACAACAGCCATCTCCTGGCTACCATGCAAACCAAATGGCGGCTATGTTGCATCAAGAACTTGAATCCAACCTATACCGACTGGAGCAATCTGTTGAATTGGGGTCTCTACGACGTGCTCTCTCAAAGAATTGAGAATGCTCAAGTTGATGACTCTGCCCACCCCATGTAATTGGATCCTCTATGCATGCAACACTGATGATGTGCTTTTATACCCTCGTTTTTGGTACTTTTGGTTGGGTAATTTGATAAGGATGACTTTGGAAGCTCATGCAAATACCAGTTTAAAACGGCTCTGGCCACGTTGTGGCAAGATGTTTGCAGGAACTGCTTTAGCATTGCAAATTGCCTATTTCCTGAGTTATAGGAGTTTCGCTCATTGAGCTCGAGTGATTTTGCAATTAGCATTAGCGAAATGCAAATAACTGTAATAAATGACTAAAATATCTTGTGTCCAGTGTTGGCAGCTTGTGCGATTACGTATCGCCTAACGAGTAAAATGGATCAGTTTGGTAAGAAACAGCAGATTACGCCACATGAATTAGGTTGAAGATGAATGCCACTAGAATTCACCCTGACTGAGATTGCCTTGTATTCATGTTCTTAGTGTTGGCGTGATTAATTGAATTTGCTCCGGATGTACGTTACGATTGTTTAGTAAGTGCAGCAATGGCATTGATGGGACCTTTTGCCACCAAACTGAATTCCAAAAAGGGTAGTTTCCTGCCTGCACGAAAGCGGAGAGTAAAACTCGGAGATTAATTGCATGACTATGGTGCAATAGAAGTCGATGGCTATGGTGAATGAAATTAACAAGCCTCAGGGATGCTTAGACATCACAGTGTAGCGACGGAATGTTCACAACATCTTTTTCTGCTGTAGCTCTGCAATCAAATTCAGTGGAGATGAATGTTTCATCACGGACGCTGGATAAAGCTCATGAACTAATACTTAGACACCAAAACGAGCTCATAGAACACGTCAATAAATGGGTTTGAGACTACCTGTCATGAGCTAACTGGAAGCGAAGCCGTAGTACACATCGCAGGGGTATTCTCGATGTTTAGTCTCTCAGATATGTCCAAACATCTTAAGAATATCTGCACCTTAATAATAGGAGTAAAAAGTGAGCAAGTGTGTGGCAAGCTTGATCATGTTCCTCGAAGCTAAGTGCCTCGTGTGATTGCATTTACCCTAGCGCGTTAAACGATCAGGTAATCCCAGAATCGTAAGCCTTTACCGACTGAGTTAATCGCTGTTGAACGACTTGGAACAAACATCATTGTGGAGAAGTTAGTACTCAAAGTCCTAACTGCAAAGCTTTTGGCGGTGCGATGGACATTAATGACCCTATATTCAGCAAGACCCTTCGATTTTGTCCCACAACTGAGCAGCCAACTTATCATTTAACGTCCCACAATGTATCCATACATCAGATCTCGAAGATCCCGCTGTTCAAATATGTTAATTAGAGGACACAAATACGCCCAGAAGGCCACTGCTGGAGCATAGGTTAATCACACAAAGCACTTCGTCTGCCCTCAACCTACGGCCACGTTGCTTGTTTTTCCACTTTGTCCAGCCTGTGGAAAGTGGGAGAAGATCAACTTCACCCTTTCATGAAACTCGTCAGTTCGATTCCAACTACCACTGATTTACGGAATTAACTTAACACTGTGACGGCAGTTGATTGCTGAGTATGCTACTTCAGAAGAGCGATAACTTCCTGCATTTATTGAATGACCGATTCCGCTAGGAGTAAGTTTTGCTGTGTGGATGGATTTGTAGCAGAATGACTGTAGTCTGGTCAAGGAAAGAGTTCAATTCTGGTGACTCGGTAAAAGTTGCGGTACCAACCGATACAAAGACAAATGCGTGTTGGCTGCAGGTTGTCCCGCCATCTAGGAAGTGACCAAGTGTGCTCAAAATTGCCAGTGTCTGCAAACCGCCGAGTCCGCTAGTCGCAGTCACTGAGTTATAGTTTATTTGGGTCTGTTCGGTACCGGCATGCCATCAGGCACAATCACTCTCAACCTTGAGGTTAATCAGCGCATTCAAGTAAGCGCTGCTGAGTTTTCCACTGTCATGTATAATAGCATCGAAAGAATCCGAACGAGGCAGCTCCTCATAGCATGTGCTGAAAATCTTACCAAATGTCTTTGTCATTTTTGATTACTAATACTATTATTATTATTGCCCAGACACCGTCCCTGGATCGTGGGAGAGATTTAATGCACTCGATGCATTCAGTTTATGGTTGTGTACCCAGTTTCGGACTGTACGAAGCGTCGTGTCATTTGCAAAATATTCTGCCTCCTAGCTTCCACTTTCCAACTTCCATGATAAAGGCTGGATCAATTTGTCAAGTGTCTCAAACTAAAACTATCCATTCGAGCATGCTGTCTTTTCAAATGATACGAAATGACAAAAGTTGAAAAACTTAAACCAAATATCTTGATCTTATCGAAGGGAAAGTGCTCTAAATTATTAGGGAACAAAATGTTCTCTTTGACAAATGATCGTGCGAATCAACACATTCGCAATCAGGCTTTGGCTTCGCTAATGTACTAGCATTGGTAAGTTTATTTCCAGCCCACCATCCTGACTGTCGTTAGTATGACAGTTCACTAAGACTTTAAATACCCTTCCATTACGCTTTAGATCTGTTTGCCACAAGGCCACGCATTAGGCATCAGAGTATTCTAGCGCCCATTTTTTTGCTGAGTACTGTCCATTGGCATGCACTTCATGCATTGGCAAGTGAAGAGAGTCCTCCATGTGGGGAAAGCCCAAAGATACACTTTGCCTTCTGTGCTTTGCAAGCGACCGTTCCGCCTTCATTGATCCTCTTCCCTCTTTATGCTGCTACCCGTGATAGCAGTGCGTCAAGCATTCCTTACACTTGTCAGTCCAAAGAATCCAAATGAAGCACACTAAGGTGCGCTCCTTAAAAATGATCCATCTTGCTCGGTAACAGAACCTGATAATTATTCGAGTCCACTTACCAGCCACATAAGGCATCACTTTAACCTGACGCTTTGCACCTTTGACTGGAGATCAATTGATGGCCGAATGACCGATGTTAGTCACTGCCCTTGCACAAATTCGGAGTTGGCCTGCATGGGTGGGATGACTGCTCAAAATAATTAAATGTTGTCAATTTCTGCAGTGTCAAGCACTTTGGAATGCTGCCTAATGTACTAACTCACATTCGTTAACCCCACTTTTGCAAGTAACACTCCTCGACCCCTAAGCAGACATTCGCAATATATGTGCGTGTTGGAGATTGAGAAAGAACAGCTAAGAACAGTTTCTCGAAATCAACAGAGACAGCCAATGCCTGTTTTGTTGACAAGTTAACAGGAACTCTTTGGTAAAGCGCGACGAACAGGAGAACGGAATCAAGTTGTCGCTCAAAAGCAGCAACTATGAACGCTTCTGAACGTCTGCATGCAGAAATCTTTGCACCACAATTTTATAAAATAAGTAAATGGAGAGTGAGGGCCTTTGGTCAGAAATGTACTTTTATTTGCAAGACGGTGGCAAATCTTCATTGCACAGTTTACTGCGCATTTAAACACCATGCAATTAACTTAAAAATGAATGGCCGGTCGGGTAACAGAGATATTCTGTGCCTAAATTGCAAAAGTTAATCGAAATGCCGCAATACATTCTCGACGATGTAGAGGTTTGGTTTAGTTAGCTGCATGCAAACATCGATGAATTCGTTGACTTATTGCGATCTAATAGGAATTGTGCATGGGTTTCCCGCTTCTCATTCCTAACCTCCTTTACACTATTCAACTCCCGAACTCAAATTTTTCTGGCTGACACCATCGCCATGCTGGAAAGATTAACTGTTTGTAAATGCCAACACAGTTCTTTCTTTTACCTTCGCTTCCATCTCCTGCATTTTCACTTATCTTGCTCACCTTCTGATTTGTAAGACTAATGCCGAAATGAGCGAAGACCAACACATGGAAAACCACAAATCAGGGTACAAGAAGAATACTTGCTAGGTAAAGCACCCGCCTGTCTCCTCTCCGTTTCGTTTCATCGCACGTCTTCCTGCGTAGCATGAAAGGAATTTATTAGCCTAGCCTAATTTTGAGGTGATTTTCAAGCGGCACTTTCAGTTGTCGCAGTTATTTACGAGTCCAGGCAACAACATATTAGCAAGGGGCCATTGCAGCCGTGAATGCACAATATAACCCTCATTCCATGTGGGTAAGCCCATGTCGAATCCATTGGGTTCGCTTGCCATCCAAATAGGACTTCAAGTAGGAGACAACAACCCAAGAGCACAATGAAATTCGGCCTAATGAGAGGATGATGCATATTTGTGCTTTGTGCTGCTATTGCACAGTAAACCTATTTTCTAAGGTCACTTCTCTTACTAGTTGCCCACTTTTCACTGATCTGTCGCATTCATCTGTAGATTTGGAATGAATTGCACTGAGATTGGTATATAAGGCTACCATGGCTAATTTTCAGTGTTAATTATACCACACCGACGTGGAGATTTTCCCACGAAATTGGACGTGTCCATGGGTAGCTGCGCTTGTTAGCCTCCTTCAATAACACGTAGTCCACGAGATGCTGCAAATAAAAAGCCTCTGTGGACAAATTCTTCATCGCACAGTTGAATTAAACCACTGGGATTTCCCCATTCTACTGGTCGAAATCGCCTTCGAAGCCTGGCATGGAAGTTAAACGACAAATGGAAATGTAACACATTTCACCAAACAACGCATTTTAGGACTTCTGAGCGCAGTAGGTCTAACCGTTCGAGCACAAATACCTTTTAAATGTCGGCCCTGTAAGCATTCTTACCGCTGTCATTTCTGTATGCCTAGGCATGAGAATGAGGCAAAGCGCACCTGAAGGTTGCCGTAGGTGAGAAGCGGCTGTTCTTGCAGCATGACTGCCTTCAAGTTGAGTCGATGAGCCCTACCCTTCGGTGGAGAGTTAGCACCGTCTGGCCACGTCACCCCGTCCATCCACAACCGAGACTTGCTTCGGCCCCGCTTACTGCTCATGGACCACGTGCCAACCTGAGGTGTGCATACAATACATGAAATGTTCGCGGGATGTAATTTGTGTAACGTGGCGTCACTCACACCTTAACAACGCAATGGCGAAATCCAAGTCATTCCATTCTGACCAGAGTACGCTAATCACTTAACTTCTTATTGTCTTATCACACTAATGGTGCATGTGCATGGACTCTTTGTCCATACAATTTTGAAATAATGGCAACAATGCAAATTGTGAAACAAGGCATTTTGAAAAAAGCCAAGCTGCATATCAGACAAGAAAGGAATTGTCCCCGTGAATGAATTTAAACAACTGTGTGGAGTAGAAATGACCTTGAACCAATTCATCCGACCACTAAGCGTTCTGAAATTGGATATCAAGAAGTCGGACATATCAAGTCCTCCATTGGGCAAGGAACTAGTTGGTTTGCACTCCAAGTTTATTTCTAGCGATCGCATCATGCTGGAGGGGGAAGTCACATTTCACTTGTGCTCATTCTACATTTGTGTTGCCTTTGCTCACTTCATTTACTGCATCACGTGATTTTGGTTCCCTCAACCTTGGGTGTTACAGAAGTCACTCGGTGGGAAAGTCCAGTGACACATCATGATTTGCTGGCATATCAGAGGAGGAGAGTGAATTCAGGTCCTGCACATCTAGCCTGCATATTTTACGGCACTCAAACAAGCAAAGCAGGCCCTCGGATGTCGGTATTACTCGTTGGTGCATAGCTTACGAATGAGGTGCTAAATGTTGGTACTGTTCAAAGTGCCAGATGAGTGGATGATTGTTCTTACCACTTCACCTCTAAGGCATTGCTTCTGGCGAATGATGTATTTGAGAGCTGATTAATTGATGTGACTTAATCTGGTATTGAGACCTACTCCTGAGAAAGCACGAAAGAGGAGTGGGAGGAGCTTTGCCGTTAAAACAGAGAAACGGTGCCAACATTGTGTAACATTCTTGAATGTCGAGGATGTGGATGTGAAATAGCTTGGACGGCGATTACGGACCTACAGTCTACTGCATCTTGGCTTTCATTGAAATGCAAACAGCTGCGATCATGCTATCCACATTCTTAGTTATTTCAAGTCAACAACAATTGTGGCTTTCATTTATTAATCAGAGGTATTCGTACAATAGCATCCCATCCACAATAGATTGTAATTCACTGATCACTTAAGCGTCTCCGCATCCTTTTTCGTAAATGAAGAGCTCTGATTGCAATTATTCCTTAGAGCGAGTAGAGTGAGAACGGGCAGTGAGCATTCTTTATTGGTGATGATGCAATGAACAGAGCCGAGTGATAAGAGTTGTGTTGAAAAAGAGTACGCTCCTCCCTCGAAGGCAGATGACGACGATTCCATGACGCAAAACGTGCTTTGCCGAACGCTTCGTGCACCTAAGCGCTGACTCGACTCTCCAGCTCCAGCTTTCTAGAGCGCTAAGCCAGCCACATCACAATTTTTACAATTCAGTGACAGTGCCATTGCCGGGCAGAGAATTGCCTTGCGCTCCACTTTTTACTTAGGTGGGCTGGACGGCTGTAATGCAGTCAACTTAGGCTTGGCGGGTTCAACTCCATCTTCAGCATTAGCGCACACTGACAAGCGCTTATCTATGCACAGCACAGCCTTTTCGAGATGTTTGGAGTCGATTTGGGCCATCCGCCTGTAAGTTGTTGGGCGTACCACTTCAGCTATTTATTCATTCCAACCCTCTCATCCAGCAAACGCAGACAATTTCTTATCAGCACTGACTGCTTTGCGAGCAGCTCCGAGGATATAAGTTGACCTCCTTCATTGATTCAAAGCCTCCAAATGTAAAAGCAATACATTTTCGCAACAGCATTGTTAGTTCATTACCTGGTTACTTTTCCCATCGTCTACCATCATTGATCACCATCAGAGCGCATTGCCTTTAGTTATCCATCAGACTAATACATTCGAACGGTTTTGCTCACCTTCCACTGCCAGTAGCATGATGAACATTACATAGCAGAGAGGGACTACGAGTTTGATCCAACCCAAAACAATGCTATTGTTCTAGCATCTCCCGCTTTGTGGCCGGGTGGTCATTCAGTGCAATGGAAGTCATGCGCCATGATGACATACCCTGATAAAGCCACTTTGGACGGCCACGACCAACTCTGTTGTAAGGACTGCTCCTTTGTGTGCAATCACTAGATGTAATGGCAATAGTGCGTCAACGCATTCACGAGGATGCACAATAAGTTTAGCGCTTGTCCCTTTTCCCTTAGCCTTCGTTCTCATGCAACGAGAAGAGAGAGGCCAGGAAGCCTTATCCACACTCTGACTGTCCTTCAAGACCTCAGCGATTGTAGGCTCTTCGTTTATTCATCATCTCTCAATTCCAGGAGAAGTGGAAAGAAGCGCACGATGCAACAAAACTCTTTTTAAATCATGAGATCATACCACAGGGTAAGGAGAAAATGAAATGTGAAGAACGGACAAAGGAGGCCACTGGCTCATAAATGCATAAAACTGACTTATATAAACTAAGGATTTCAGGTTCTGGTCCTTCGTTGCATCACTTCCCTCACACAATCCACTAGCATGCAGGCAGTTTTGCCTTGCATCCCTCAAAACAAGCAGAGTGAGAGCAGGCAGCGAAAAATTTTGTTGGTGATTGAATTAACGAGGAAGATTGATGAAGGTTGTGCTGGTCTAGAGGGTACCCTTCCCCTTCGAAGGCACACGGCGACGATTCCGTGGCAAGAAGCGCGTTCGTCGAATGCTTCCTTTTGAATATTGAGAAAGAAACTCAGGCAAGCACACACATAACAGGCGTGCCAACGCGACAAAACCGCTTCAGAATGATGCAGTGGTCAATCTGGCAGCTTATATAAGTTCAGTTACGCGTGTGCCTGTGTCTCTGCCTACTCGCAACAGCACCAGTTCTACCCCCAGCATGCATAATCCTCATTATTCCACCTCATTACCTACGTCCCCAGTGATGGGGAATGACACCCACCTGCACTCGCTCCACTCATCCGAGCCAAAAATGGCCAAACGAGGAAAGGTGAACACCCAGTCTATTAAACACTTTTGCGAATATGTCAACACGCTACTGTTGACATTGCAACAGCTTCAATCCTCATAAAAGCCACCACTCAGCCAATGTGGATCGAAATCGTTTACATGTGACGTCTGCAATCATGGTGTGCCTCTTTCCTTTTTAGCATCAAATGGTGGCCTCATCACTAAGCAAGTGATGTCTCCACAGCTTGCCTACTTAAGATAGTTGTTCCATCCCAATTCATTTCAGATTGAAAACTTGACCGTTCCCAGGACTTTCTTCCTAGAGGTGGTCGTCTTCCTTCTCCACTGAATGAGGGTTTTGAGTGTGACGCTACAGGCTACAGCATTATGAGTTCCTGTCGGGATTGAACCCGAACAGTAGCCATCAGTTAATGAATTCAGCCATGAATTTGAGCAGTGCATCATTTCCAAGGAGGACTCATGCGACGCATGCTGGGCATCAATGACTGACGACTAATCCACCTTTCAGATGTCCACCTCATGCAATGGCATTGAGGATTTTTTTGTAAAAGTAGCTGAGTCTGCTCTTCAACCATGCCAATAGGGGCTTGGTCGATTACAAAGCACTTCGGCTGCCCATAAGGACGTAGAAGTACCACAGCGCATCATTCGTGGTCGTGAGCATGCATGCCTAGACTAAGCTGCGAAGGAAGCATTCCCAAATATTTCATTCCTTCCTATAATCATTCAACACTGGTGTGTGCTACTTCTTCAGCCAACTTTTTGTTTGACAGAATGGCAACTGCATGAGACGCTTATCTGGTTAGTTTGGCATTTAAGTTGGAATAAATCCTCATTTCGAGTATGCATGCCACGACTACAGGGAAACCAACCCTTATATGCGTTTCTAATGCTAAGCCATGTAGAAATTTTGCATCGTAATGCGTCAGGTTGGTTCTTATAAATGAACAGCTACAAGGGCAAAAATGTCCTTTAACACAACCTGGCAATGAGATCATGAAGTGCATGCATCACCCACCCATGTTGTGTCCAATCATTCACGGACTTTTCTCGAAGGCAATTTTATTAAATCAGAGCAAAGTCGGTCAATTTGTCAACTGACACTTGCTTTAGAATGCACTTTTAATCGAGCTCGCCGAGACCATCCACCCACAAGTCCATATAAGTTGAGTAGCATTGACAGTTGTATTGTTTGCATCTAGAAATGTAAATGTTGCCATTGCTAAGGGTGCCCGAAGCAGACTTTTCGCATGGGTGAATTAATGGCTTCGTTTAAGACACAATTCGCCGCAACCAGCAGTGCGAAGTAAAGAAATCACGAAGTCAAGAAGAGGAAGTATAGGGTAGCGAACTGCAGTTAATGTTGTTGTTATTATAAACAAAGCTGCGCAGGCGACTCCCGGCGATAGCTCAGTTGGTAGAGCGGTGGACTGTAGATGTCAGCAGCGATCCATGGGTCGGTGGTTCAAATCCGCTTCGCCGGAGTGCCATGCCCTCGCGTTGCCTTGCTCCTCTTTGCTGGTTTGCCTTGGAGCTTGTATCTTTGCTCGGATTCCCTCTAGCAGACGGGTGTTGTTATCTCTCCCATGACGAGTCCAAGATCTGCATAGAGCTCAGGTTTAACGCCCTTTTCCTCACGTGCAATCCAATACCATCATTGCCATGTAAAATTAGGCCTTAGCGATTTCGGGCTATGCTGACGTCTGCACAACCAGGCTTCTAACGAGAATTCCTACACTTCGTCACGCTTCTAACCTTATATCAGGTACAGCCCAAATCTTCCACTCTTGTGCTGAAAGATGAATTAATGCTATGGACTCCCGTTATCTGATACCAATCACGCATAGGATAAAGAATTGGGCGTCACATACATGTAACACTAATAGTTAATGTGTCAATGTGGAGTGAACGCGTTAACTACGCATGCGTATCCCTCCCACGCTTTCGGCCGATTTGAGCATGTCTTGCCATTTCTTGTCATGTAGATCTGTAAAATTCTAAGCAGATCTATTTTTACTTTCTTGATCTGTAGGTGTAATACAACCGTCAGGTTTTCGATAGCGCCTAATTTCATACTTAAATTGCTCACAATTCCTATATTTTCAAAGTTATGTTACTAAAATCAAACAAACACTTTGGCGACATCAGATCACCATCAGTTCATGCTCTCTGGTTCCAGCCAATCTTGATGTAAGTGTTGCTAACAAACTGGCCTCTATAATAAATTGTAAAGTGTGAATGAATTGCAGAGCTTTGGTGGTGCTTGATGAGGATGGTGAGTAAATGTCATAATGACTTCTGCATGTCATTTTTCTATTTGACTTCTAGAAGGTAGGAGAGGATCACAAACGAAGTCCAACAAACCATGCAGTTATTTGGCAATAGGGTTTCAAATGATAAAGCAAATTGAGGACAGCGTCATCGTTGGCATAAACAAAGCCTTCATCATGTTTGTAAGCAGATGAATCGACGATGATGAGGCAGATTTTACCATTAGAGGTTTTCGACTTCCAAGTCTCCAGGTAACCTCTCCCACCATGCTCGATGGTATCAGAAATGTGGTGATCAATGAATAGCCTCCATAAAAGCTGCACTCACAGACCATCACGGTACAACTGATTGAGTGCATAATTAATTGACAATGCTAAGGGTTCTTCCTTTAACTAGTTCCCATTTGTGCAATTTGTTACAATTCCAGTGGTTAAGAGGTAATTATCGGCTCCTAACATGCGCTAAGTTGCCTGTAGTCGGTGACACGGTGCGGCGTTGGAGAATCCGCCACAGACCCTACGCATTTACACTTGCGTGGTAGTCCAGACGCGGGCTAAGTAAATTTGAAAATGTAGCCCTCTGGGCTTGTGCCTGCTGAGTGTCTATAATGGTGACCAAGCGTATCGCTTTTGCTTGTGACGCCTAACACGAGTTCCTACTAATCTAGGTAGTCATTAATCATCAAGTCATTTTACTGGTGAATTGAAGGGCGATTTGATTAAAATAGCTTCGTTACTCCTTGGAGGCGCCACACCACCTGGATGACTGTTTCTTGAGGAGTAAGTGATAAGCATTTAACAGGACATTTTAGACTCGTTTTCGAAAACACAAAACTAGAGGCTCTTCTGCTTCTTCACACCCCCGGCAGCATCTAGTTTCTTCATGGACAGCGTGGTCAAGTCATCTCGCTACTGTCCGGAAAAGTTCCGACGCATGTTCTTGTCTTCCACTGATAGAAATCACGAAATTCTTGGGCCAGTGGACATAAAGTCACCAGAAAATAAGTGGAAGAGAAAGTTGGTGCAGTTATTTGTAGCCTGTGACATGGTATTAAGAGCAGTGGACGGAAAACTCCTGTAGCCTTCGATCCGAAAATGCCTTTATTCCAGCCGCCTCAACTCACGACTCGAATACTCGCTGGGGATAGGGTGAACAGCAAAGAGAGGAAATATTCTTATCATTTACAGTCGACTTCGTGCATAGGCTGCTGAATGGTCTTCACAAACCACCAATTATGATTCGTCGTCTAATCGGGAATCCACGGCGGATGCTCAATGCAATAAGGACTAGTGCAGTGTGGGCTGCCCCAAGACAACGCTACAAGACACTCTCGGAAATGGTTGCTTTGCTGCCAAGAAAACCAAAGGAGACTACAGAAGCCGATGAACCTGTACGCATAAATCTGCGGCTTGCTTGATGACAATGATGCGTCAACTGGAGTCCTCTTCACTTCGGATTAGGCGTTGACAAGTTATGCTCGGTTAGATTTAAGTGTGGTGAAATGCCAGTTATCTAAATTATGTGTTTACACAAGTACACTCTTCTATCTAGACAGTTTATGTCCGTCAACTTGGAGTCGTGAAGTTACAATGTGTTGGGTGTGATCGGCGGACCAGAGTCCAGACAAATACGTTGCCCTCATCTACCGCTTGTTGAGATTGTTGACGACCGAGGAGGAGTAGATAATTGTGTAATTAATTTGTTTAGCCACCCTTCTAATCAATTAGCATCAGAATTTGAAATATTCATTTCATTTTCCACTGCACTTTGCTGCGATGGCACGACGTAATTTGTGAGGACTCGTCAAATGCACACGTGGAAGTTCACAATCACGTATTATGAATCAGTGACTTGTGTTAGTCAATTCAAACGATTGCTTTTGACTTCGCCCTCCGATTAAATTCCCAGATCAAACCACACGATTTAGACTTGGCGAATGTGATTTGAGCTTGCCTGTCTTGCGACTCCACTTTGACTTTGGCAAAATTTGTTACATGGTGCCTGGAATGGGTATGGCGGGACAAAGCACCACCCATTAGAAGGTGAATACCTTAGGCTGAAGACTTTCTCCTTTTTTCACCGAAATAGCTGATCGTGTGTTGCTAATACTCAAAATGGCTTTGGGTCAACCTGTCAATCAAAATTTTTATCATGCATAAACAACTGAAGAGAGAAAGTCTTGGAAGCCAAGCACACACGTTCAACGACTCCAGCATTATCAGATGACAACTACGTTCAGAAACTGGTAATTTGCTCCTCGCCCTTCCTACCTTCCGAATCGCGTCTCTTTGGATTGGCACTGACTGACGACTCTAGATTAACGACAACCCTTGCACCGATGGCTAAGAATTGGTCCTCCCCTCTTGAGTCCACATGCACTCCGTTCACCGTGTATGTCGGCTTTCTGTCCAAAGTTGGTGTATGTATGCGTCACTGCCTTCATTAGTAATCATGTTGTTTACGCAGTCAACAGTAAAATATGAGCAGACTCTCCATGAGACGAAAGCAAATTTTGTGCATTGCAGTTAGTGCTACTTCTGCTGGAAATGTGGTTGCACTTCTCGAAATCACGACATTTGGCAGCCCCATTTTTGTAGGGTTTAGATAAAATCTGCATTGTCATTGCATTAACCCAGAACCAGGCTTTAAAATTGTCATTGAAGAACTGTTTTCCGTAAACGCCTCCATCACTCGCTGGCTCGTTCATTGTAGTTACCTAATTGCGTGGTGTGCACTTTCATCCGAAGGCTAATCCTAACCCTTTAGGGCATTTGTGATACAAAAAACTAATTAGTAGCCACAGATAAGTTTGGTGCAACCATCAAAACAAGAAAGTGCTCCGGATCCTTAGAAGTTGCAAGTTAGTTGCCGGCCAAGTGTCATTTTGGCCAACCCGACTCCGTCTCTAGGCTGAAAGCACTCCAAACCAATCACAATTTCAAGACACGAAGTAAAGGGGAGGATTCGTGTCTGCCTGTTTGTATGACACGTCTGTTACTGGGGCTCTGCTAGGATTCGTAATTGCGGTCATAGCGGTTGCACATTAAATCGGCATTGACTGGCCAAACTCCAGCTCAAGTTGTGAGAACAGAGGGCTCCTCGATGTCCACCTGAATGCCATAATGCAACATAGTGCTTGGAAGAGTGGTGGTCTGACTCGACGACCAGACCGCAGAGTGAGAATGCTGCACGGTGCTTACATCTTTGTACAATGCATTGAATCACTATACGAGGCGGATTTGTGGGTAAATTGTTACTACGGTTCTGTTCATGAGGTGGCCGCGGCACTTCTGCTTTGACTGTGGCGTTTACCTCAGTGTCTCTGCATCGAGGGTTGTAAGGAGGTGGCTCAAGCAAACTGTGCGGCCACTAAGAAGCACAGGATTTGGAATGTTGAGTAAAAGCTGGGGCACCAGAACAGCGAGGGCCAGACCTGGCAACTTTCCAGACGTTCAACCTTCATTCAGTTGAATGTGGCTACTACAGAAAAATGAATTCTTCAGCGGAAAGGTTAAATAAAGTGCGTAGCAATGCATACCTCCTCAAAGTGGCACCCTACCGTAACGCAATTCATAAGATGTAGCACTTTCTGCGTTTTTATGGATTCAATGGCAATGCTTGAAGTAAGCAACTCAGGTACTCCGAGTACTTGTGTAGAGGCGGCCATGGATCTAGTGCATCAGCAGTATGCAGAGCTTTAACTGTGTGTTTGGATTCGCGTACACTGGCATGATACCAACGTGAGTGTTTGACTGTGAATCTCAACCTTCACCATTTTAAGTCGTTATCATCAACTCTGCTCCTCGCTACCCAAATCAGGGAGGAAGGAGAGAGACATTCATCAGCCGATAATCTGTGGAAGTGTTGAACAAAAGAGGAAATCCAATGGGAGGTGACAGTGGTTGAGGTGGCTGGTAAAATATATCTGGGGTGGCTTTGCACCATGTTTCACTTTGGCTGTCGCCTTTACAGCACGTGCCATTACTTTTCAGTAATGAATCTCAAGGTCATTATAAATAATGCGAAGCGAGTTATCAGAAAATGCATTTGTCCATTCATCCAGCACAATGGCATACTTTCACTCCCGTAGCCATACTTCCTTATCGTGAAAACAACGATGACTCTCCCGAGGTCAGATTTTCGGAAATATGCACTGTGTCGTACTGATTGCTGACCGCAAATCCTCCATTCGACCAATGGGGATCGTCTTGTTGCTCTGTAGACTGGCGGACGGGAGATGGGTTGCTGTGAACACTCAGTGGTGCATGGAAGCTGTTAAGTAGAGCCTGTGCAAGAGATGTGAATGTCATCTGCGATGGCAACCCGATTTCACAAGCCATGCTATATTTTCTTCTGTATTCGGCAAAAAGTATACAGTCCCAACGTATCAAAGCAGTCTGTTGTGAAGGTGTCACGGTCGAACTGTAGAGAGATGTGGTGGGAGAAGTTTTCAGTAGTAGACGAGGTGGACTTAATTTCGACACTGATAAGAGGATAAGGTAATGGATGTGGAAATTGGAATGCAAAGTGAAGCATAACAAATGCCAAAACTCGCACCAATACATGATAGCTGTTGGTGTAGATGTCACCCATAGAGCAGTGCAGGCCATCGACCTGCGATTTTTGCAACGTCTGCGACAGCGGTTAAAATGGACCAACAGCTCGGACTATGAGATCATCACCTCCATGCATTGGAAACGGAAGTGCAAATGTCAGCCAGATTCAAAAAGACTTAAATGGGTGAGCAGTCAGTATTATGCAATCATGGAGGCAGGCGTGAAGTGACGAGTTCGAAGTGGTGGTCGTCGTCTCACCTCCTTCTTCCCTACTCAATCAAGGTGTGGCAGGTGATCTGATGGGCTGCAAATCGCGTTCAGATCTGATGGTGTGGCGGAATATTTGCACGATTGGTGTGCTATAAATGCCAATTTAGTTGGAAGCAAGTGATGATCGAGTGATCCAAGTTACGTGCTGCAGCACGTCAGTCAGTCAGTCAGTCAGTCAGTCAGTCAGTCAGTCAGTCAGTCAGTCAGTCAGTCAGTCAGTCAGTCAGTCAGTCAGTCAGTCAGTCAGTCAGTCAGTCAGTCAGTCAGTCAGTCAGTCAGTCAGTCAGTCAGTCAGTCAGTTAGTCAGTCAGTCAGTCAGTCAGTCAGTCAGGTGGCTGGCATTGATGCACATATGTGGAAAGCAGGAACGAGAAACCTAAAATGTGCCCTAGTGCGATTGCGCGTCACGTCGATGGAGGCAAGCGAATGCATGGGATGATGAATTCTCAAATGAACTGCGTCGTAACGCTCAAGTGTAGGCTATTGTTGTTGTGCAATGGAGACCAATGATGAGTGGGTAGCAGGAAGTGGGCGCCATTTCAGATGGACCGCTACCTAGGGAGTGTCGAATTTCCCATAGTTTAGTGAGATGATAATACTTGTCATCAAGTGGACCCCTACCGATGTGTTTATGGAAGACCTGCTAACAGGCACACAAATCTGCACAAAGCTACTTACGCTTGTTGGGTGGGAGGCTCTTGACGCACACAAAGCATTCTCTCAATGCTCAAGCAATAGTTTTCGGGTTGGAGTTCACGGGCACTTGAAAGAATGCATCATCACGATTAGAGTATGTACCTATAATGATGGAAGTGCAAGAAGTCTTGACTGCCACAGCGTCGCATGGAACGCAATTCGAATACTACGACACTCACCTGGCAGCACATATGACTGCGCGAGAACTCGGAGGACGAGCAGAAGACTGGTAGAGCATTTTCATGACCAACTTATGCTCTAATCGAATCAACCAGCATGGTTCGATGTTGCGCGTTCGTCTGCCTTCCCAATCGGTAGGTCGTGGTGACAGGCTATATCTCTCAACGCAGCAACACTTGACGGTGTGCACCCATCTGAACGTCGTTTTGTCTAGCGTATGGACCTAACACGGAAGAGAGTATATTGGAGTCCTTTATCACTGCGAAGGAACATCTGAACTCCTGTGTTTACAGGAAGCATTCTTTGAGCATAGAAACAATGTATTGAATAAGCAGACATCCATCGAACTAAGGGTTCACAATGGAGAATGTGGACAATTCACGACCTCCTTGTCAACTATAATCAGGCGAATAAATAGGTGGAGGATGTCACCAGTCTGCTATTTGGGTGAAACGTTGTCTTTTTTGTAGTTGACCTTGGACTCACCACTGCTAAGGATTTACAAGAGTTTAATTTATCATGTTCCAAAACTGCTGATATGACAAATGTCTCAGGATGGGTGGATATCCATGTAGGGACAACACTAGAACATTGTTGCTTAGTAAAGGAAAGTCCAGAGTTTGACTATTGGTTGTCCTCATGCAACGCATTTTCTCGCTTCCTTGGCTAGACACTGCATTAAGCGTTCGAAGCTGGATCGATGGTTTCGCATTACAAAGAGACTAGCTGATGGAACAGAACCCCCGGATGAAATATAAGCCGTGGGCCATCGACCGTGTCGTAACACTCACAGAGCTTTGACACGCACTGAGGCTTGACATGGGGGTTGCATCGCACCACGCTTTACGAATAACGCTTTGACCAGCGCCAACCAAACCCACCCTCTTGCTGATCCAACACAGTTTCCATTAATTCATAACTTAACCGACAATACAGTGCCCCAATGTGCCATGAAGTGACAATAAATGATGATCAGACACAAACCACCTCATTTTCGCACTGTTGTTTTCACCATCCTCAGGGTAATTCAGCTGTGAGGCTGGTTATCTTGAGTCGTCAGAGGCGTTGTATGCGCATCATGACGTGTAGGTAGAGTGACATGTGGTGACATGCGATCGTCCAAGTATTAACAAGGGTAGAGGATGGCGCTTTCGTCTAAGCAGAGGGTCAGGCAAGACCCTCCCCCACTGTCTACTTCCACAGTAGATTGCATTTTGCAAACTCATCAATAGTAAGTATGGTTTTGACGTGGAAGTAGCCATCTGTTCTCTCTCAAATGCACCGCATCGCATTTGAATTGGATCAATCGGTCGTGATTGCAGTTCCACTGACCAGAGTAGGATTGCAG
Organism: Taenia hydatigena; assembly: GCA_036345935.2. Taxonomy (NCBI): domain Eukaryota; kingdom Metazoa; phylum Platyhelminthes; class Cestoda; order Cyclophyllidea; family Taeniidae; genus Taenia; species Taenia hydatigena. The sequence continues at coordinate 9,689,022 of JADWOT020000003.1, forward strand.
GTCCTTACGAGGCACTCGTCACATGCGATGGTTTTGTTCATGATTCAGTAAAATTGGTCAGAAATGTCGATTTGGAGTAGGCGGCTTTTGGAGCTAACAGTCATGGGAAGAGTGATTGCTCGCTCGTAAGCCTCGACTACCCATTCGTAAGTGATCTGTCAGTGGATGGGTGTCTGGTGCAGTGAGTAGTGAAACGAAGATAAAGCATGACAGCTTTGATAATAGTGCCTACATGTATATTCCGGTGAGGGAACACCGTTCAGAATTGACCTGCTGGAAATGTTTCTTGATGCTTGTGCACCATAGAATTGTTGCTGGATAATATAGTGCCGTCATGGCGTGCTGATCCGATGCCTTACAAAGATCCACGTTGCAGTGTAACTGATTCACTAACGCCTCCACAATCCAATCAGCCATCACGATGCCTATGCCTTAAATGACTACCAGCACTGACTAATAGCAGTGCGTAAAACCAACTCTTTCCACCCAATTGACGTCACGGTCAGGTCAGATGATGATTCAGACCACGATTCCCCAAACAAATGTTCAACCATTTCCGTCCTCATGCCAGGGCTGCTTAGTTTGAGGCCTAAAAAGTAGTCCAATTCCCTCCCATGTTGACGCTGCTAGCTCACTGCATCTGTTAGCATAATTGAGGAGCCGCAAACTGAGGCTGCTTCGCTCTTGCATAATGAGGCTCTTTGATACTCGGACTGCGGTGGTGGCCAAATCCTCTCATTTCTCCAAGAAGTGGATTGCCGTGATGGTCGAACCCTCTGATTGTGAAAATGCAACTTCGTGCAACGCTGTCGTCACGGTATAACCTGATTTGGTTCTTGGATGTCGAAGAGCAGTCGAGTTGAGGAAATCGCGTAACTTTCACATAACGACACTAAACAATCCAACGTGTTGACGCCATTGTGAGGTCAACATAATTCCGCTTCCATGGCCGCAGTGTTCATACCTCGTCCTCTCCATTAAACAGTCAATCACCCTATCACCTTTCAAGCATGGTGGATTTCTGCAGTTTCTTTTACTTCACCATCCCAAAATCCCTTTCCCATGTTAATGAGGATGACCTACTTGAGTTACATCGACACTTAAAATGTGTTCCGATCAGCAGTTGAGTCGCATGTTGTTTTCTCAAGCCGCATCAATCGGCAACCAAAGTCCGTTTGTAGCTGCTAAGTGATTCAGGGGGCAAATGGGTACATTTGGCAATTCGAACTCTGTCTAATTAATCTTTTCTTCAACAGATCATCAAGTACGACCTATTATTTCACTTCTACCAGTTTTACAGCTCCACACTGTATATACAACTGCATTTCGGCGAAGTTCGTCACGTTTTGCATTGTGTAGTCAGTGATTCGTGATCCACGATGCATAGCCTTATCAATGGAGCTGTCAACTTGTCCATTGCGACCTATGGTTCAAGGACATCGGCACTTTCCACCAGCGTTACTTTTATGTATTTACCAACCCAAATATAGTCTTCCTATTGTGATGCATTTTATATCCTTTCCTACTTAATTTAGTGACATTTAAAACAACTAGAATAGGTTTGGTTGGTGGTTTATGAGCCATGTTTGTTAGGAATAGGATTCAAAGGTCACACATACTATGCATGGAAAGGCGAGAGGCAGATTTGTTGCAGGCACTGCCGTAAAGGTATCTATGAGATAGTGGGATGGCAAATAGCGAGTAACATCAGCAAATCACATGAAATGTGGCAGGGACGACCGCATGTGAAACACGCGAAGCAGCAACAACATGCCATCCACCTGTCATCAAATTCTCCACATTCACACGTCGTCGATTCAATGGGGTCAAAGCAAATTTCCTGTCTAAGGCCATGCCCAATCCTCCGGAGTGGTTTTCGCTTGGAAACAATAAACGCTGGGCAATGTGGTGTGGAAATTGCATTCGAAGGTTTGCACAACAATAGAGCAAAGTCAGGTTCTCTAACCAAGCAACTAACGCACAAAATGATGAGGGAGAATTAGTTTTATTTCGGGCAAGGCATCTTAGCAAAACAGCAGTCGTTCTTATTGCTACTGCGATATCGCTACGTCTTCATGCCATGGTTGATGCTTTGTGACTGCAATTTCATGGTCATTTCAAGGCTTAGAAGATGGGCAGGCCTAATATTGGTCATTTTAAGCTGATTTCCTTCACATTATGGGAGTAGGGCATCCGAAATTGGATAGTTGGGTTAATCACATTACATGTGTGGCGGTTCTTTGCTTGCAGATGACAATCCTAATCTGTGGTCTTAAAGAAATGCAAAGTCGTTGGCCTATAAATGCCTTTCACAAAAAGACTGACTTGGTTTTGTAGCTCGTGACGGTCTCGTGCGTCCACTTTCCGTTGGGCGCATTACTACAAGGATCTATTTCACACACGGAATTCAATGCTGTATAAGCTTTCTAAAAGATCCGAAGTACCGGGCATGTGATAGCTTAATGTGGTGGGGGCCCTGGCACCAGCTACTGATAAAAGTATGCGATGGACGCCTTCTGAGGAGGAAAGACGTGACGCTTATGTATCAAAGAATTTATCACAAGCAGTTCACTTGCTCCGAAAAGTGAAAGGATGAAAGGAGGCTGAAGGCCATAATAAAGAAAGTTGATGTCCTGCTACCCCGCCCAACTGGTTTGCTAGGCTGTCTCTAGACTTAAGGTCTCTACGTTGGTAAGTGAGAACGGCAAACTGAGCCAAAAGAAGGCAGTTGTTACTGATGATGAAGAATCATTGTGCACGTCACCTGCCACTGCCTTGCGGCGGCCACCTTCGGCCACCTCACGAAAACCGCACTGAGTAGACTACTTTGAAAATGATCCATGCAACACTCTGATAACAAGCGCAACTTTTGCAAGTTTTAATTTATGCGTTGATGCAGCAAATTTAGCATTAACTTTCCCTGCGGCAGAGACACGAATGAAGAATAGAATATTATCCACAAGTGCTAATGAATGTCTCTTTTATTTTAGCTCTCATTATGTTGATAATGTGGTACCATTTGAATGAAGTAGCAAGTAAAGTTGGAAGAGTCAAATGCTTCTCTTAAGAAACCTGGAGAACCTCTTCAATTTGTTGTGACTGACCACATTTTTGGCAATGAGATCAGAGTCGCTTGCATGCACGGTAGTGGTTCACAATGCACGCATCACATCAAGGAATAAGTCGACGCAGTATGTGAGTCAGGAGGCAATTCTTCCCATCAATATCTTTTAATTGTTTGCTTTATTCTAAACCTACACTCAGTGTAGTAGCCGCAACGGCTGAGTAATGAAATGTCAGCCATTTTTAAGAGCATCAATGCTGCTTTCAATTCGTACAAAGCTCGTCTTCTTACGCATCTACCAATCCTCTTCTCTGCTTGCAATTCTATGTCCATTAGCAATGCTGTCAGTACGTCAATGTGGTATCGTGGGTTCCTAGCTGGCTATCGAAACAGAAGCGATGACAGAGGACATATCCACTGAGTGGCAAGTGGTGGGTCCGTCAACGAATATAGTTTGTCATAACTTCTAGCTTCCTCTAGCAATAATTGATCGCTGGCGTTTCTCTTGTAAGAGTAGTTGTTAACACCAATAATGACTTTGGTGGATTCGTGACCTCGTCTCTGAATAACTCTTCTTCCAAATAACACGCTTCCTCTGCGATTGCGCATGGTTTTCAACTGACTAGCAGCCTGATCGGTATACTTTCGCTGATATCCACCGCATTTACAACATCATGTCTTCTTTTCGGCTCAAACTTAACGTATAAGCAAATGTCGCTCCGCTGTACAACTCTCTCACTCTTTCACACGTTGATCCCATTGTCTCACTCTTTATGGATTCTCAGATCCGGCTGAATTAAGTTCGTATGTGACGCCATTTAAAAGAAGTGAGAAACGCACGTCCTGTCGAGCAAGCTACTCAATGGTCGTGGTTTAGTCAATACACCACAGAGACACCTTTTCTTCAGAGTGAACCACGTCGGTGAAAGACGTCTGGTTGGTGTGCATGTTGATTAGGTTTCCTATAAAGTATCAAAGACATTAAATAAAAGGACTTGCATTTCCTCAGTCTATGGGGCAAATTTTCTTCCCAAAGGGTCACAGTGAATCTCTCTTAGCCTACTCGTCAATCCTTATTACTTGATTGCATGTTGGCGTCGGCTCTGGCAGGACACTCGAATGTGCTAATCAGGTAGCGTTAGGCGTCAAACTAATTCCGCGCTAGTTGGTTCACGAAACGCATTCATGTAATGCAAGCGTTTTCCTTCTCCCAACGCTGGATTTGTTAACCGGCAACAGAAGCTCAGAAGGCACTTCGAGCAGCTGACACTGAATTCCCTCGAATCGCAAATAGACAAGCAAGTATGGGTGGGAGCCGACTGAGAGGTTGTACGCGTGCCTAGTGAGCCATGTCGATAAGATGGAAACACACAATCACGTCTTAGAGATGATCGGGCTAAGTCAACTAAAGGTCGCTCTTTCACAAGCGGATTTCAATTTTGCAATTTTTATTCCTTCCTCTACTCTCACATTGTCACCTGTTGCCTGCATAGGATACCGCCTCATTAACTGCACCGGTGATCTACATCTTACAAGACGTTATAGCATTCACCTTTCCTAGATTCCTCGAGTGATGTATTTTCAGGAGCGACTGCATTCGTGACTTTAGTAGACAGATTACTTTGTGGCAGAATGTGGACGGAAACGACTGCTGCGATGATGGCAATGGAATAACTGTTGAAGGCACATCCAACATTAGACAATATTGCAAATAATTTGGCGCCACTTAAACATTTTACCATGCACAAATATCGTGGTGTAGGGAGGTGCTCTGCTTGAGGTTCACCGGTTCATAAACCTCAAAATCGTTTATCCAGCATGTGTTCGTCGACTAATTTCCTTAGAGCCCTAATCACCTACTGCTCTCGTGATAGCCGACTGAATTACTGCATCAGCCTTTCTTTGTAGCCATAATTATGCTTGAACTGCAACATTGCCGCACAATGATTGCGTTTCTTTGCTGGACGCCCTCGTCTAAAGGCCTTTTTCGCCTACTGTTTGGCTGCGGCAGGGTAGTCCCTTAATTGTTCACCGATGGGATGCATCTAGCATAGACAAGGATGCATAAGAGGCTTGAAAGCCGATTTGAAATCCATGCAGAGGAAACAAATGCTCGAATGGGAAAAGTATTGAAGGCGCGAGGTGACTTTTATTTCTTCTACCAAATTTGAAGCATTAGGTTCAGACGTACTAGGGACTCTGTGATGCTGCATAATATAGGTGCCGCTGGATATAATTTGTCGACCTTCTTCCGTACATTACACTCTTCAATCTCAAAACAGTATCAGCTGCAAAACTTAGAAGTGACCAAGCGTTATTTAAGACGCGTTTTCCATTTTAACTACCTTCAGGAGGGGATCCGTGCTGTTGAACAGCTGATGTGGACTCCTTTCGAAAGCGCTGCAAATTACACCACTTACATGAGTTCGAGTCTTCCAATCCTTCAGCAAAACGCCAGCCCAAACCAAGAAGGAGAGGGATGGGCAACTTAACCTAGTTTGAACTAAATAAAATCATAGCAGTCAAGGGGAAAGGAAAGTTGATGCAACTGAGTTAATTTCTCCCAAGTAATAAGTAGTTCTTTGAGGGATTTTGTATAGTTTGATCCAAAATCAAAGCTGATATGAAGACGTCTAAAATCATTTCAATATCTGAATGCTAAGTCAACATGCGATGGGGAAAAGGCATCGCTTGCCGATGGTTGAACCTTTGGTGATCCCTGACAGAAGGTTTGACAATGGCGTTTATCCTCGCGCAGCATTTCTTCTTTAAGTCCTCTTACTTCGACTCCAAAGTAAACCTCATTTTTAGGAGTGGAAAGCACTTTCACCCTTTCATTTATTTTGTGCTTCAAATATCAATTCTACTTCATGGCGGGCGGAGCAACTTCAGCAGGAACCGCTTCACTTCATCACCTCTAACTGTGGCCAAACACCCAAAATCATTTTGACGCTCAGCTTTTACTATCTTTTCTGTGTGATGCATTTCTCATGTGACTGGTATTGTCACTCTCACGGGTAATATTGTTCTTTGATGAAAAGCGGGTGGGAATGGCTCTTTTTATAGCTGAAGCGGAGAAATCAGGGACAGTGCCATTTCCGACAGAAATTGCATGACCAACTGACTAGAGAGGGTAGGAGCTTATAAACTGATTACTGCGACCTACTGCAGGCACCTTCAATCCCGCGCCTGTTGAACATTCAGGTCTACTACCCTTTCTGCTGTCATTAGGCATACTGTTGACCACAAGCCCGAGGTAGACATCAGTGATACCTACATTTTGCATCGCCTACTGAGTACCATACGCCAGCTTTGAAGTTAAGGTATGTTGCCTTCAAAACAGAGATACAGCACAGCCATTCGGCTATTTGCAGGAATGAGAAGTGGAATTGAGGTGTGATCCTGGCGGAACTGAACATAGCTTGAAATCTTGCCAACGGCCTAGGAACGCGGAGCATGGAACACTCATGGAAGGGATGCAGAACGATAAACAAATCATCTTCGATCACAGAGATTACTGCATCTCGAGCAAAACGGATTTAAGCATCATGACTTGTTGCTATCAACATGAATAGCCAAAGAACTGGACTGAGTACATGGACAAATTAGCATTAAACAGATTTTTTTCCTGTCGCGACACAAGCTCAAACCTAAACCATTTAAAGACGAATGTTACAACCATGTTAGAGATCTTCCTCCTTAATTCATGTTCTTTTCCAGCAACTCCTCTGCTCGCAGTGGAGTGGCCAAACTATACCGTGACACGTTGATAAGTTCCGTGAGTGGCTCTTCGTTTTGAATTAAAGAAAAAAGACTTTGCAATTATATCTTTGCTAGAGTCCTTTTCTTCAGTCCTTCTCAACGTCGCCGGCACACATTCCGTCTCAGAATTATGTGCACTTCCATCCTCAAAGCTGTCTCAACTGCTGCAGAGACAGGTGAAAAAGAGTCCGCTAATGCGGATGAGAAAAGATTCTGTGGCGTTTCCTAACCTAACTTCCCAATATACCACTTGCGTTTGGCAACTAACTCTCTTTTGCCTTTTGCGGGAATAATGCAATAACCGTGAACTATGAAAAGTTTCACTAGTAGGCCAATCAGTGCGGCTCGTATGAGACGGTAGAAAGTGACTGCTGACGCCTGATTTTTGTGTCAAACGATCTACTGACTTCTCTAATGGCATCACACCTTAGCAGCATTGCGATGATTGTTAACTTCTTGCAGAAAAATCAACCACGTATGCCTTCATTTGACGCCTCTGTACTGCTGCTATGCCGGTATTATCGCATTAGCAAACGCTCATGCTCTCTCCACCGCGTCTGCTATGTTTGCGTCCGTCTTTACCATTAGATGGCGAAGGACAGCTGGTCGAGGTGAGACGATCGCGTAATACTCACACCAGACGACACGGAACCGCCGAATGTGTCAACGCCACTGTGGGGTCAATCGATTTCCCTACTCCCATTCCCCACCCCCTTCCGAGGCTGCAGTATTTAAACCTCGTCACCTCTGTCACACCACCTACCCTATCACCTTTCCAGCATGGTGGGTTCCGGTAGATTCTATTTGCATCTTACCATTCCTTCCTCTTTGCTCATTTTCACCACCTGCCCTATATATATCCCGGCTTGTGTTCTCCAACATCACTACACATTCATCACACACCCATGTTTCTGCTAATAGCTTGCTTTCGTTTCACTTTAGGAACAGTTCATAATCACCGACCTTCCACCCGATTTGGCACTCAAAATATGCGAATACCTCAGCGTGGAGGATATAGTGAATGTCTGCAGAGCCATCCCTAAGTGGCAATGGATTCTGTTATATCTGCACGTTTTATAAACATTTATATTTCTGCGAATACTATTAAACGCTCTACCTGGTCATACCACTACAGCGTGCTTCACATCGGATTGATTCCATCAGCATACTACATGTGTACGGCAGAATTTATCAGTGTGCAATACGAATGCTATAAACACATAATAGACTCGGGGTGGCGACTATGGTGTGTCAAGCGTCTTGCAGTTGAAAGCCTCAATTTAAAGGCGCTGTCACAATTAGTCCATCACGACCTGTGAATGAAGGAAACTGACACTTTCTTGCAAGTGTTGCTTCTCTCTGTGACTGCCAACTCAAATATTGCTCTCTTCTCGTGCCGCATCTTTCTGTCCTTTCTCACTTAATTTTGCGGCTTTCAAACCCATTAGCGTAGACTCGCTTACAGCATGGACGTTCCTATTTGTTAAGGGGAGAAATCAAATGGCACACGTATCATGCTTGAAGGCGTGAAGGGCAGATTTGATGCAGGCACTGCCACTAAGGCGTCATTCTATCTCAGCCGTGCTTTAAGTCATGTAGTGATGCACGAGTATTTATGAAGTAGTTAGATGATAAGCAGCGAGTAATATCAGCAACTAACTTCAAGTAGGGCAGAGGCTTGCTTGGTGCAACATCTGTGCGCGGATCGCATATCAATTCCTGCTTCGTTTCCTGCCCCGGCAAGGATTCACTATAATATATCCATCGGGACCACTGCAGGTAAGATGCGCTGAGTAGCGTTACCACGATAAATAAGCACTGCAAGCATTGCGCCACAACCTGATAAGTTGTCCTGTCAGCAATTTAGACGGTGGCTTGGCAGAAGAAACACTCTCTTAGCACTAGCTAAAGCCATCAACTTCATCTCGTGTAGGTCCTGCTCAAATATGATAGACTGTGCAGTAGCTTCTAAGCATACAACTCTTAAAGTGTCTTTCCACGGAAAGCTACACGATAGCAACATGGCACAATGGCATCCTGTCCCACTTTGTGTCTCCACACTCTGTAAACAACAATGTGTCTGCAAAACCTATTACACTTTATACCTTGCTAAATTACTTAATCTTGCTTCCTGTCGTATAGATCCTACCGCTATGCTACATGGGTGCGGCTGAGCTCATTAGTATGTAATACGACTGCTGTACATGCATGATGGACCCACATTAGCGAATGTACTATGTCAAGCTTTATGCAGTTGAGAACTACAATTTGAAGGAGCTGTCACGATTTGCCTACTTCGATCTCTTAATCAAGGGAACAAACGTTAATTTTTCTCGAATTCGCCAACTGAAATATACTCCTTTTCCTGTAAAGCATCCTTCTTTTCTTTTCCGCTTAATTTAAAAACAATTAGCTTGGGCTTCTTTGATGGCTTATGCATCATGCTTGTCAAGGAAGCATTCAAAGGGCGCGCACACTATGCTTGAAGGAGTAAAAAGGCAGATTTGTTGTAGGCACCGTCGTAGAGTCATGTAGTGTCTATGAGACAGCAGGGTGGCAAAAAGCGAGTAACATCCGCAACTTACATGAAATGCGGCAGAGATTTGGTTGGTGCAACGCCTTCTTTTCGCGAATATCACATCATTTCTTGCTCCACTTCCTGCTGCGGCAAATATTCGCTTCAGCTTCTGCATCAGAATGACTGTAGGTGAAGCATGCGAAAGAGCAGTAAGATAATGATTCGAGCACTAAAAGCATTGGGCCACGACCCGCTTTATTTTACTGCATGTGCTTCTATTCTAAGGTAGAAAAATGATGTCTTTGAATCATTGTTGTGTTTAGAACAGCCAAAACAGTGACGCAACAATCCTCATTTTGCCTTATTTTCCTTATTCAAGAGATATTGGAGCAGATATGCAAAAGCGAGTGATCAACACGTCTAGTGGTCAGAGTCCTGGTCATGCCTCTGATGTGGCATTCGCAACGAGAAAGCATTGCGAGAAATCCGGGAATCACGTCGTCAGGGTGTTAAAGTAGCAGATTGAAGGCGTGGTTAAATCTGGGTAGCATGTGTAGACGTTGTGGTGAGATCAGCCTGATCCCTCCTCCGAAGGGCATGCTGTTTAGTCCTCGTTGTTTCATTTTCATTTCTAAGATCAGCATTTCACTCAACATGTAAAAAATTGATGCAACGCAATGATTTGCCTTTATATTAGATTGTAATTCGGTATACGCTACATCTTTAGACAATCAAAGTGCCCGGTCCTAAGTTCATTCGGTCCTGCATGAGCTTAACACCTATTTTGGGATATGAAGCAGTGGCTGCACCATCAAAGGTTCGTATGCTCACACGCTTTCACGGTGACATAACTAACACGTATATAATAGTTATTAGAGATGGGAAACTCTAGCAAATACTGGATCATGCCATTATTCTCGACTTAATCACGGACATGGCATTGCGGGCATCAAGTTCGATCCATGTCACAGGGAAGCAAGGCACCGCAGCAGTAGCGATGACAACTTCTGACTTACCGAAACTCTTCTCTTAAAATACGACTGACGCTCCTACACACACTGGTAATGCCACAAGCTTCCTCATCAATTCATGCGCTATTTGTCAGGTCTGACAATCAGACGTTCCTCTCACGAGGTGCGAACCCTCGAATTTTAATTTATATGGAGCTCGCTCATTCTCTAATGTTTTTAAACGACAATCCACCCAAACAAATCGGCATGGCTTTAAGCTTATAAAGGCATTTCAGTGTTATTGGGGCAGTATCAAGAATGCGACGGGAACGTGAAAGCCACAAAAATGACACGCCACGACGAACATGGTTTGAGGCCTGCGAGACCTCCCCTCTCTCCTTACAGCCACGAAAATGGACGGGTTTAGCACGTCTGGAGTCGTGTGTGCGTGTGTTGTGCGCTGGACAACATGTAATGTGTCAGTGGGCCGCGTTGATCGCATCCAACCACGAAATCAAAAAGAAGCCATGCAACGTAAAATAATTTGAGCCTCCCATTAATCAGAAGGCAAGTGTTATTTTAGATAGACCTTGGATGCACAGAGAGCGGAACAGGGTGCTCCCGGAATCTAAGAGTGCGTGCCAGATAAGAAAAGGAAGCAGCAATGCAGCATGCATTTAAGAAACAGGGCTGCGAGCAAAGCAAAGTGTAGTGATAGTAGGGACAAGTGACGCGCTGAGTTGTAAAGCAAAGAAGTTAAAATGACGAAAAATGGGAGATCTATCCATGAGTGAATAGAGATGCGCTAAATAGCATAGGCGATTTTAAGTAGCAACGTGACATCGAAGTGCATATTTAGTGGAGTTAATTTGAGACAGCCCTCAAGTCGTAGGCATTACATCAATCTTAGCATTCAGCTGTTGACAAAGTCAAAGTTGATAGCACAAGATTCTCAACTTATCACAGCTAACCGCAATGTGGAACCTAAGCTGATAATACGTTGCTTTTGCAAGTTTTCGCTTAAAACAGCCAACCAGCACATTTGAGACTCTCGGTCAACCAGATAACTCTAAGTTGCAAAGAACCCATAAGGTAGCACACTGTAAAATTGTAGTGATTCAAAATCTAGTAGTAACTCAGACATCTGACCTTACAATACCATGTCATTATTTACGTGAATAAGAGGTTCATCACTCAGCCTCTGACAAATGATTCATCTCAGTTACAGAATAGCCTCATCGAAGACATAATGAAGGGCATGTCATGGATTAGCAAACGTGCGTCCGCAATCTTCAGAACGGGCGCAGCTGTAGCAAACTGCTCTCATTGTAGGTGATGTGCAGCGTACGTGGATCTCTTCATTCATCTGACCGTGCTAATCACCGTGGCGGATGACAGTTTTGGTGCACGCATGAACAGTGGAGATGGGTGGAGGTAACCACTCATGCACTTTCCCATTTTATTGGCGTATGCACCACTTGAATCGCACACAACTTCAAGTATTGTGTAAAGTTTTCTAGAAATTATCTCAACTTTGGTTTTAATTGGATTTACCACTTCTTTCTGCATCAACTGCACTTACTCCATCCGCATGAGCACATCCTTCTGTGCCATCAAATCGCAAAATATATTCATTGAAATTCTTGCAGTTGAGCACATCTTCATACTCCCAGACCTCCTACATGCAAAACAAAATTATGCAAGACACTTTTGGACTTTTACCGGGTTTCCGCTTCAATAGAGATGAGTGTTTAGTGGACCAGCATTTTATGGACTTCAAAATTCGTGAATAAATCAGTGCTAGTCTACGTTAGCTCACTTTCATCACTCGTTATGAGGAGTTTTACTGTCGATGCTGATAATGACAGGTCGTGTTAAAGTCGACACTTGAAGATTATTTGGCAGATAAAGGCATTGTAGTTTTACGGCCCAATATCCATATTAGCCTAAATACACCATGGCTCGTGCGTGGACAATGCCAACTGCAAATAGGCAAGGACTGCCTAGGAAATGGCCTTCTGTCTTATCAAGTTAATGGCTCGTAGCGGTGAAATAGGCAGTGGTATTGATGCCATAGTTGGTGCAAGGCACTACTCTGCGCACAGGATTATAAGTTTCCATGTTATTGGATTGCAGCCCCTAGAGTCGGATAAAGGGAGTCAGATAGGTGCTGCTGATGCGCGAATGTCAGACCAGGCGATGCGGCGACAACCAATGAGCTGTCATCACAGTGAGGTCACTCGGACACCCCCTCCAGGGCGCAATGTATTTAAGCCTCGGCGCATCTACCACGCCATCAATCTACGCTAGCGTCTCGCGCCAATGGTAGGTCCTAAAGGCCAACTTTTCTTTTTCATTCATTATTATTGTTTACACCTCCTTAGTAATTTGGCTATTTCGCACTGTTATACTTCGCCTATTTGAAGCCTATATAACCGGAAATGGTATTCTTTATTGATAACATAGGCTCAAAACAGCTCACGTCGCAAAATTACCGATCTTCCCATTGAATTGGCGTTACAAATATGCCAATATCTCAACGGCTGTGATTTGGTCAATTGTTGCATGGCTATTCCAAGATGGAGGGCAATACCTTCAATGCCGAAGTTCTCCACTGTCCTACATCAGCAGATTAACATGTGGGCCTGGCTTGACAAACGTCTTCTCCAAAAGCTTTCTCCTCAATCTGCGCCAAATTCTCATCGAAACGCACTGCATACTATCATATAATACAATGCCCAGCTTGACTCCCTCCAACGCAATTTCACAGAGCTGCCGCAGATTCGAGACCAAAGACCTGTACACATTTGGCTGTTTAGAGACCCTCACGTGGCTTGGCTGTCGCCACGTGAATTCACAATTTGCCTATATCCGCCAGAGCTATTCCTTCTCAGCTATCATTCATCTCATAACTTTTCAAAGAGCACAAATGGTGCTGCAATCAGCAAGCTTATCTTTGTAACAACTTGTGTCGAAGGCAGCATGCATACTATGGACCGACAACTCATCTCAGTTGATTTATCTACGAGCCCATTGACAAAAACTACGATAAGTAGCGTCTGATGAGGTTGGAGGGATTCTAGGGTGATTGTTAGATCATGATTGAGCGTATGGTTGCGCCTGACTACTGCGACTGCCTACTATATGCAGTGGATCTCTCGCACTTTTCCAATCATGATCTAACAATCACCCTAGAATCCCTCCAACCTCATCAGACGCTACTTATCGTAGTTTTTGTCAATAAGCTCGTGGATAAGTCAACTGAGATGGGTTGCCTCATGAATTTCCACCAGAACCTTGCACAACACAACAGTCATCTCCTGGCTACCATGCAAACCAAATGGCGGCTATGTTGTATCAAGAACTTTAATCCAACCTACACCAACTGGCGCAATCTGTTGAATTGGAGTCTCTACGACGTGCTCTCTCTAAGAATTGAGAATGCTCAAGTTGATGACTCTGCACACCCTGTGTAATTGGATCCACCACGTATGCAACACTGATGATATGCTTTTGTATCCTCGTTTTTGGTACTTTTGGTTGGGTGATTTAATAAGGGTGTCTTTGGAAGCTCATGCAAATACCAGTTTATAAACGGCTCTAGCGACGTTGTGGCAAGATGTTTGCAGGAACTGCTTTAGCAGTGCAAATTGCCCATTCCCTGCGTTCTGGGTAATTTTGCGTGTTGTGCTCGAGTGGTTTTGCAATTAGCAATAGGGAAATGCAAATAACTGTATTAAATGACTAAGCATCATGTGTCCAGTGTTGGCAGCTCGTGCGATTACCTACCACTTAACGAGTAAGACGGGTCGGTTTCGTAAGAAACAGCAGATTACGCCACATGCATTAGGTTGAAGATGAATGCCACTAGAAATCACCCTCAGTGTTGGCGTGATTAATTAAATTTGCTCCGGATGCACTTTGCGATTGTTTAGCAAGTGTAGCAATGGCATCGATGGAACCTTTTGTCACCAACTTGAAATCCAAAAAGGGTAGTTTTCTGCGTGCAGGAAAGCGGAGAGTAAAACTCGTAGATTAATTGCATGACTATGGTGCAATAGAAGTCGATGGCTATGGTGAATGAAATTAACAAGCCTCAGTCATGCTTAGACATTACAGTGTAGCGACAGAAAGTTCACAACCCTTTTTTCTGCTGTAGCTCTGCACTCAAATTCAAAGGAGATGAATGTTTCGTCACGGACGCTGGAAAAAGCTCATGAAGTAATACTTAGACACCAAAACATTATATTGGCGGTATGTTTGAGTGTGTGACACGATCAATGGATTTAATCGATTTCCTCACCACTTGAAAGTCAGCAGCGCTTTCTGTCTGGTGACTACACTACCATCACACTGGACCGTGGTGCATGTTGGCGGCTAATGATGATAATTATTACTGGCACGACCGGAACGATGTGATGCTTTGTGGTGTAGGTGAGGGATGCGCTGAATGTGCTTGTGAAAGTGATAGCAACCACCCACAACGATGAGACTGTACTCTCGCCTCACAATGCCAGTGAGCTAGAACTGCGGTTGAAATGCGAGTGGAATAAAAGTGTTACTCAAATGACTTTAGTAGTGGATTAGTGTTGCTGAGTATGACAAGAAGACCGGTGTGAGTGTTGAAGGGATTCATGCAGCATATCCGGTATGTGCATTTTCGGTGGTGGTAAGGAAAGAACCAGCACATACCACATGGGTGGGATAGCAGGCTTGCTTTTCGGTGAAGAGAAGGAAAGAGAAAGGAGGGACGGAAAGAAGAAAGGAAGGAAGGAACGAAGGAAGGAATGAAGGGAGAAAGAAGAGGTAAAATGTGTCACACATGCGCGACGGTGGTTGATAGCCGTAAGATAGAATGATAAATTGGTGAAAATAGTTCCCGTTGGACTTGAGGTGGTGCATTTGAAGGAGTAGCTTCTACTTTGAGTCATTGCCTTATTGGTAGGGCCGTCTTTTTGATGAGTCTCCACATCTGCCATAAGGTGTTGCTCCCAGTCGCCAGAATTGTGCTAATACGTGAGGCTTCTCATTGTCAGCACTGTGGTGTCCTTCATGAGTGACATTATTATTCGCCCTGTGGGGAGTAACATACTCCCGATAAGTAAACTAAAGTCTTTTCAATTTGATTAATTGAGCAATGGCTTTTTCAAGCAGAGTCATTGAACAAAAAGATTTGCAGTGGGTTGAAAACACAATCGTACTATTGCCGCCAATGCTGCTGCTGCCGCCGCTGCTGTTCCTAGTAGTAATACGAACACTTGCATTATTATTATTGCTGCTACTATTGGTACTTCCTTCCTTCCTCCCTTCCTTCCCTCCGACTATGCAGGGTATGCTGATTGATTAGAAGTGGGATAGAGACACCACGCCTCCATGGAATACTGTCGAGTTTATCGAAAACCTGTGAAGCAATAGAGACTGTTAGTGCTGCATTGCCCTCAACTTCGACTATGTGTTCGTGTGCACTGCAATGCTTGCTGGCAATTGTAAACACTCCGATTCCGTTATCACTTAGACAGTTCAATTTCGAGTCGCTTTCATGCAAGTAGTTTTGATGGGCAACGCGAGCGACACAATAATGTCATCTTTTGCTCAACATGTGGAAGATTCAAGTTGGTTCGCATAAATTACTCGGCCAAATTCATCACCCTCCTGTGCTTATTTTCCTTGGCCTCCATTTATCGCTCACCTCTTCTTCACCTCATTCTATCCATTCGACGCACTATCACGTATACCTCAATGCAGTCGGTCTCCCTACAACTCACGCGTCGCGCACGCTCAACGAGGTCAAATGACACAGACACACACACACACACACACGCACGTGTGAGGTGTGGTCACGCGGTCCTCCTTCCCACCCACTCACCCACTTACACACCCACCCACTTCCACAAGGATGATCTCGCAGGCCAGCCCACGCTCACGTCTCATGTTTTAAGGTCAACAACGCCAGCATTACCAAACTTGTATAAATCTACACGTTGTGATTTTGTGTATATGGGCTTCGTCTCCCTCCCAACATCTGCGTATGCCTCAGTGCATTTAGCTATTCTTCTGCATTCTCTAACACTGTCATTCATCCATCCACCCACCTACACGTACTAGTCACTTCGTCCCGTCACAGAGCAACCATCACTGGCTTTGCACATCGCCTTTCCTCTTCGCATCCCATAACCCATGACCACGTCAGCCGCTGAGACTACAGTCCCTGCTCAATCACACGCCACCCTCTTCCACTCCTAACACTTCACCCTCCTGCTCTCCCAAACATTCTGCATCACAAACCAACCTGCACTGCCACACTCTCTTATGCAGCAGGAAAGTACACCTCATTATATCCTCTCTCCACTCGTCTCAAAAGACTCTTACTTTATTCCTCAATTCACCATCCGAATCAGCCTATTCGATATGTAATGGTAAATGTGGAGGTGGAGATGGAGGTGGTGGTGGTTCACGATGAACGAGCAATTCATGCCCTCCGTCAGGTGGCCACCACGAGTGTAAGCTTGCGCCCTTGTTGCTGCAAGCGCTTCGGATCCGACCGCCACAACCCAATGGAGTTGTTGTAGTTTGCGTGCTGCGATTTTAGTTTGAGGAGGGGCGCTGAGAGATGCAGGTGGTGGTGATGGTGGTTCACGATCCACAAGCAATTCATGTCATCCGACAGGTGGCTCCCACGTAGATGACGACGTGATACTGTCAGCACTCCTCCTCAAACTCAAATCGTAGCACGCAAACTCCAACAACTCCATTGTGTTGCAGTAGTCAGATCCGAAGCACTTGCAGCACCGTAGACGCCACTTCACACTCGTGGTGGCCAGTGGACTATTCTCAAAGTCCTTCATACTGTCCACGAAAGCGGAGAGCACCTCCATGTCTTCCTCCGCATCACGCACGCCGTCTGTCACGACTGTAATGATTAGTGTCTGATGAGGTTTCATAATGTCAGGAAGACTAATGAGGATGTCCATCAAGTCAAAATCCCTCTCCAGTATGTAGAAAAAAACAATCATAATGGCGGAGGTGGTCATGGAAGTCCTCTTTTAAAATGCGCACTTCAGGCATGAAGTTGCCCCTTGCCGGGTAATATAAAACACAGGAACCATTTAGTGTAAAGTTATGGTCCATAACGAAGGGGCTTCCTTCCAATAAACTGCCAGTGGCGAGAGTGCAATTAAATCCCAACATGCGAGGAGAACCCCAAAATTCTCTCTCATCTGTGTCGAGGGCTGTGTACACATTGTCCGGAATAGGCAGCAGACAGCAATGTACTGTCGGCTTGATAAGGTGGCGACCACGTTGGGAAAGGAATGGTTGGAGTGAATCCACCTCCTCCATGTCATGCTGCACAGCCGCAACTGCGTCACGATTCGTGTCTGACGAGAGTCGTGAAAAGAGCATTTTGCACAGATTCTTGTCGAACCACTTCCACCCACTGATGTTGCGATTGAGTGCCTCACGCTAACGACGACTTCGCAGTATCCACCTCCAATGCGGGATTGCCTTGCACACATTCATGAAGTCGGGAACATTTAGAAAGTGGCATATGTGTGGTGCCAATTCGGGTGGCAGTTGGGTGATTTTGCGATGTGAAGCCTCATCCACGGCCTAAATGCCAAAGAAAGTGCATGTTGGTTGGTGGCATGAGAAATGTAGAGGTGAGGGTATTGAAATGAAGTGAGGATACGTGAAGATGGTGTGGAAGAAATGTCGGTAAATGGCGGGAGTAGAGATAACCGAAACTCAGCATTGTCGTGAAGGTCGGAAGCGTAGAATGACTGCGTGACGCAGACGTCGAGATTAATATAGCTTCCGTTAGAGGGAGGGAGGGAGGGAGGGAGGAAGGAAGGAAGGAAGGGAGGGAAGGGGAGATCGAGGGCGATGGCAGTCATTTGGCTGACCTCATTGACGTGTTCGCGCATTGGTTGTCACGTCGTCGTGGTCGTGGTCGCCTACCCCTTTGGCAGTCACGCCATCAACACGTCTGTCACATAATGCCTTGTCCATTGACAAATAATGCGAAGGTGAGAGGTGGTGAGACACCACACAGTCCTCGCGCCACAGTAATTGCTTGCAACGACAATGGCATCATCCACACCATTGTCCACTTGGTACTTCGCGGTAGTAGTAGCAGTAGACACCCACCTCATCTAATGGCAAAGCATTTCTGCCTTTCTCAAGCCAAAGTCACAATGGCACTTGTGCGGTCTACCCTTGCTTCACTCGCTCACTCACTCACTCACTCAATCGCCCATGCTGTAAATCCACGAGTCCTTCTCTGCGTTTGTTGCAAAATGTTGGCCATATTAGCCCAGTGAGTAGCCCTGCCCGTCGAATGAAAAAGGGCACACACACACGCAACTCATCAGCCGGTGATCGAATTTGTTTGTTTCTCGCTCCTGTATTTGGTGATACCTGTGTTGACGTCTTGAAGGTTCTAGAAAAGTTGAACTGGAAAAGTCTTTGAAATATTCGAAGAAGGGGAGTTGCTTCTTAGTCCTGCTACATTATCGTGCGGCGATTGTCTCTCTACTTAATATGCTGAGTTGGGTTGCGCTGCTCAATAAAATGTGATTAGAGATGCCCCTACCATTTTACAAGTTCCTTCCATAGCCAGAGCAATTGTTATTAGCTGTGAATAAGTGCGTAAATGGCAACATTTGTTTAAGATTATGGCAGACGCTTTCTTAAGGCCCCTGAAAGTGTGAAGGGAAGTGTGGTGCATGGCCGTCCCTCGCGCCATCCCGTGATGCTGCTAATGCGACACGATCAGTGGATGTGCATGCATGACGGTGGACGTGAATGCCCGCGTGTGTGCCTGTCGCAATATCTCTTCTCCTGCCTTCCTGCGATCGCCCACTATCTAGCCAGCATTGTCAGATAGACCCCTCAACACCGTTCATGCAACGTGCACGTCGAGACTCCGATCGCCTCCTTACAGATGACGAGTGATCTAATCAGACAGGACACGATTGGACAGTGGTTACTAAGGCTGGGTGTAGCTTTGATTGTTCTACCATTGTAGGTGTTCCACAGGGAATAGATTAATGACCAACCTTCGCGCATATTGGTGCTGCAGCTGCTGCTCCAATCTATGTGCATGCCTATGAACGTGTCTGTGGCGCAGTACGTCTACTCCTCTCGCCGTGGATTGTGCTGCCATCTCCGTAGCATAATCAGGAAGGTGCAGTTAAAAGTATTCTCCTGCGTCCACTGTCTTCCGCTCTGTGTCTGCACCTCCAAGGCGGTCAGCTCAATTAGGTAGATGTGCTGTGTTCCCATTGCCTCTGGATGTCTTTCAACAGAGTATGAGGGAAGTGGTGAGATGCGATGTAATAAAATAATAATTAAAAGTAAAGTTGTTTAGAAATGTGGACATTCCAGTTCTGCTCGGTGGCTTGGCATACGGACCATATAAGTAGCCTCTTGATCCACTTTTACGTCAACAACGATTTTCGCCAAACTGCCGTGACCTTTGGTGACCTTGGAATGGGCATGGCTTTGCGTGTTGAGCATTACAAATTATCTTACGTTTTATTATTTTTCAAGGTAAGAGAAATTGCTAACTTTTTTGGTAAACAATGTTCACTTATGATTACTTTGATTAAAGATGTCAAGGTAAGTTGACAAACAGGAGACCTTAAGTGTGACCAAAAAATTGGCAATCAACATCAAACATAACGTGGTCTAGAAATAGCCTTAGTTAACGAAGATTATAGGTCACTTTTACGGGTCTGAATTTAAGCGTAGGAATCAATTCAAATTAGGAAGACATGTTTGATGCATGCAAAGTTAATCACCTCGTCCTTTTCATTTTTTGGCAAACCGCCATCATTTTCACCATGGTTGAAGGCTCTCGGTTGTGCGATCCTCTAAACGCGGCTGGTCAAATACGCAAATGAGAAAGGCGTTAAATCGCAATGGTCAACTATTTCCCGATTCATTTCCTGCCAGAATTGCTTCCATTTAATATGCTTAAGTAACGGTGTCTTTAACCATCTGTAGAAGTAGGAAATGTATTCGCAATAATTTTGTATAGTAGTCCCTATTTAAAGCATCAATACCGGTCTAACTGCAAGATAGCATACCGTTTGCTTTTTAACTGCGCAAAGAGATTGACTTTTCACTGGAAATGGATGTGTGAGGAGGCTGCCTGTGCTCTTTTAGGTGACTTCGAAGCGGTGGCACGTGTCAAAGTCAGCGCGAGAATTGATTGCTTCAGCGACAGTTAGTGGTATGAAATGCTGTAGCTGAGTCTTAATAAACCAAGTGATACGTCAAAAGTCCATCATTCCCGCTCTCCTTTTTGTGGCTGTGGTCATAGTATAACCAACTTTCGCAAAACACCAGAATTAGTATATCCTCTTATAATGTTTTCACGTTTATCCGTGGCTGTTTATTTGCAGAAAGTGCGAATGCAGATGCGCGTCTAGTGCCTCAGACGGCGCAAGTAATTTCTTCTATCGACATGGCTAAATAAAATGACAGAGCTTTTGAACTTTAATGGTCCAAGTCGTTAATTATTCATCCCTTATATTGTCTAATGGCAAAATCCTTCAATGTCTTTTTGAAGAAACTAAGATCAACAGTTGACATGCTTTCTCATCGAAGTAATTCGCAACTTTGTTGCATACTGGATCACCGCTTTTTGCAAGGTGCATGGTCAACTGCAATATCATAATGTTGTGTACGCATATCTCCCGAATCCCGTGGAAGGCAACAGACTGGCAGGTAAATGCCTCTGGTGCCCGATGTGATGAGTTTTAAAGTAGGCGTGGTCGGCGTGTGCGCGACTGATGGTTATGAAGCACGGGTATTAAGGACTGAGCATTCGTCATGGTGATTTCATTCATGCGCAGCTATGATAGCTGATTGACCTTCATTATTAAGCCATTTTGAAGCTGCTGCGAATGACGCAGGTTGGTCGGAAATCAATTCTGTCTAGAATCAGAGAGGGCCGCCAGGATCTCCTGTTCAGGGTGTCAAACATCTTTTTCCATACAGGTTTCTCAGTCACTTGCGCAACTCTCGGGTAAGTGTTTACACTGATGATGCTGTAAGAACTAAGGATTAGACGAAGCATACGCGATGGCCTTCACATGGTTTCTGATGATGCCCACACATGTCCACAATCACACTCACACACACACACACACCTACACCGCTTACCTTGATTACTTCTGTTCCCAACAGCTAAATGCATGCGACAAATGCTCGAAGTGCACACTTGTACTAAGCCTATCAATTGCTAGGCAACCAGTGGGACATTGTTGCATTTACCACCCGTCGTCCAGTATGGATTAAATTGGTCAGACGCCGAACATTTTTAACTTCTTATACCTCTTTTTATCGAGATGTTCCGTTTGCCAAGAGAGAACTTGAACTACTACGAAATTGAAGGTAAAACACATAAGTAAAGTATTAAGCCCCAAATTAATAGCAAAAGCTCTGCTAGTTTACTTCCACACCAACGGCCTCTAAGTCAAACTTTTCCTCACAAACAGCACTCGCCTTTAAGAAACCCAAACGTAATCTAACTATAATTTTAAAGCAAAGTTTCGCATTCAACGGCGCTTGTTTCACCAAGTATTGGTCTTGAAACATCGTCAGAAGCCTTGTTTTACTTTCGAAAAAGAAAAATGCCCTGAGCGCTTCTAATCAAAGCATCAATGCACTATAGACACACCCATGAATGAAGAACTCCTGTTTCGTAAAGAAACAAGATCGTCGCCGTCGTCATCATCATCTGCATCAACAAATGCAACCTCATTTCTCTGGCGTAGGTGCCAGGTGTAAATGCGAATTCAGTAATTTAATTCAATAACTGACTGTATGGTGTTGAATGAGAGATGTGCAAGAACTAATGATTTTTACATTTGACGTTGAAAAGTACAAAATCTTTGGCAAAAATGAGCCTTGGTAAGCTTCTTTGCTATGAATTCTCTGCCGCTGTGTTCAAATCTCCGTTTGGCTGTGCTTTCAATTAAATGAAATGTGGTTGTTATCTTGGCCCTATCTTAGGCCTAACTTCTTGAGTCAATCACCATCTAACAACAAGTCAAAGGGCTGCAAAAGTGGAAGCATAAGAGGCGTCGCTATGCAGCTACTAAGAAGCTGATATGATGCGATAGTGTAAGCAAGGTGAGGTGGGATGGGAGGGCTGGGTCAGTGTATAGTTAAGGTAGCTATAAGTACTGGTGCGGTCTTGCTGCTGTTCATTGCAGATTCAATCCATCCTGTAGATGCTCACAAGATGCTGCCGCTCATGTGCATTTCGATGTATGCATATGTACTAGGTTACTTAGACTCCTAACTGCATCCAACCACCCTGAAACACCAGTTACACCCATAAAGAGTTTCAATTTGCCCTCTTCATGAATCCAAACAGGGTGCAAAAACGCTACAATGTTTTTGCAAAATTCCATGCTAAATTGTCTGATTCGTACAGTACCACTTTCATTTCTTTAAAGTTACAGACTACTATGTATTCACATCCATCTAAGAATAATTTAAAATGAATAAGGGTTGAAATCCCGAGTCTTTATGGGGTTCAGGAGAGCTGTTGGCTGCATCATAATACGCACATTGGAATAGCAATTGAAGCAAGATCTGCAAGTATGCTTCCCTTCCGTGTGCTAATGCTTTAGCGCAATACGGATCGATTACTCGAATTTGGTTAGCACGCCGTCACAATGCATGGAGGACGACTGGAGTCTTTGGGGTACGTCTAATTTGTTTCTGCTGATCAAGTACCTGCTTGTTTTTTATGGCGTCGGTGACCGCCATCCCATCCGACGGGACTGCATGCCCCAAAATAGATGAGAACGGTGTAATTTGAGTATACTGTCTGTTTCGCGTCTCGCAGATGATCCAGCACCGATTTTAGATTTGCACTGGGCTCATTCATCAAGAATGACTTAAAAGATGTGCTCTAGTTTCCTACTTATTATAATGTGAAGGAGATGGCGTCGCACAACTCAACGACTATAAGGCAGGGTCGGGATATGGAATTGAATCCTTCGAAGTGGCCGATGAAGAGTGAGCCCAAACCGACAGTAGGGTGGATTCTGTGGCATCACCACCATCCTGCTATCCACTAAGTGATAAGTGCGATAAGACGTTCGTCTTATGGACAAAAGAGATATATTTAAAAAAACGACAAGAACAACAGAAAGGGTGAAATTTGGGCTGCCAAAGAAGCCAAGAAGCTGTCTGACACAAAGCACCTCAGACGACGAATGTTCATGTGGAAGCAGAGGAAGTGGGACAGAAAGGGCAGGGTGGGCAATGTGGGCGAAAGGGGAACTCGCAAGCAGTCGCAGGGACATTCTGCCAATCTTAGGCCAGCTTACCCTTCACCAACTGCAGTTAGTGAATTTCTGTCAAGATTGCCAAAGTAGAGATGCAAAAGAGCCTGCTGCGCATTTGCGCGCGACGTCTGCGTCACACAGTCATTCTACGCTTCCGACCTTCACGACAATGCTGTGTTTCGGTTATCTCTACTCCCTTCACTTACCGACATTTCTTCCACACCATCTTCACGCATCATCACTTCATTTCAATACCCTCACCTCTACATTTCTCATGCCACTAACCAGCATGCACTTTCTTTGACATTTAGGCCGAGGATTAGGCTTCACATCGCAAAATCACCCAACTGCTACCCGAATTGGCACCACACATATGCCACTTTCTAAATGTTCCCGACTTCATGAATGTGTGCAAGGCAATCTCGCATTGGGGGTGGATACTGCGAAGTCGTCGTTAGCGTAAGAGACTCAATTGTAACATCAGTGGGTGGAAGTGGCTCGACAAGAATCTGTGCAAAATGCTCTTTCCACGACTCTCGTCACACACGAATCGAGACGCAGTTGCGGCTGTGCAGTATGACGTGGAGGAGGTGGATTCACTCCAACCATTCCTTTCCCAACGTGGTCGCCACCTTATCAAGCCGACAGTGCATTGCTGTCTGCTGCCTATTCCGGAAAATGTGTACACAGCCCTCGACACAGATGAGAGAGAATTTTGGGATTCTCCTCGCATGTTGGGATTTAATTGCACTCTCGCCGCTGACAGTTTATTGGAAGGAAGCCAGTTCGTTATGGACCATAACTTTACACTAAATGGTTCCTGTGTTGAATATTACCCGGCAAGGGGCAACTCCATGCCTAAAGAGCGCATATTAAAAGAGGACTTCCATGACCACCTCCGCCATTATGGTTGTTTTATCTACATACTGGAGAGAGATTTTGACTTGATGGACAACCCCATTAGTCTTCCTGACATTATGAAACCGCATCAGACACTAATCATTACAGTCGTGACAGACGGCGTGCGTGATGCGGAGGAAGACATGGAGGTGCTCTCCGCTTTCGTGGACAGTATGAAGGACTTTGAGAATAGTCCACTGGCCACCACGAGTGTAAAGTGGCGTCTACGGCGCTGCAAGTGCTTCGGATCCGACTACTACAACACAATGGAGTTGCTGGAGTTTGCGTGCTACGATTTGGTTTGCGGAGGAGCACTGACAGTACCGCGTCATCATCTACGTAGGAGCCACCTGTCGGAGGGCATGAATCGCTCGTGCATCGTGAACCACCACCACCTCCATCTCCACCTCCACCTCCACATTTACCATTACATATCGAATAGGCTGATTCGGATGGTTGAATTGAGGAATAAAGTAAGAGTCTTTTGAGACGAGTGGAGAGAGGATGTAATGAGGTGTACTTTCCTACTGCATAAGAGAGTGTGGCAGTGCAGGTTGGTTTGTGATGTAGAATGTTTGGGAGAGCAGGAGGGTGAAGTGTTAGGAGTGGAAGAGGGTGGCGTGTGATTGAGCAGGGACTGTAGTCTCAGCGGCTGACGTGGTCATGGGTTATGGGATGCGAAGAGGAAAGGCGATGTGCAAAGCCAGTGATGGTTGCTCTGTGACGGGACGAAGTGACTAGTACGTGTAGGTGGGTGGATGGATGAATGACAGTGTTAGAGAATGCAGAAGGATAGCTAAATGCACTGAGGCATACGCAGATGTTGGGAGGGAGACGAAGCCCATATACACAAAATCACAACGTGTAGATTGATACGAGTTTGGTAATGCTGGCGTTGTTGACCTTAAAACATGAGACGTGAGCGTGGGCTGGCCTGCGAGATCATCCTTGTGGAAGTGGGTGGGTGTGTAAGTGGGTGAGTGGGTGGGAAGGAGGACCGCGTGACCAAACCTCACACGTGTGTGTGCCTGTGTCTGTGTCTGTGTCATTTGACCTCGTTAAGCGTGCGCGACGCGTGAGTTGTAGGGAGACCGACTGCATTGAGGTATACGTGATAGTGCGTCGCATGGATAGAATGAGGTGAAGAAGAGGTGAGCGATGAATGGAGGCCAAGGAAAATAAGCACAGGAGGGTGATGAATTTGGCCGAGTAATTTATGTGAACCAACTTGAATCTTCCACATGTTGAGCAAAAGATAACATTATTGTGTCTCTCGTGTTGCCCATCAAAACTGCTTGCATGAAAGCGACTCAAAATTGAACTGTCTAAGTGATAACGGAATCGGAGTGTTTACAATTGCCAGCAAGCATTGCAGTGCACACGAGCACATGGTCGAAGTTGAGGGCAATGCAGCACTAACAGTCTCTATTGCTTCACAGGTTTTCGATGAACTCGACAGTATTCCATGGAGGCGTGGTGTCTCTATCCCACTTCTAATCAATCAACATACCCTGCATAGTCGGAGGGAAGGAAGGGAGGAAGGAAGGAAGTACCAATAGTAGCAGCAATAATAATAATGCAAGTGTTCGTATTACTACTAGGAACAGCAGCAGCGGCAGCAGCAGCAGTAGCATTGGCGGCAATAGTACAATTGTGCCCCCTACCCACTGCAAATCCTTTCGTTCAATGAATCTGCTTGAAAAAGCCATTGCTCAATTAATCAAGTTGAAAAGACTTTAGTTTACTTATCGGGAGTATGTTACTCCCCACAGGGCGAATAATACTGTCACTCATGAAGGACATCACAGTGCTGACAATGAGAAGCCTCACGTATTGGCACAATTCTGGCGACTGGGAGCAACACCTTATGGCAGATGTGGAGACTCATCAAAAAGACGGCCCTACCAATAAGGCAATGACTCAAAGTAGAAGCTGCTCCTTCAAATGCACCACCTCAAGTCCAACGGGAACTATTTTCACAAATTTATCATTCTATCTTACGGCTACCAACCACCGTCGCACATGTGTGACACATTTTACCTCTTCTTTCTCCCTTCATTCCTTCCTTCCCTCCTTCCATCCATCCATCCTTCCTTCCTTTCTTCCTTCCTTCCTCCTTTCTTTTTCTTGCTCCTCACCGAAAAGCAAGCCTGCTATCCCACCCATGTGATATGTGCTGGTTCTTTCCTTACCACCATCGGAAATGCACATACCGGATATGCTGCATGAATCCCTTCAACACTCACACCGGTCTTCCTGTCATGCTCAGCAACAGTAACCCACTACTAAAGTCATTTAAGTAACACCTTTAATTCCACTCGCATTTCAACCGCATTTCTAGCTCACTGGCATTGTGAGGCGACAGTACAGTCTCATCGTTGTGGGTGGTTGCTATCACTTCTACAAGCACATTCAGCGCATCCCTCACCTACACCACAATGCAGCACATCGTTCCGGTCGTGCCAGTAATAAATATCATCATTAGCCGCCAACATGCACCACGGTCCAGTGTGATGGTAGTGTAGTCACCAGACAGAAAGCGCTGCTGACTTTCAAATGGTGAGGCTATCAATTGAATCCATTGATCGTGTCACACACTCAAACATACCGCCAATATAATGTTTTGGTGTCTAAGTATTACTTCATGAGCTTTTTTCAGCGTCCGTGATGGAACATTCATCTCCTCTGAATTTGAGTGCAGAGCTACAGCAGAAAAAAGGGTTGTGAACTTTCTGTCGCTACACTGTAATGTCTAAGCATGACTGAGGCTTGTTAATTTCATTCACCATAGCCATCGACTTCTATTGCACCATAGTCATGCAATTAATCTACGAGTTTTACTCTCCGCTTTCCTGCACGCAGAAAACTACCCTTTTTGGATTTCAAGTTGGTGACAAAAGGTTCCATCGATGCCATTGCTGCACATGCTAAACAATCGCAAAGTGCATCCGGAGCAAATTCAATTAATCACGCCAACACTGAGGGTGGTTTCTAGTGGCATTCATCTTCAACCTAAAGCATGTGGCGTAATCTGCTGTTTCTTACCAAATTGATCCGTCTTACTCGTTAAGCGGTAGGTAATCGCACAAGCTGCCAACACTGGAAACATAATGCTTTAGTCATTTAATGCAGTTATTTGCATTTCTCCAATGCTAATTGCAAAATCACTTGAGCACAACGATCGAAAATTTCTAGAACTCAGGGAATGGGCAATTTGCAATGCTAAAGCAGTTCCTGCTGACATCTTGCCACAACGTTACTAGAGCCGTTTTTCAACTGGTATTTGCATGAGCTTCCAAAATCATCCTTATCAAATCGCCCAAACAAAAGTACCAAAAACGAGGGTATAAAAGCACATCATCAGTGTTGCATAAGTGGTGGATCCAATTACACAGGGTGGGCAGAGTCATCAACTTGAGCATTCTCAAGCCTTTTAGAGAGCACGTCGTAGAGACCCCAATTCAACAGATTGCTCCAGTCGGTATAGGTTGGATTAAAGTTCTTGATACAACATAGCCGCCATTTGGTTTGCGTGGTAGCCAGGAGATGGCGGTTGTGTTATCTAAGGTTCTGGAGGAATTTCAAGAGACAACTCATCTCAGTTGACATAGCCACGAGCCCATTGACAAAAACCACGATGAGTAGCGTCTGATGAGGTTGGAGTGATTCTAGGGTGATTGTTAGATCATGATTGAGTGTATGGATGCGCCTGACTACTGCGACTGCTTAATATATGCAGTGGATCTCTCGCACTTCTCCAACCATGATCTAACAATCACCCTAGAATCCCTCGAACCTCATCAGACGCTACTTATCGTAGTTTTTGTCAATGGGCTCGTGGATAAATCAACTGAGATGAGTTGTCGGTCCATAGTATGCATGCTGCCTTCGACACAAGTTGTTACAAAGATAAGCCTGTCGTTCGCAACACATTTGCGCTCTTTAAAATGTTATTAGATGAATGACGGCTGAGGAGGAATAGCTCTGGTAATTGTAAGCAAATTGTGAATTCACGTGGCGACAGCTAAGCCAGGTGTGGGTCTCTAAACAGCCAAAGGTGTACAGGTCTTTGGTCTCGCATCTGCGGCAGCTCTCTGAAAGTGCGTTGGAGGGAGTCAAGCTGGGCATTGTAATACATAATAGCATGCAGTGCGTTTTGATGAGAATTTGGCGCAGGTTGAGGAGAAAGCTTTTGGAGAAGACATTTGTCAAGCCAGGTCCATATGTTAATCTGCTGATGTAGGACAGTGGAGAACTTCGGCATTGAAGGTATTCTCCTCCATCTTGGAATAGCCATGCAACAATTGACCAGATCACAACCGTTGAGATATTGGCATATTTGTAACGCCAATTCAATGGGAAGTTCGGTAATTTTGCGACGTGAGCTGTTTTGAGCCTATGTTTTCAAGAAAGAATGCCATTTCCGGTTAGATGCGATTCAAATAGGCGAAATATAATAGTGCGAAATAGCCAACCACACATCCGGTATTTCGAATCAAGCATATCAGAGTGGAGATCATCTGGCATATTTATTCTGACTCAAGAAGCTAACCTCTATTTCTACTTGATTTAGGTGCTCGAAATCATTTGTCTGATGTCTCAAAGCATTCAGAAAAATGACATAGCAATGTTTGTATAACACTCATTAACATCGGAAACGGATTCTTTACCTCACGCTTTCGTCCCGTCTGGCTGGCGATAGCTGTGTTCGGTTCCATTTTATAGTCTCGGTTCGAGCACACCTCAACAGAAGTTACGAGATGAGTGAGGATTTTGCCTCATTACGAGTGGCACACAACCATGAGCACAATCAGCTTTCAAGGGAATGCGGCAGAATTGTCACCCTAAAAGGACGCTTATCCAATCCTAAACATAATGCCAAATGTTTCGCCTCATAGTTCGCTTAAAAGAAGGAATAGCTGTGGACAATGCCAACGTTTCTTTATGAAATAAAAAGACCTCTTTTGCCGTTCATAGAAGGGACTAACAGTATTCCTTGTAATTTTACTCAAGGCGGAAGAGCATTTACATTTTTAAATTTCTAATTTCTTTAAGCGAATGATTGTCTTCAAGCGATTCACTAAAATGATCAATTTGCACTAAGTCAAGAGGAATGGTACGTGCAAACAACCAAATCAACCATCTTGAGTCTTACGCGGAGGCCCTTTCAGCCCGAAGCTTGAGTCGGCATTACGAGGCACGGCGATGAGAGTTATCGCTGCTTTGAGCGAACCTCCTTCAACTGCCCTTCATTCATTAATTTGGGTCACGTAATTCTGTTCTCAGGGACTTCACATTAATATTTTGATAGCTGGTCGCTAAGTCAAGAGGAAGTGATAAGAGAGGAAAGAGGAACGAGAATAATGCAACCAATGAGGTTTTGTTAAGATTAGAGAGATTTGTTTATCCCAATGCCAAATCCACAATGCTTGCCCACATTTTAAACATTTTGAGCCATCTAGAACAGTAGCTCATTAAACATTCTGCAAATTCATTCTTCAAGTTCTCAATAAATTCCCAATCTTCGTGACTTTGTAGTCATTTGAAAAGAGAGGATTGTCAACTTGAGATTGTTGCTTGTGTAGGCGAAGCCACTAGACCGGGCACCATCGAATTCCATGGCTATGACGAGAACCTCTCCACGTGACGATCCTCTCCACGCAAACACGCACAAGAGCTGCTCACACTCCTCCTTCCAACCGCTTATCTCTCGCTATCTTTGCGTTTAGCAATACATATTCTCCTTCACAGTCATGCTGGTACTAAGTGAAGTGACTGCGCGACAAGTTTTATTTGCACTTTTCTGATGAAGTAGTCGTTTGACATTGTGCGCCTTCTGCGTCGTCCCACTGATTAACGCTTTGGAAGCAATTCACCTACCTTAACGAGCTTGCTTGACTCCTTTCTTTTAGCAGATGCTGGCAGGTGGTGACTAAACTTCATTCATTTTCATTAATTTCATTTGACAGCAAAGCCATCTTACTCTATACGCTCTAGTTAAATTAATTCACTTTCGTACAGGCAGAATATGACACCATAGTTTGCTTTCCAGATGAGTAACTTTTTTTGGCACAGATGCTTCATGTAGCATTTTATCTACAACTTTGAGCTTCCTGCTACAGAACTTCGTTCTACCTCCAGACATCTCCTCCAAGTAAGTTTGACTATAGTGGGTGCAGAAGATGATGATGCGTAGATGCAGATGCATCAGAAACGCCACCAATGCAAGTAGGTTAGGGTGTGTTGGCAGCGAAGTTGTCCATGCGACGCAGCTGATAGTTACAATTGTAAATAGGCTACAAGTCGGTTCAACTAGCTGTATACCCGCCATGCAAAAGCCAATTTTCCTATCATTTCACCTCACATCAGTGCTGTGGTTTGTGGATCCACTTGGGAGCAGCAACTACCATCTTGCATCTCAGAGTGTTATTACACGTGGGTAAGTACTTCAATGCCTCATGCTTACTTAGACGTCGCATACTTGTAAAATGTGGTGTTAATGTTATGCATTTGTAATAAAAGCGTGTGAAAGCATTAGGAGGGATATAACTTCTGGGACGATACTGTTGAGCTACTACGATTTCTTTGAGACAGGTGAGTGTTGAGGTAAGGCTTGAGCAAAATTGCAAGTACCCTGTATTCCACGACAAGTGGGACAACACGATGAAGCCGCTCACTTTGGTGGCGCACTAAATAATACTCCTTGTTTCAACACACCCATTCACAGTTGCGATGCATGCCTGTGGCACGGGGTGAGGACATGCAACATGGTGCTGTGAGGGCAGGTGGCGAATTCTGCACACCCTTCAGCCTTTTGGCATAATTTGACTTTCGGTAGAAATGCTGCACGTACTACACCATCGCCTGCTTCTGCCACGATTAATGCAGCTGAAAGAGCGACTTTATCACCCTGCAGACGACCGGTACACATTACGAGTGGCACACAATCATGAGCACAGTCAGACCAGTGACATCAGATTTATGTAAATAATGAGGTCTTTTTGAGAATCGGGATAGGTGTTTATTGCATCAGATTGTGCACTTTGTGGCATGGAAAACAAACACAAATGCAGCATTAGATGGCGAAATAGGTAGACGAAACCAAAAGGAACCGAATGGATTTTGAGTAAAGAAAATCAGGTGTTTGCAGAGCTGACTTCATTGTATGAACCCCCATCATCGCTGAAGCGATGTTTTCACTCCTCTTGTGACTTCTGTTAAAGTGTACTCGAACCGCGACAATAAAGTGGGCCCAAGCACAGCGGCAAGCAGTGAGAGAGGACAAAATGGTGGAACCCATAGGCTGCATTTGATTAAGATGAGAACGGTAGCACGTTCTGATGCGATTTGCTGAGTGTCTCGAGGCATCGTAGAACCTTTGTGAGCTCGTAAGTCAAGGGAAAATGGGGATTCGTTGTTTGGTTTACAATTAGTGCTTCACTTGCTTTGCGTTCTTACTAGCTAGATTCCAGAGGCAATAGGCGAGTCAGAGTGTCAATTAAGGTGGGTGCTACTTTGGTCACGATGCTGTTCGACATCGAGAGAAGTTAAAATCGTTTATATGCGGGGCTTATGTAAATAATGACGATTCGTTAGCATTTAAAATTTGTGCCCAAATCATCAGATTGTGCATTCGGTGGCATGGACAAACAAACACGAAAGCTGCATTAGATGGCGGAACAGGTAAAGGAAACCAGAAGATACCGAATGGAATTTGAGTAAAGAAAATTAGGTGTTTGCATAGCTGACTTCATTGTATGAACCCACACCATCGCTGAAGCGACGTTTTCACCCCTCTCGTGAATTCTGTTAAAGTGTACTCGAACCGAGACCATAAAGTGGGCCCAAGCACAGCGGCTAGCAGTGAGAGAGGATGGAATGGTGGAACGCATAGGCTGCATTTGATTTAGGTGAGAACGGTGGCACGTTCCAATACAATTCGCTCAGTGTCTCGAGGCATCGTAGAACCTTTGTGAGCTTTTAAGTCAGGTAAAGATGGGGATTTGATGCTTGGGTCACAAGTAGCGTGTCACTAGCTCTGCATTCTGATTACCTAGGTTCCAGAGGCAAGACACGAGAGTGTCAATAAAGGTTGTGGCTGCTATGATCACGACGCAGTTCGTCATCGAGAGAAGTCGAAATTTTGTTATATACAGGACTCTGTTGGTTTGGCGTTATGCTCTGTGATTTGCACTGCTGTCTAGGAGGCATGACCAAGTTTTTGTATGCACAGTAAGTCATACCAATTTGGCTGTTTTTCCCACAATATCCAGTTGTCACAATGCCAGCACCCACTTGGTAATTTCCTTGGTTCCACCTTCACAGCTTCATTTGTGTTTTTCTCATCAAATCCAGCAAATTTGTCAGCTTGCCAGCATACAGGTTTCTTGTACTGCCTTCCAGCTGACGCATATGAAACGCGATTGTATTTAATAGGAGCCCATCAGTTCATGACGTTGCGATCGCACACCTCCTATTCATCCTTGCACCTTCTTTAAAACAAACTACAGTGTAACTGTTTTACTGACAAGATGCGCCATTTTTTGTGCCTGCGTCACGAGTTATTTACACCGTTAGTAAATTTGTGGTAGCTGTGCTGTGAAGGCAGTTGGCACGTTCTTTACTTGCAAATTCACCTGTAGCCTTGCTGTACTAACTAGATATGAAGTTAATTTTGACCGATACTTAGGGAGGACACGATGACTTGATGGTGGGATTTGCAAATGCTGTGGAGAAGGGTGTGTAAAGGGAATGAGATGGCCGTTGCAATTGTCGTAGTTTTCATTCAACCGAGAATTTTGGGATATCTTCATCACAGTACAAGCCTGCACACTGTTGGTATGCGGTCTTTGCGCTATTGTGGCATTAAGGAGCAGTCTACCATCATTTATACAAAGAAAGTCATGACACTACTACTTTTATCCACTAGTAGCACAAAGCGATGCAAGCATTTTGACCAAGTAAAGGGAAAGTGTGACAGGGCATGATGACTTTCAAACAAAGGCTCTCGTTGACTCAAGCATTACCCTTGATACTACATCTAGAGCAGTGTGGCTGATAGTCATTGAAATTTCATTCAGAATTATAAAAAAGCCATTTTAACGTAGCTAAGTACTTTGAAGTAGGAAATTATGCATCTGAGGCAAACTAAAGGTCTTACCTTCCATCCGATCACCGAATTCCTTAGGGTTAACAACCACGCCATCAATGCATAAAGGGAAGACGACGTGACGACTTATCAACCTCCTGAATGTGTAGTTTAATCACATGTATTTACAGACAACATTCCGCAGAGTGTAAAGCCTTCACCATCTGCCCTCAGAGCATCATGATACAAGTCGACTAACGTACCGCACACGTGCATCAACACTGTGAACGAATGTGCTGAGAAGGAGTCTGTTATTCAGTACTCCCATGGGCGGACCAATTCACCGTGTTGTCTCACTTGTCGTAAGATACGTAGCACATGCACCTATGCCCAAATTTGACCTCAACACTCACCAGCCTCAGAGAATGCATAGTAAAAGCATGTTGTCGCCTCAGAAGTTACCGCCCCTCCCAAATGCTTTCGCACACCTTTATTACAACTGCATAACAATGAACCCACTTGACAAGTACGCGACGTCGAAGTAAGCAAGAGACATGGAAGCACT
Source organism: Taenia hydatigena (assembly GCA_036345935.2). Taxonomy (NCBI): domain Eukaryota; kingdom Metazoa; phylum Platyhelminthes; class Cestoda; order Cyclophyllidea; family Taeniidae; genus Taenia; species Taenia hydatigena. Next base: position 9,723,179 of record JADWOT020000003.1, read on the forward strand.
TTCTCACATGTGACGCACAGTCAGAGATGAAATTTGCGAGAAGTGATTGCTCCTAAGTGGGCTTACACACCTTCACACTGATGTGAGATAGAATGATAGGAAAATAGGCCTTTGCATAGTAAGAAGGAAGCCATTCCACAATTGCTTCTACAATCTGCATTGCATGGTCTACATGACTGCCTACACACCCTCACCAGCTCACATTGGTGGCAATTCTGATTCGTCTACATCTAAATGTACTGGAAAAAGACGTCTACTGGCAGAACAAAGTCGTGTCAGAAGAAGCTGGGTGTTGGAGCTAAAATGCGACAGGAAGCATCTCTAGCGTGCCACATTTCTGATTCGCGAGGCAAGATTTGACGTCATGTTCCGCCAGTAAGGAGATGAGTTAGCTGATTTGAAAAGTTTAGAGAAAGATGGTTTTGATGTCAAATGGATGTAATAAATGAGGATTATTTTGCTCTGTCCTGCCAGCATCCGCTAAATCATAAGAGTTAGGAAAGCCGACAGAAATGTATAAATTTGATTTGGAAGTAATGAATAGCGACACGCAGCGGGATGCACACAATATCAAACGACTACTTCGTCAGAAAAGGGAACAAAACTTGTCGCACAGTCAATTTACTTGGCGTCATCATGATTGTAAGACAAAATATGTCTTGATTAATGTAGAGAAGGGAAAGGATTAGCGATTGGAAGGAGGAGGGTGAGTGGCTTTTGTGTGTGGATGCGTTGGGAGCACTGTCACGTAGAAGGCTCTCTTCGTGGCATTGGAATTCGATCGTTCTCAGTCTAGTGGCTTCGCCTACGCCTTCGCCTTCGAATTAAGCACATCAGAATAGAGCGCTACTGACGCACTAATTGTGACTTATGACGCAGATTTCCATTTCCACCTAACTAAGGCACTCAGCTAATCACAGCAGGATGTGCCAACCTATTCATCCACATCCAAACAAGCCTCTCCACCTCACTATCCTGTTCTCTCCTCCTGCTTGCTTTTGTGCTCAGATCCATTTTATAGTCATGGTTCGAGTACACTTTGATGTAAATCACGAGAGGATGAATATATCGATCCACAGACAATATGTGTTTATACAGTGAAGTCAGCTATGCCAAAAATTGACTGTCCTACGTCCAACTCCAATCATTACCTTCGGAGTTGTTTTAAACACACATCATCGAATCATCAAACGAGCACTCTATCACCAAGAGAAATGAGACCGATCGCACGTGCGATTCAACACCTCTCAGCTTAATCATAAAATTAAAATAGGTTCCTGTGTGTACATGCGGAAAATGGGCAATTGCATGTCATGGCACTAGATTTTGATGGTTGTCAGTTTAATGGCTTCTCCCACGCAAGTAGCATTCCCTAATTGGCAAAAGAATGAAGTGCATTCACCATTTCTCATAACCTGAATAAATGATTCTCCTAAACGTTTGGTGAACCACTGTCTTAGTTGGCTCATATAATGTAATAAACGCACAAGTACATTCCTATTTACATTTGCTTGGTCACAAGTTTCTATCCAGGTGCAAAACCAACAACTAATAGAATGACACTAAGTGCTATTTAGTGGCAGCATGTTTTCTAAAATGCCTTTCAACGTAGACGACACAAGGAGGAGTGCTGCATGACCCACGATGCAAACAAATGCCCTTTTCCTGCCAACCTTGTGGGAAGAGACACAAGTGTCACGGTCACTGTGATCTAAGGCTTTTCAAATGGGTCATTATAATGCCACAGGTTTCGGCAAGCATCGTGCAATATTAGCATCCTCCACTAATTCACATCGCCCCGTCACTAATATCGCTGCTCTATAGCCCTTTGCGCCAACGCCTCTGATGTAGAGAGACACTTGAAGGACCATCATCTTTATTATATTCTGAAAAATGTATTCTTTGGAAAAGGTTTTGTCAGTTGCTGTCATACCTGCAGTTTCGTCTTGGTGGACGAGTCCTAGACTACAGTTATGGGTTTGGCAGAAAGACGAAAGGAAGCTCTCATACACCAGAGTCAATGGTGCCCATCTGATTTCAACGGTGGTTAACGGGTTCGCTTTCGAATGCAACATTCACTACACCGTCTTCTGCTTTTGCTGCAACCAGGCTGTTAGGCAGAGCGTCTGCATCACTTTACGGACGTCCTTTCGTGGCATTTCATTAAAGCACCATCGTGGTAGCACTCCTCGCTTTGCGATAAGTACGGCACTAAGGATCCTCCAAAAAGGCGTCACATCGAACGATAAGCACAATGCTGGACAGTTTGTCTCATAATTTAGTCGTTGACAATGCCTACTTCCCTGCATTTAATAAAAAGACGTTTTGCCGTTTGAAGTGAGGATCGCAGTAGTTAATTAAAATCACTTTGATCACCGGTCTGCCGCACAGGACATTTGGCAACACATCAATGCTACGTTTGGTGACGCCTCTGTGCCCATGTGGCATGGTTCCTACATGAGGTTTGTGAAGTCGACTGCCAACAGGCCTGCGGAACAAAGTAGGCATTCGGCTGCGGTCAGCACAAGGTCAACACAGTCCATTTCAACACAAGCACACACATAAAACTGCACACAAGAAGGTGGAATGATATGCAACAAGGAAAATGTGACTTCAATTGTTCGATTTTTAGACCGTACACACGAGCACAGCAGGAGGATGGTGCGTGCGTATGTGTAAGTTGCTTGACCTTTTGAAGGAGGTCAGGGATGTTCTCCAACCTCAAGTATATCATTTCCAACTGCACACAGACGTTGCTGATTGGGGCGTGTACTACAACAACAACAACAACTCACGTTCATCTTTACTAACACTTCAGAAGCTTGCCTGTCAACTCTGTTTTTGTTGGCTACTTTATTGTACATTAATTTGGGAACCGCAAATAGCTTCAAATTTTCAGCAAGTAATTATAAGATATTATGTTACTTATTCCATGAAATGAGTAGCATGTGTGCATTTTAAGCAGAACATATGCATAGTGAAGGAGGTTTTTGTTGGAGCAGTGCCACACTTACAAATGTCAGCAATCATAGCTGGGATGTGCCTCGTCGGTCATAGCGTAGCATAAAAGTGCATGAAGAAAACAAAGAGTACAACTCTCTCAGGAGTGTTTCTCGCGTTCCACCAACAAATGCAGCACAATTTGTTCAATACATCAACAATGTATGTGAATGGTCTGAAAAAAACACCAAAACAGACATGCTCATAGGAGGTATACGCTTAGAACTTAAGAAATCATTGCCTTGCTTTAGACTTTCTGAGTTCCTATAATCTTAAAAGGAATTTGAATACAAGTGGTTGTGTGTTCATAATTTCCTTTGGAGCACCTTTCTCTCTTCGATCAAAAAGAGCTGCATGAGTGCCTTGATTAGCGAAGAAAGCCTTCAGACACAATGTGTTGGGCTCGAAAAAAGGCCACGAGCAATCTGTGATTAATAAATGAAAGCCACAATTGTTGTTGACTTGAAATAACTAAGAACGTGGATAGCATAATCGTAGCTGTTTGTATTTCAAGGGAAGCTAAAATGCAGTAGACTGTAGGTCCGCAATCGCCGTCCAAGCTATTTCACATCCACATCCTCGACATTCAGGAATGTTACACAAAGTTAGCACCGTTTCTCTGTTTTAACGGCAAAGCTCCTCCCACTCCTCTTTCGTGCTTCCTCAGGAGTAGGTCTCAATACCAGATTAAGCCACATCAATTAATCAGCTCTCAAATACATCATTCGCCAGAAGCAATGCCTCAGAGGTGAACAGTTAAGAACAATTTCCCACTCATCTGGTACTTTGAAGAGTACCAACATTTAGCACCTCATTCGTAAGCTATGCACTAACGAGTAATACCCACATCCGAGGGCTTGCTTTACTTGTTTGAGTGGCGTAAAATATGCAGGCTAGATGAGGAGGACCTGATTCCACTCTCCTCCTCTGATATGCCAGCAAATCCTGGTGTGTCATTGGACATTTCCAACGAGTGGCTTCGGTAATGCCTAAGGTTGAGGGAACCAAAAACACGTGATGCAGTAAATGAAGTGAGCAGAGGCAACACAAATGCAGAATGATCATAAGTGAAATGTGACTTCTCCCTCCAGCATGATGCGATTGCTGGAAATAAACTTGGATTGCAAAACCAAACAGTTGCTTGCCCAATGGAGGCCTCGATATGTCCGACTTCTTGAATATCAATTCCAGAACGTTCAGTGGTCGGATGAATTGGTTCAAGGTCATTTCCACTCCACGCATTTGTTTAATATCATTCACGGAGACATTTCTTGTCTGCTTTGAAACTATCCTTTTATCAAAATGTCTTGCTCCATAATTTGCATTTTTGCCATTATTTGAAATTATATGGACAAAGAATCCATACACATGCACCATTGGTGTGATGAGACAACAAGAAGTTGAGCGATTAGTGTACTCTGGTCAGAATGGTATGATTTGGATTTCGTCATTACATTGTTAAGGTGTGAGTGACGCCAAGTTACACAAATTGCATCCCACGGACATTTCATGCATTGTTCGCACAACTCAGGTTGGCACGTGGTCCATGAGCAGTTAGCGGAACCGGAGCAAGTTCCGGTTGTGGATAGACGGGGTGACGTGGCCAGGCGATGCTTACTCGCCACCGAAGTGTGGGACGGCTCATCGACTCAACTTGAAGGCAGTCATGCTGCAGGGACAGCCACTTCTCGCCTACGACAATCTTCAGGTGCGCTTTATCTCATTCTCATGCCTAAGCATGCAGAAATGACACAGGTAAGAATGCTTACAGATCTGATATTTTAAAGTTGCTTGTGCTCGAACGGTTAGACCTGCTGCGCTCAGAAGTCCTATAATGCGTCAGTTTGTGAAATTTGTTACCTCTCCATTTGTCGTGTAACTTCCATGCCAGGCTTTGAAGGCGAATTCGACCAGTAGAATGGGAAATCCCAGTGTTTGATTCAACTGTGCGATGAAGAATTTGTGCACAGAGGCTTTGCCTTTGCAGCATCTTGTGGACTACGTGATATTGAAGGAGACTAACAAGCGTAGCTACCCATGGACACGTCCAATTTTGCGGGAAAGCCTCCACATCAGTGTGGTATAATTAACACCGAAAATTAGCCATGGTAGCCTTATTGTACCTATCTTAGTGCAATTCATTCCAAAATTCACAGATAAATGCGGCAGATTAGTGAAAAGTGAGCAACTTGTAAGGAAAATGACCTCATTAAATTGGTTTACTGTGCAATAACAGCACAAAGCACAAATGTGCATGATCCTCTCAGTAGACCGAACTTCATTGTGCTTTTGGGTTGTTGTCTCTTACTTGCAGTCCTAATTAAGTGGCAAGCGAACCCAATGGATTCGTCATCGGCTTAACCACATCGAATGGGGGTTTTATGGTGCATTCACGGCTGCAATGGTTCCTTGCAAATATGTTGCCTGGACTTGTAAATTACTGCGACAACTAAAAGTGCGGCTTGAAAATCAACTTCAAATTAGACTCAGCTGATAAAATTGCCCTAACGCTACGCAGGAGGACGTGCAATAAAACGAAACGGAGGGGAGACGGGCGAGTACTTCACCTAGCAAGTATTCTTCATGGTCCCTGATTTGTGGTTTCCATGTGTTGGTCTTCGCTCATTTCGGCATTAGTCTTACAAATCGAAAGGTGAGCAAGGTGGGTGAAAATGCATGAGATGGAAACGAAGGTAAAAATAACTGTTTTGGTATTCACAAACAGTAAATCTTTCCAGCATGGCGATGGAGTCAGTGAGAATAATTTGAGTGAGGTAGTTGAATAGTGAAAAGGAGGTTAGGAATGAGAGGCAGGAAACACGTTGACAATTCTTATTAGATCGCAACAAGTCAACGAATTCATCAATGTTTGCATGCAGCTAACTAATCTGAACCTCTACATTGTCGAGAATGTATTGCGGCATTTCGATTAACTTTTGCAATTTATGTACTGACTATCTTTGTTGCCCTACCCGCCATTCATTTTTAAGCTAATTGCATGGTATTGAAATGCGCAGTAAACTGTGTAATGAAGATTTGCTACCGCCTTGCAAATGGAAGCACATTTCTGGCCAAAGGCCCTCACTCTCCATTTAATTATTTTAAAAAATGTGGTGCAGAAATTTCTACATGCAGACGTTCAGAAGCGTTCATAGTTGCTGCTTTTAAGCGACTACTTGATTGCATTCTCCTGTTCGTCGCGCTTTACCAAGGAGTTACTGTTAACTTGTCAATAAAACAGGCATTGGCTGTCTTTGTTGATTTCGAGAAACTGTTCTTAGCTGTTCTTTCTCAATCTCCAACACGCACATGTCTAGCAAACGTCTGCTTTGGGATCGAGGAGTGTCACTTGTAAAAGTGGGGTTGGTAAATGTGAGTTAGTACATTAGGCAGCATTCCAAAGTGCTTGACACTACAGAAATTAAAAAATATTTAATTCTTTTGAGCATTCTATGAGTAATTGTAAGCAAAAAAACATTCAGTAATTTAGACTGCATAGAAATCTCACAGGAATGTTAGACTTAATAGTAGCAACTCCCATGGTACCCTCGTCCTGTCGTGATGCCCAGTCATCCCACCCATGCAGACAAACTCCGAATTTGTGTAAGAGCAGTGACTAACATCGGTCATTCGGTCATCAATTGCACTTCAGTCGACGGTGCAAAGCGTCAGGTGAAAGTAATGCCTTATATGGCTGGTAAGTGAACTCGAATAACCAGGTTCTGTTACCGAGCAAGATGGATCATTTGGAAGGAGCTCACCTTGGTGCGCTTTATTTAGATTTTTGGATTGACAAGTGGAAGGAATGCTTGATGCGCTGCTACCACGAGTAGCATCATAGAGAGGGTGGAAGAACGATGAAGAATAATAATTCAACCTTTTTCATGGAAGTTGGAAAGTGGAAGCTAGAAGGCAGAATATTTTACAAATGACGCGACGCTTCGTACAGTCCGAAACTGGGTACACAACCATAACCTGAATGCATTGTGTGCAGTAAATCTCTTCCGCGATTTACGGACGGTGTCTGGACAATAATAATAATAATAATGGTAATAAAAAATGACAAAGACCTTTAGTAAGATTTGTAGCACACGCTATGAGGAACTGCATCGTGGTCTTAAAAGCATCATTAAGTCAATTAAACAAAGTGTGTCTCGTTCGGATTCTTTCGATGCTGTTATACACGACAGTCGAACACTCAGCAGCGCTCATTAACCCCAAGGTTGAGAGTGATTATTCCTGATGGCATGCCGGTACCAAACAGACCCATATAAACTGTAACTCAGTGACTGCGACTAGCGGACATGGCAGCTTGCAGTGACTCGCAAATTTGGGCGCACTTGGTCACTTCCTAAATGGCGGAACAACCTGCGGCCAACACGCATTTGTCTGTCTTGGTTAGTACCGCAAGCCTGCCGTTTGCAACATAATTTATGCTTTTTAAAAAATTATTAGATGAATGACGGTGGATGTAGGCAAATTGTGAATTCACGTGGCGACAGCCAAGCCAGGTGTGGGTCTCTAAACAGCCAAAGCTGTACAGGCCTCTGGTCTCGCATCTGCGGCAGCTCTGCTAAAGTGCGTTGGAGGGAGTCAAGCTGGGCATTGTAATACATAATAGCTTGCAGTGCGTTGCGATGAGAACTTGGCGCAGATTGAGGAGAAAGCTTATGGAGAAGACATTTGTCAAGCCAGGTGCACATGTTAATCTGCTGATGTAGGACAGTGGAGAACTTCGGCATTGAAGGAATTGCCCTCCATCTTGGAATAGCCATGCAACAATTGACCAGATCACAGCCGTTGAGATATTGGCATATTTGTAATGCCAATTCAAAGGGAAGTTCGGTAATTTTGCGACTTGAGCTGTTTTGAGCCTATGTTTTCAAGAAAGAATGCCATTTCCGGTTATATGAGGTTCAAATAGGCGAAATATAACAGTGCGAAATAGCCAACCAACAATAATAATTAATGAAAAAGAAATGTTGACCTTTAGGACCTACCGTAAAGTGAATGAGGTAGCCGTTGCGATTATCGTAGTTCTCCTTCAACCGGGAAGTCTGGGATATTTTCATCACAGTACAAGCCTGCACAGTGTTGGTATGCGGTCTTTGTGTTGATATTGTGACATTAAAGCGGAGTCAAGCATCATTTCTATGAGGGTAGCCACGGCACTACTACTTCTATCCACTAGTAGCACAAAGCGATGCAAACATTTATACCACGTGAAGGAAGTGTGACAGGGCATGACGACTTTTAAACAAAGGCTGATATTTATAAAAATTTCTTTCAGAATTACAAAGAAGCCATTTTTGAACGTAGCTAAGTACTTTGAATTAGGAAATTATGCATCTGAGGCAAACTAAGGGTCTTACCTTCCATCCGATCACCGAATCCCTCAGTTATGACAGTCACGCCATTAATGCATAAAGGGAAGGCGACGTTACAACTTATCAACCTCCCGGATGATATAGTTTAATCACATGTATTTACAGACAACATTCTGAAGGGTGTAAAGCCTTCACCATCTGCCCTCAGAGCATCATGATACAAGTCGACTAACCGTTCCGCACACATGCATCAACACTGTGAATGAATGTGCTGAGAAGGAGTCTGTTATTCAGTAGTCCAATGAAGTGGACCACTTCACCGTGTTGTCTAACTTGTCGTAGGATGCGTAGCACATGCACTTTTGCCCAAATTTGACCTCAACACTCACCAGCCTCAAGATGCGTAGCACAAGCACGTTGTCGTCTCAGAAGTTACCGTCCCTCCCAAATGCTTTCGCACCCTTTTATTACAAATGCATACCATGATTCCGCTTTGCAAGTATGCGACGTCTAAGTGAGCAAGAGAAATGGAAGCACTTACTCACATTTGACGCACACTTGGGGATGAAATATGCGAGAAGTGATTGCTCCTGAGTGGGCTCACACACCTTCGCACTGATGTGAGGTGGAATGATAGGAAAATAGGCCATTGCATAGCAAGAAGGAAGCCATTCCAAAATTGCTTCTACAATCTACATTGCATGGTCTGCTTGGCTGCCTACACGCCCTCACCCATTCACATTGGTGGCAACTCTGATTTGTCTACATCCACGCATTCGTAGCTTCTACTCCAACCTAAGCCAAATGTACTTGGAAAAGACGTCCACTGCTAGAACGAAGTCCTTACAGAAGAATCTGGGATTTGGAGATAAAATGCCACATTTCTGATGTACGATGCAAAAGTTAATATCATGTTTAGCTAATAAGAAGATGAGTCAATTCATTTGAAAAGTTGAGAGAAAGATAGTTTTGATGTCAAATGGATGTAATAAGAGGCTTATTTTACTCTGTCCTGCCAGCATCTGCCAGAACATGGGAGTTAGGAAAGCTTACTAAAATGTGTAAAATTGATTTGGAAGTAATGTATAGCAAAGCTCAGCGGGATGCACACAATGTCAAACGACTACGTTATCAGGAAGGGAACAAAACTTGTCGCGCAGTCAATCTACTTAGTGTCATCATGATTGCAAAACAAAATTTTTTTAGAATCCTATAAAGAGGGGCATAGATAAGCGATTGGAAGGAGGAGGGTGAGTAGCGTTTGCGTGTGGATGCGTTAGGAGGACTGCCACGTGGAAAGGCTCTCTTCGTGGCATTGGAATTCGACGGTTGTCAGTCTAGTGGCTTCGCCTACGCCTTCGCCTTCGAACTAAGCACCTAAGAATAGAGTGCTACTGACGCATTAATTGTGACTCATGACGCTGATCCCCATTTCCACTTGACAAAGGTACTCAGCTAATCACAGCAGTACGTGCCAGCCCAAAGAAGCCTCGCCACCTCACCACCCTGTTTTCTCTTCCTGCTGGCTTTTTGTGCTCATGGATCAAGTATACTTTGATCTAAATCACAAGGGAATGAATATATCGCTCCACAGACAATATGTGTTTATACAGTGAAGTCACCTATGCCAACAATTGACCGTCCTGCCTCCAACTCTACTCCTCACCTTCAGTGTTGCCTCACAAAACGACACACACACACACATCACCAAATTATCAAACGACTACTCTATCACCAAGGGAAATGCAACTGGTTGCACATCCATTTCACCCTGTCTCAGCTTATTTACAAAATTGAAATTGGTTCCTGTGTGTATATGCGGAAAATGGACTGACACTTGGGTAGTTGCATGCCATGGCACTAGAATTTGATGGTTCTAAGTCCAATGGCTTCTCCCATGCAAATAGCACTCCCAAGTTGGCAAAGCAATGGGGTGGATTCATCATTCGTCATAACCTGAAGGATTGATTTTCTCGAACACTTGGTAAACCAATGCCTTAGATGGCTCAAAAGGGGTAATAAACGCGCAAGCACATTCTCATTCACATTTGTTTGGTCACAAGTTTCGCTGCATAGACATAACCAATAACTAATGGAATGACAATAATGCCATTGAATGGCAGCATATTTTGTAAAAATGCTGCATGGCCTCCGATGCAAACAAATGCGCTTTTCCTGTCAATCTTGTGGGACGAAACTCAAGTGACACGGTCACTGTGATGTAAGGCTTCTCAAATGGGTGTTTGTAGTGCCACAGGTTTTAGCAGGCATTGTGCAATACCTAGCATCCTCCACTAATTCACTTCGCCCCGT